>JAPFBL010000123.1:787500-1170211 GCA_026182355.1 Hermatobates lingyangjiaoensis | reverse complement strand
CATTACCAGCTTGACTCTACAATGAGAGTCCTATTTTTATCTCCTCCAGTTATTTCAGAATGAATTCTTTTAGAATAAATGAAATATAACAAAAGGCTTATTTCTTTTTTGAGTTGAACTTTTCGACTATTATCAACACCTAAAACAATTCACGTTTCTTCACAACGCAATACTAAATATACCAATTATTAATAGCAAGAATTCAACTTAAAAAAAAAGAAGGAATAAAACAGTCAATTAGAATTTAGAATTAAGCAAATAATACCTTTCAATAGTTTGTGTGAATAAGAAATTAAACAATTTGCATCCAATTAGCCAAGCATGGCTAAAATTTAGATACCTATCTTTATAACCTACTATAATGTTTTCTCAATGGTTTCCTGGAATATTTCAACTAAAATTTTTTAGTATAAATTACAAAAAAAAATGATGAATTAAATTATCTTTCCTCAATATATATTTAAATAACAATTGATTATTAATTTTTTAATCGGGAAGAAGAATTTGTTGTTTAGTATTTATTGTTTTATTTTATTTTTTATATTTTAGTTTTATTGAACAAGAAAAATGGTATTATCTATAACGTAATACTACAGTGTTATTTTACAGTTACAGTTGATTTTATTGTAAAATATGTAACATTTTGTATATTTTTATATAATTGTGTATAATAAAATATGTAAAACTCTAACGTAACACTACGTTTCGGTTTCCGTGTCGGGTATTGCAAGGAAATAGGATGTGGTTTTTTAGTGGGTCGGGACCCCCAACCCCACATACCCTAAGCAAGATGTCTTGCTAAGAGATCTGATGAACAGATTTTTCCACATCCTACGACGGAAAAAAAAACGTAACACTACAGTGTTACGTTACAGTTACCGTTGATTTTACTGTAAAAAATGTAAAATTTTCCAAAAAATCAATAGTAATAACCAAAAATCTCTACCTGCTGCCTTAAAACTGTTAATATTTTGAAATTCACCTTTTGATGACTGTAGGATTTTTTTCCTTAATTTTATTCGGTATGAAATTCTTAAGCACAATCCTCAGTGAAGATGTAATACCATTTGCCGCATGCCTTTACCATATCAAGTACTCATTAAAGATTGCTTCTCTAAATATACTCTTGAGTAAGGTAGTCTTTAGAATCTAAAATCTTAAGTAAGTCTCAATACAGAATCAGCCCCAAAATATAACTCGTACAATATTATATTATTATATTTTTTTCATTTTTTATTGTGGTTTAAACATATATACATTTTATAAAAAGATTTCACATAAACACGTGAAATAACAATCAATGATCAAACCACAATATGAAATGGGAAAACAAGACTAAGATCATTCAACCGTAACAAGCTGTCTTCATCAGAGTCAAAAATCCAACTGACTAACACCGCTTGTTACAGTTGAAAAATCTTAGTCTTGTTTTCCCATTCCATATTGTGGTTTGATCATATATATTTTATATTGATAAAAGTATTGACCGAGATACTTTTTTAAATTCGCTTCGTCAGTTGAGTTTTTGACTCTGACGAAGACCGCTTGTTACAGTTGAAAGATCTTAGTCTTGTTTTCCCATTTCATATTGTGGTTTGATCATATATATTTTATATTGATAAAAGTATCGACCGAGATACCTTTTTAAATTTTAAAAATTAAAATAATTTTAATTAAAAAAATTATTTAATTAAAATAATTATTTTTTTTTTACATATTTTACAGAAATTAACTGTAACTGTAACGTAACACTACAGTCTTACGTTATAGATAATACAATTTTTCTTGTTCATTAAAATATATAATAATTTCTAACTATTCTGTTAGAAAATTAACATATTCTGTTAATTAAAAATTAAAATATTTTAAAAAAACATTACATAATTTTTAAAGTTCATGCTCGTACATGCATAAACTTTATATAACAATAAAGAAACCACAATTCTCATGCCTTGAAGAACATTAAACTGTCTTTACTTTACAAATAAAAAAAAACAAATGATCCTAATTAAATCGTAGGATATTTTAAGCATTCAATAATTTTATTTTGTTAGAACTTTGTATATAAGTTCTAAAGTTTAGCTAATAATAGATATCATGTTAAACAAAATTAAATACACATTCCATCTATCATTTTTTGTAGGATCAATATTTATAATCAATAGCTTATGAATTTATATAGCTCTATCCCTCTTGATATATTATATATGAATGTAGGAACTTTCCACATTTACATATAAAACATCTATGCTAAATATGTATTGATCTATGAGAATTTTTTTTCATTGTTAGAGAACAACATGTTCCAACAGAAGGCATTTCATGCATTAAAATCTTCAATGTTTCACAATAATTCTTATTATATTATGATAATGCAGCTTAAATATATTTATTTTTTTTTCGTCGTAGGATGTGGAAAAATCTGTTCATCAGATCCCTTAGCAAGACGTCTTGCTTAGGGTATGTGGGGTTGGGGGTCCCGACCCACTAAAAAACCACATCCTATTTCCTGGCAATACCCGACACGGAAACCGTTTGCACATTACTTCATGCCGGTGCCTCAGTCCTCCTGAATAGGATTCACCTTCTTGTCCCCATTCGTTCACCTATGAATTACCATTGCCCTTGCCTCACACCACTTTCGTTCTTCTTATGACGGAGAACTTCCTCTACAAAGTTTGCAGCTTTTGACCAATTATCTTCATTTTGGAGCATCTTTTGAACTATGGTCTCTGGAGTGACCTCACCCAGTGATGCTATTAATTCCTGGCCGCAGCACTCCCCATTTAGCACAGAAGAAGAAGGTATGCTCTGCATCGTCGTTTTCCCCCGAACTACAGTGCTTACATTGAGGGCTATCAACTTTACCCATCCTGTGTAAATATAGCTTAAATATATAATAACTTAACAATGATAATAATAACAATAATGATAACAGAGTAATCACGACTACTGACAAACATAATACAGGCTATTATAATTTAATTAAGTAGGTAAATTGAAATATTTATCCACAATTTCTTTGAAGGTACCGATTAGGCCCTCGTCCAACAAAGCTGCAAACTGTGGAGGCCATGCACCTCCGGCAGTCACCACTTGTGTCTCCATCCTGCTTCTCTCCGAGTACAACTCAACGCAGTCCAACAGTATGTTTTCAACTGTTTGAGGTGACCTGCCGTTTTGCTAAATTATCTGCAGAGATCTATAAATTATACTAAAACTAATCTTCAAACTCCTGGACGTCAATACCAGAAGACTGATTTTTCAGAGATAAATATAAAGTCAATACAATTTGCATGAATATGGATAACTTTTCTTCTTCCTTTTTTTTTGTAATTCCATTCCACACTTTTCCTGTTATATTTCATTCTTTCTTTATTAGTTTACCTCTTCTCATCTATTTTCTCTCACCCTCAGTTATAAAATTATAAGAATTGTTTTTTTTCAGGAAAATATCATAATTATCAAATTCTGTATTCCATTTTATCTGAAAAAAGGTACAAACTAACAAACGAGTCACACTTTTCATCCCTAGGACAAACTAATAAAATTCATCTTTTTAGTTATTTGTCTGTCACACGGTATTAACTGTATATATAAGTATATAAAGTTATATTTTATATTTACTGTTATTTATTATAGTATGTAAAGCTTATATTATTATACTAGCAAATGTACCCGTCATAAATTGACGGAATCAAAAATTCTATTATACTTGGTATTCCAACATATCAATTATAGTATTATACTAATACTATAATTAGAAATTATAGAATAGTAGAAAACACCATTATTAGTACAGTGTTTAAACAAATGCCTCTGTATACACTACATTAGCTGTCTGTCCTTCAGGTTCATGGAAGAACAATCAGTTGAAACCTCTGACTATCGAGCAAGTAAACTACAGTTGACCATGTGAGAAAAACTTGGTTTCGCTAACTTGAATTCCTGCGTTAGATAAAGTCTCCCTTTGCGACTTAGTTAACGTCATTGCGAAATAGACTCTGAGGGGACCTTGCAATCATTTGAATGGAAACAGACAGTGGTTCGGAAGACTCCCCAATACCACATCCAGTCATTATGTCCGCCTCTATGGCATATCTGTGTAGAGCACGAACTCAGAGTCGTGTCCCGTTGCACAGTTTTTGGGTCACTCATGTTTCGTAACATGAAATTTGTTACTGCTATAAATTGCAGCATCATTGGTGCTCCTACTTTAAGTTTTTACTCATGAGCAGGCAGTCCAGGAGAAATAAATTCAGAGTCAAGAAATTCAATTAGATAATGAACTGCTTCTTCATCACTAATCCAATCTCTTTACTGACTTGTAAGTTCTTTCCTCGGCTTCATATAGCGTAAGAACTTGTTTGTTGATTTCTCATGCCTGTTCATATTAAGGGCTGAGAATTGCTCGTTTACAAAACATTTATTCTCAATAGATAGTACATCCTTAACTCTGTGAAACACCATTTCAATGATGTCAAATACGCAATATATTCATGTGCTCAATTGAAATTAAAATCAACTAACAATACCTACTTGCCACACCTGTGTATTTTCAAAACAAACTTGTCTGTGAAGTTAGGAAAATACAGCTAAAAGCCCCATAACTTCGCTTCTGTACTGAATTAATAATCTATTTAGAGCTCATATTTTAAGTTAGGCACACACAAATCCAGTGTCAATGTTTCAGCTCGCTATGTCTTATGGTGGCTGAGTTTACTTGTGACAAACATTTTTGCGTTAAACGTCCATAACTTCACTTCTACGTTGAATTTCCAATCAATTCATAGCCTATATTTTAAGTTAGACCTACACAAATCTACTGTAAAGTTTCAGCTTTATATGTCTTATGGTAGCTGAGTTTACCTGTGGCAAAGTTTTGCGGACAAACCGACAAAAACGACAGAAATTTTTCTAAGGGTGGATTCGGTTTCTCCAATGTATGAAACGTAAAGAAAACTTGAAATGAGTCAGTTCTAAGCGATGTACAGACAAAATCATTATTTTATTTATAAAGATTTACTGTTTATTTTTATATATTATAGCTATATTATAACTTCTAATCAAATATAATCATAAAAATACGTGAAAATAAATGGCATTATATTGCCACCAACAGTTCACAGTTTAAATATATGCAGAATTTGTTTGGAAGGTGGGTGAAACACTCATTGTGCATTAATTGTTTTATTGAAAAGTTAAAACAACGTGTAAGAATACTGAGATCCCAAAGGAATTGTGTAATAAGTAATTGTTTAGCTTTGATGCTAAACTTTACTGCCTTTCAAACTATTTAGTATGGTTATTTCAAATGTATTCTTAATGTGAAATTCTAATGATTATAGCTGGATTTCTTATTTTAGAAACTTATAATATATAAGCATGAATTAGAATTTGCCAATGTTTAATATTTTTTTAACTATTTGTATTGTATATACTAATTAGTATTGTAGAATTAGTCTTGAAACTATAATATTTTGAATTATTAGTTTTTACTATTGAGTAATTTATGATTAAATACATGAATATTGTTAATACGACTGAGGTTAGTATGATTTATATTAGAAATAGGTAAAACCGTCATACCTCGTAAGATGATCATGGAGTTGGAGCGCTTTCGGACGATGTCCATCTTCGATCGCAATAAACCTACTGAGCTGTTATATAGGGGGTTGGTTATCTGTCAAGTCCACTACTATCCTGATATTATTATTTTGATTTTATTTAGTTATTTTGATTTTTAGTTTTTAGCTATTACCTAGTTTTGGTTTTTTTATATTTTTTTAACTTCGTCATCCTGTCTGTCCAGTCGTCTTTTTATTTTAATCATCGTGTAGTGATTGTAACCAAATATATATTGGACAGACGGGAAGAACCCTAAAAATAAGATTTAAAGAACATCTTAAGGACTATTTAAATAATACAAATAAATCAAATTTTGCAAACCACCTGACTGAACACGGACATACACCTGACAGCTTAGAAAACACAATGGACTTAATACAGACAGGATAGAAAGGACAGAGACTCAACATAACTGAACAGATAGAAATATATAAACATAAATATGCGGGTAAATTAATAAATGAACAAATAAATTACGAATCCGACATTTTACGTAAATCACTAATAAAAATAAAAAGACGACTGGACAGGCAGGATGACGAAGTTAAAAAATATAAAAAACCCAAACTAGATAATAGCTAAAAACTAAAAATCAAAATAATAATATCAGGATAGCAGTGGACTTAACAGATAACCAACCCCTATATAACAGCTCAGTAGGTTTGTTGCGATCGAAGATGGACAACGTCCGAAAGCGCTCCAACGACTCCAAGATCATCGTACTAGGTATGACGGTTTTACCTATTTCTAATATAATTTATGATTATTGATCTAAAACAACAATCTAAAAAACTAGCAAATCTAGTGCATTTTAAAACATTGATTATACCTATTCAAAGATAGAAATTTGGTATTATGAGGTTCACAGAGATACCAGTTCATATCTCTTCAAATGAAAATTTTTTGAAAAATTTTCATTATTCATACTATAATCGAAAATTATTTCTGAATAATGGTTCTAACAGTATAAAAAAAAATACCCCAATGTTGAGGTTTCCTTAATATTAATTCTGTTATTACTCTCCCTTAGTCATAGAAACTTCTTCGACGACTATCCCTGGAAATTACCAATGACGTTTTAATGGGATGTTTATAAAGAAACCTATTAGAGCCTATTTATCTCTCTCTTCATCCTCCCCTCTCCTCTCTCTCTTACATTCTCACCCTACTTGCTTTAAAGCAAAGTTTTCCTACTTTCGCATGATTTCTGGTTTTCTCAATTTTTGATTATTTTTCCTCTCCTGTTTCATTGTTACTAGCATAACTAACCTATCTGTGGTATCATTAGATGATTACATTGTTATAACAATAAATATATTTTTGAAAAAATTTTCATAAACTTTTTGATAAAAAGTTTATCAAAAGAAATGATGATTTTATTTACAGTTAACAATAAATAATAATAATAATTATTTTACTTCAAACTTCTCAACATGATTATATTTACTTATATTTAAGATGTAATCTTGAAAAGCGGAGACGGTAGTGCGCAAAACGTTTGACTTTTTCAGTGGAACGAATCAATTGGTAGTGATTAATGACTATTTGTATTTTATAAAATTCAAGGTTATTAGGTTAATAGTAAAGTTAAAAATAGGAATATGAACAAAGTATGAGAGAAAACCTTGAGTAATAATTTGGTTATAACGAAGAAAAGGATTGTCCATTAGATATGGTTGATGGTACATTGAAGTCCTTTGTAAAGGATGGACAAGGTGCTTAGCCTATGGAGTGATGGCTCAGGATGCACGACAAACACGTTCAAGATTCTTGCCTATATTTACATCAGGTTAGCTACAAGGTCAGCAGATTACAGGTTCCAGAATCATTCCTCTGTCAGCAGTCAACGAGCTCATCTTAATAGACAGAAAGGTGCATGCGCATTGGCTCTCAGTTAGGCGTCGCAGCCTCGTGGGAATGTAAACAGGAATAAATTTGTCTGTAATTATTTCGCATAGGTCAATATGTGAACAAGCATAATAAAACAAATACCCTACCCCTCTCCCTGCTAAAAAAAAGAAGGCAAAAGTTTAAATGCATCCGCCCTCGCTTAAAGGATCCATTTCGTTCAGAACCTGCGTTTAGTTGTTTTTCTCTTATTAAAAAAAATGCACTAAATTATTCATTAAATTAGTCTTATAAAGTAAGTAACATGTTTCAGATTACACAATTATATTTTATCAAAACCAATCTTCATTAGATTACGAGATCGAGCTGGAAAGTGCCAAATTAGTAAACCTTCACCATGTTTCAATGAATGAAAAGAGAATGGAAAAGTGTTCATTCAAATAGTAATTTGAATTAACACATCTAACGTTTGTTGAATTCATCTTGAATTTTCCAAATAAGCTTAAGATATAAAATAATTCCAAAGCTGTTGTCAAATGCCTTGAGATTTAACATTGCACTTCTCCAAAAAAACAACCAATTTCATTTACATGTCTTCATTTCATATTAAGCTGCAGAGCTAGTGGTACGGCCATGGCTAATTGTTCATTGATTAAGTTTTTGCAACGAACTGTCAATTTTAATTTCAATTTCACACTTGCAGCATAGTTTAAAATTTAATGATACTGCATTTGGTATATTGCTTTGGCGGTTTTATTGGTCCACAAAAGTCATTTCAGGTACGATGTTAATTGTTAATCCTTTTCACTAAGAACATTTAAAATGAAAAAAAAAATGCCGAAAAATAGTCTAGTGTAATGTTATAACATGAAGTTGTTTTATGAAGAGGTTTCTTCCAAGATATCACTTTGCTCAATTTTGACTACTAGAGAAGTAGCATCGCAAATTTCAATTGGTTTTAGTGCTGCTCATTAAAGTATCTTCCATTTAGTCCTCCACCAGTGCTGAAATTGAAGAAATTTCAAATTTATTTTACAACAAAAATAGTTTCATTGAACCTTAATGAATGTTTACAGCATTAGTTATTGCCAAGTTGAGATAATGGTTGTTGCTTCGGTACAAAACCACATCTAAATTAATCCCACATAGCCAATGTGAAACTCTTGTATTCTTACCAGGTAAGTCAATTCCATTGTCAAAACAAATAGCCCTGAAGTTCTTGTTAAATACAACTGTTCTAGTTGTTAACTATTAGAGTTGTACTAAACCCGAAGAGAAAGAGTTTCACAAAATTTTGTGAACCTTTCAAAAAATACTTGTACCTTCCAAAGGAGACAGTGAATGCTTCATAACCTGACTCAGTGTGTAAAAAGAAGCTCCTTGACTAGTTGGAGAAATCCTGAAAACAGAACAATATTTAAACTGTCGATCACATAAATGCCAGGACTAAATTACTAAAAGTACTACAACTTTAGTCTATGAGGAAAACGCATATCTAAAAGCTTTGTAAAAATTAATTATTATTCATTCATCTAATGGGATATGGAAAACAATAGAGGATAATCATGATGACAGTTAGCGGTAGAGGATTCTCTAAATATGGGAACTTTGCCGAAGACAATGCCTCGAGTGTGGGCCTCCAAATGAATGAATCATCCTTAAATCCTCTTGGATGAGTAACTCATTAACTCCTGTTAATATTATGTTGCTTGATTTGACCAAAAACATGACATTTTTTGCTTATTAATGTTCTAAAATTTGTAACAGCTTCTACTTGTGATAAATTAAATTATTCTTTTTTATTCTGGGGTAAAATGGATAAACATACAAAAGTCTCCACACAAATGAAGTTTTATTCAACAACAACAACGCAATTCGAACACTTTGTGTTCATCATCAGGAAGACACTATAATACAAATTATATCTAATCAATTATAAAATTAGAGTGAAATAATAAAATTCAATTAGGAAAATTAAAGACATACCTAAGGATGTAGTGCTGAAGGGTTTTTGTCTTTAATCCTTGGGTATGTCTTTAATTCTCTTAATTAAATTTTATTATTTTACTCTAATTTTTGTAACTGATTAGATATAATTTGTATTATAGTGTCTTCCTGATGATAGACACAAAGTGTTTGAAACGCGTTGTTTCTGTTGAATAAAACTTCACTTGTGTGGAGATTTTTGTTTGTTTATCCATTTTACTTCAGAATGAGTAAATACCACACAATTACGGATTGCACAACTAATGATTACTATTTTTTATAATCATATTAGAAATTCTAGGTAAACATTGTAGATTTTTGGATTTTTGTACATAGCTACAAAATGACATAACTGACTTTAATTTACTTGTGCATAAGTAGTTAACTGTATCCATAAGTTTTATTTTTATGATTTATATTAATAAAACATGACATTTTGATGCTTTGATGAAAATCAATGTACTGAAATATTTTATTATATTGTGATTACTGATTTTAATAACGTAAAGGAAAAGCTTTTAGACAAAAACCTTATAAGATGAAAGGTTTCTTGCACGTAGAGTATTTGTACCTCAGGTTAAATCAACTGAGGTTGTAATGGAGGTAGAAACCTCTCAATTCTAGTCCTTGCTTCTCCTTTTCACGGCTGATGTAACCTGAGAAAATCCTGTGCTTTATTAAACAGGTTCTTTTTGATAAATTTTCTATCGATAGAGTCTGTTTCTTTACTAACTGAAATGAATTTCAATATCATTTTTAAGACACTTATATTCCTAAACATACCAATGTTTTTACAATGGTTTTATTTAAACACTCTACAAATTGGAACACGCTGACTGATAAGTTATCACAAAGTTGATATCTCTGAAAAAAATATTGGACAAAAAACTGTTTGAACATATCATTCTCAAGAGTTGATTGGATTTTGGTTAAGACACTCAATTGTACTTTGCGCTCAGTTTGGTATAATGGAAATAATGGAGTTGACTAAACCAGTGTTGACCAAACCCCTGGGGTTCACTAAACTTGTACACAAGTTAAATAAAATAAAACTCCAATGGTAGTTATCATTGAAATGATAAAATATAAAATGTTCATGAAAGAATAAAAAAAAATTACTGTTGAGGCAATTATGCAGTCAGTTATATAGTGGCCGCTATTCTCCCTAACCGGATTCTATTAAATAAACACAGTCAATGAATAATTTCCTCCATTCCGACAAACCTGACAGCCAAACTGAAAAGAGACTTTCTATAAAAAAAATTACAGGTAAGTCATAACCAAAATTATTGTTATGTTATTTTATTTCTCCCTAGATGCAAGCAGGTATGGAGGACGCGTTATTATCAAGAAATAGAAAAGGAAGAGGTAGGATTGACAGCCACGTCAAGTGAAGTGGGTATAAATATACCTGATATTAAAAATTAAAAAAAATAAACCGGAATTAAAAATTTAATGTGGACATTGGAGCAAACCCAGTGTAAGGTAGTATACAAATTGGAAACAACCAGAAAAAGTTTAGTTTATGCAAAAGCTGGTGTAAAATTTATACTATTTTCAAGAGAAGATTTGCCTGCTCTAAGACCGCTTGTTACAGTTGAAATAAAGAAATTTTGCTGATTTCTTACTGTGGTTTAGACGTTATATATATATATATATATATATATACTTCGAATAAAATGAAAGGTCCGTGTGGACAATAAAAACTTTAACACATAGGAAAGAACACAGAAAGACACTACAGAACTTACTTTGATATTTGGACATCCATCTAATCTGGAAGAAGTGCGAAGTACTCGCGTTGAGGAGCAAACTGCTACTGTAACAGTTTGCTTCTCAACGCGAGTACTTCGCACTTCTTCCCGATGACTATGGATGTCGAAATATCGAAGTGAGTTCTGTAGTGTCTTTCTGTGTTCTTTCCTATGTGTTAAAGTTTATATATATATATAAATATACAAAACTAAAGTTTATCGGGACTCGGTCAGTTCTTCAGGTCCTGTTGAACTATAATTTTATATTGAAATATAAAAGAACGTCGATACTTTTATCAATATTTATAGAACCTGAAGAACTGACCGAGTCCCGATAAACTTTAGTTTTGTTTCTACTCCACGGTCGATACGTTTATCAATATATATATATATATAAAGATTTCACATAAACACGTGAAATAATAGTCAATGATCAAACCACAATATGAAATGGGAAAACAAGACTAAGATCTTTCAACCGCAACAAGCGGTCTTCGTCTGACTCTGACAAAAGATGTTAGTCTTGTTTTCCCACTTCATATTGTGGTTTGATCAATGATAATATATATATATATAACTATATATATATATATAATATATATATATATATATATATATATATATATAATCATTAAAATTAACCTCAGTCTCGGCATTCACGATCTTAAGACTGAGAGATTCGATCCTACGAACTAACCTCCTGCTAACAGGGTTCAACTGGAAAAGGAGTTGGCTAAGTGACATGTTAAATTAAAATCGATGACCCATGCTTAGTCATTGCTATAAATAGATTAAAAGGATAGTACAGGTACTTGTTTAAAAGAGGATCTGCTGCCTATTTATACCAATATATATATATATATTGTTAAAGAAGGTTTATATTTGGCTTGTTCCTGTTTTCTACATAATTTCTATAATTTCTGAAATTCCTTTCTCGTCTCTTCGTTAAAACTGCAAAGCTTCTCATCTAATTAATAGATGATATTACTAGGTTAATAATTATTGTCCTGATGATGAATGTGGTACATTCGAAACATGTCGGCTAGTAATATAAGTGATAGGATTTACAGTTGTAACGAAGAGACGAGGAAGGAATTACAGAAATTGAAGTAATTATATAGAAAAGAGATTCAAGCCAAATATGGAGTCTCATTTAACAATCTACGAGTATGTTCAAACAATAAGAGTGGAATAGAAACAAAACTAAAGTTTATCGGGAGTCGGTCAGTTCTTCAGGTTCAAATTAAACTTTCATTGCCAACGTTTCAATTTTTATTTAAAACCTTTTTAATAGACCTATAAAACAGAAGAAATGTAAGAAATAACATTCATTCAAAAATCAAACTTACTTAAAAATCTCAATTAGTTACAAATTAGAAATTACAATAGAAATTTTGACAATTGGTTAGTGAGAGAACTTACAAAAGCATACAATTTTTAAACAGAAACACAAAGTATTATATTAAAGACTTTTTACGCAGAAAACGTCACTAAAAAATTTTTGCACCGATCAGTAATGTTTAATTTAAAGCACCTGAATAAACACTATTTAAAGTTGAAATGTCACTTCTATAATTAACGGATGACTGGTCCTTTCTCATACATAATATTTCCAGACTTTTCAATCTACAGTCTGAATTCAGACTACAGTTGTTTTTAAAATCCACATACTATTTCTCTTTGTAAAATAATTTGTAATGTAATACTTAGTTTTTCTGTTTCAAACTTTATACTTCCGCCTATGAAAAAGGTTTTAAATAAAGACCAAAAGGTTGGCAATGAGAGTTTAATTTGAACCTGAAAAACTCCGAGTCCCGATAAACGTTAGTTTTGTATCTATATACATATATATGATCAAACCACAATATGAAAATGGGAAAACAAGACTAAGCTCTTTCAACCGTAACAAGCGGCCTTCGTCAGAGTTAAAAAGTCAACTGACTCAGTTATGTTTTTGACTCTGACGAAGACCGCTTGTTACTGTGGAAAGATCTTAGTCTTGTTTTCCCATTTTCATATTGTGGTTTGATCATTGATTGTTATTTTACGTGTTTATGTGAAATCTTTATATATACACACAACATATATTATTATATATATTATATATTTAACCTCAATCGTTTTTTTTTTTTCTTATTTTTTGTTGTTATCAGCTTTTAATTTTATTTTTGTTAAATGTTTTCTTTTTTAATTTTTATTTGGTTGTATCTCTTTATCTTCCCTGTCTACCTTTCCTCCGAAAGTTGGCTACCCTGTTTGAGTGCTTCAGTTCGAACGCCAAGTCAGTCGTTATCAGCCTTTGGAGCGATTCCCCGAAAAATATAAGTATGAGTTCAGGTTTTCCTTTCATGGGTTCTTTTTAATTCAGTTTATATTTAATTTATATATTATATATATTTTGGTGAGTGTGTGTGTGTGCATATATTTATAACTGTAAATACGAATATAATTATAACTTTAGATGAAAAGTAGTAATGAAAATACTTAAAAAGAACAGTTGAATAAAAAGTCAAATATCAATTTTATGATTTCATCAAAACAAAAAGGCAGAATACGAAGTCAAGATTAACATACAATATCAGTGATGTTTTTTTTTTTCATAGGTAAATATTTAAATAAAAGATAAAACTATATTGATTGTAAGTGTATGCTGTTGTTGATCTGTGGATCAGAATTAACTTTTAAGCTCTCGTCATCAACATCAAATGTCAGACTAGGGCATTTAAATTGCTAAATCAAGTGTGCTAAATTCTATATTTCCTCAATTAGTTGTCTAATTATTTGATATCATAATGAAACACATATTTTGAAGGCTAGAATATTAATTGAAATTTATTTTTGGTTTGTAAGGGTATTTTGTAAAGACTAATGATTCAAGGTTTCAGATGAAGTGAAAAAATTAATCTTCAGAATTGAAATTGCCTCTGTCACTGCTTGGATGGCAAATACTGTCATGATCCGGCTCCGGAACAAAGATTATAGCTGTTAAGATTATAGCGGAAGTAAGATTTCTTAACATAATGTTCCTGCAATAATTTCAATTTTATATAAAATTTATATATATTATTATATAATATATATTATTATATAATATAAATTATATATAATATAGCTTCTCGACCCTGATTTTCAAATTCACACAAGGGGTTCTTGAGGATTTTGGTCATAAAACATACGAATCCTGATTAAAAGCCGACGTTTCGCCAAAAGTTGTTTGGCATTTTCAAGACTAAAAAACAATTTATTAACGACATAAGTAAAGCAAGATAAATACATCACCGGACACCACCCAAAAGAAAACAAACAACACAAACATAAATTTTGTAACAAGAGAACCACAAAGGATCTAACACTACCACAAATAATAACACTAGGTATTTTATGATCCTTTGTGATTCTCTTGTTACAAAATTTTTGTTTGTGTTGTTTGTTTTCTGTTGGGTGGTGTCCGGTGTTGTATTTATCTTGATTTACTTATGTCGTTAATAAATTGTGTTTTAGCCTTGAAAATGCCAAACAATTTTTGGCGAAACGTCGGCTTAAAATCAGGAGTTGTATGTCTTATGACCAAAATCCTCAAGAACCCCTTGTGTGAATTTATATATATATATATATATTCCGTTGGTCAACGAAAAACCTTCCTTTGCTATCACTCTAATTCCCTGGACTGGATTTTAATCACTGCTTCCGGTCCAAGTCCTTAATCATATCCCTGTTAGTCTTCTCGGGTTACTTTAAGAGCTTCAGAGGAGGCAATTATCTGTCTTCTCAAGCCGCTCTCCTCCGGCTTAACTTGTACCGTTAATTTAATTTTTTACTTATTTTTTTAATCATTTATTTATTTATTATTATTTTTTTATTTATTTATTTTTTTTTTTTTATTATTTTTTTTATTTTTTAATTGTTTATTGCTTCATTTACTATTCTTCTCCTTCTGTTATTTTTATTTGCTTTTATTTGTTCTTTTTAGTTATTATTCTTTTGTAGTTAGTAGCTTACCTAGGCGGGGCCGAGAGTGCGCCGTGTTCGTTGCATTTGGCCTACCACTCAGTTAACTTCAGCTACTCAAAGGGACTACTTTACCCATACACGTGTCGAAATATCGTTGTGAGTCTTTTGTGTGTTCTTTATTTGTGTTTTCTCTTTCCTGTGGTTTAATTTATATATATATATAAATTTGATTATATATATATAAGATTTGACATAAACACGTAAAATAACAATCAATGTTCAAACCAAAATAAGAAATAGGAAAACAAGACTATGATCTTTCAACCGTAACAAGCGGTCTTCGTCAGAGTCAAAAACCCAACTCAGTTGATTACATAGTGAAATCTTCTTATGGCCCTAAGATTTGTTTCTGTTTACTCGAATTACTGCTTCAAATCATCTTAAAGTGTTTTTGTTAGCTAAAAATATGACATTCAATAAAATTTTTATTGCAGCTCAATTAACAGTTTATTACAAAATAAATTCCACTCTGAGCCTGCTTATTGAAATCTTTAATTTAAAACTAATTGACTTTGGATCTAAGAAAAGGAAAATTTAAATTATAATAATATTACATCAGCAAAAAGGAGTAAACTCGAAAAATAATAGTAGAAATTATGGGAAGGAAATATTCAACAACTAATTTGTTAGATGGAAAAAGGTTCTGGTTAACGTCTCCGATGTCCCGGGTTTATTTGGGTGTTAGGAGTGCTTAAAGATATGAAATCTAAATAAACTGAAGAAGGTGATATTTAAAACTCCTTATATGATTGTTATTAAACACCTTAGCCTAAAATGATTGAAGATAAAAAAATCTGGAGTGGTCTACACAGAGCTTTACTATACTGAACATATCCAACTCAATCGCGGTCAATTCAATTAATTACTCTTATTGAGGTTATCTCCTTTTTTTTTTAATTTCAATGGAAATTCAATCATTTTATCGCACAACCTGATAAATAACTACTTCTTTTTAGGGTAATATTTTTCCATCCCATATGAACCATATTCCAACTTATGAAATTTTTATTAATGCAATATTTATATGAATATGAAAAATATGAATAAGAATACGATCTACATGAATATTAATATGTCTATATGAATATGAAATATTATATGCAATAATAATATGAAATTTCCAGTTTCTAGAATTACCAGAGTTCACCACTGCTACATACTATACAACAGCTTTCCCGTGATCAACAACTTTAATAGTTTTCGTAATTGACGAGATTTTTTAATAGTAATGTTGATCAAATGTTAAGATTTATGTACTGGTGTTGTAATGTGCTCACAATATAGGCAGAAAGTTTCTGCCCACAGTCAGTCAGAAATTCTCTGAAAGAGATTTAACAGACCCCACTTTTAAATCCTTCAATAATTCAACATTTTTTTTCTTATTAACTTTTTTTAATCTTAAAATCTATCCTAAATTTTAAGATTATAAAGTGCCACTAAATATGTTATTTAAGTATACTTAACTATAATATAATAGTAATAATAATTTTTTTTTTTTTTGGGTAAGGAGGTGAAATGCATTTACGCACAACGACTCATACACACACACACACACGTACACGCGTACACATGCACGCACACACACACAAGTACGCACGAAAGCACACACACATACGCATATACACACACACAAGTACACGCGCACACATGCTCACACATACACACACACACACACACACCCACACACACATTGTAAATTGCCATCGTACAATTTCTAAATGACATTGCTCTGAACAACTTATGAAATACGCTAATACTTATATAATTTTTATAATTTCATCAGATACCATTAGTATAATGCATAATTAATTTTATTTATATTAATTGTTTTTTATAGGATTTGTATATAGTACGCGTAATATTTTGCAAATTGAACTACTAAAAATATCACGCTATGTAGTTACATAACAACTGTAAATAGTCTAACTGTTAATACTTATTCTTTGTAAACATTGTATATAGCCAAATTATAGTTTGTTATATGGTTGTAAAGAACGTACTGACAAGAATGTATCACATGCATGTAATACAATAAAGTGGAACATGTTGAAAAAACACTTACACACACGTAACCACACACACACAAAC
The DNA here is from genome assembly GCA_026182355.1 of Hermatobates lingyangjiaoensis. Taxonomy (NCBI): domain Eukaryota; kingdom Metazoa; phylum Arthropoda; class Insecta; order Hemiptera; family Hermatobatidae; genus Hermatobates; species Hermatobates lingyangjiaoensis. The sequence continues at coordinate 1,152,896 of JAPFBL010000123.1, read as the reverse complement.
ACACACCGCACACACGGCGGCACACACCAAGCACCACGCACACACACCCCACTCACTCACACCACACACACACACAACACACACACACACACACACACACACACAAATATATATATAATATATATATATAATAAAATTTATATAAATTATAAAAATCCAATTTGAAAATTATAAAAAAATCAGAACACCTCAAAACTTGTAAATGTTTTGAAACATTGAATTTAACTTGTTTTATGATAACTATACATTACTAATAAAGTAATGTTTTACTTAATGTGAAGTAACAAAACTAATTGAAATTATATAATCTTTTGCTGACAAGAAAACAAGGCTCGTTGAATTAGTATGATGCAAGAATTATGACTGTTTTGAACCCAACAATAGGGGAAAAAGGAGGAATAAATTGATTTGTATGAGTGAGTCAGATATAGTGGGATTTTGTAGGACATTGGGGAGAACAAGGGCAAACAGAAGGAAAGGTTACGGAAGAGATTGTTCAGCCTGACCATTGCCTAAAAGCGTCGGCTTGCTCACTTGATCTAAAGCAACGAGTCTTATGCCACTCCTCAACTCATCCCTTCTCATGTCATGTTATTTTAACGTCATGTTACTAAAACAATACGCAGTTAAAAAAAAAACAATTGCAATTACATCCATAGCAACCTTGATGGTAATTGGTTTTTGAAGGTGAAGGTATCAAAAGGGGGGGGCTTTCCGAGATCATCTTCGCCTTCAAATGTCAATCAGAATGAAGTCTGCAATCACAGCAAAAAAGAGTCTAAGACCTACTGGATAGCACTGTAAGTGTAGGCTTGCACTTAAAAAAATTAAAAAAAATTTTTTTTTTTTAAAAGAAATGTCAAAAAACGTTAATATAGCTTATTTTAAATTCGCATAGAGTTATTTGGAAAATTGAACAAGCTTTTGGCTCTGCATTTAAGGCTTTTGTTAAATGGAATTCATTTATATTGGCAATAGCCCGTCAAAAAAGACAAGACTTTTGATTTTATGTGCGACAAGTAATGGAAAATAATTTCATTTATGCCTCTTTAAAATTTATGTACATCAACTTACTATTCTCTATGTATATTTATAGAAGGTCATTAAAGAAGTCAAAATATAATTTGAATTTCGTTACAACAATGAGATGCACAATATGAAATATATAGCAGCGGGAAAATGGGAGTCCTATGAAATTCAGGCCATTAGTTTAATAATTTTGAAAACATGTCAGAGTAATCAATGGTTCTCAAATTCCTTATAGCTTATAAAATGATGATTGCCACATGTAAACAAATGACTATTATTTTGTTTAGTATGAGGGTTGTATAAAACTTTCCCTCCTCCTTCTCCACATGATAAAGTTCATTTCAGAACTTTAAATATTGAATTAAACGTAGCCTCAATATGAATTTATATGATAAAAGATTGAGCTACAGTGACAATAATATTGGAATTAAAATGACATCTCTTTGGTTTCAATTTCGGTATCTTATCAGCTTCTTCTACAATAATCATTGCATTTTTGTTTTAGATCAGGGGTTCTCAAAGGGGGTGAATTTTGGATCTTCAGGGAGTGAATTGTGACCACAGTAGGTTTACAGAGTGAGAAAGCTATTACAAGTTTTGACCTCTTAATTATAATTTTAAAAAAAAATTGATGGAATTAATATTTAATATATCCATCAATAATTATAAAATTAGCATTTTTATTTGTATAAAATTCTCTTATAATCATAAACACTGTAAAGTTGTAAAAGTTTATTACTACCTTAGGAAGAATATGGGGGGAATGGCATTGTGGGAAATGGAGAGGGGGTGCAATGGACCTAAACAAGCTGGGAACCCCTGTTTTAGATGATATATAGATACAGAAACTTAAAATAAAAAAAAAGTAATTTAACTGATTATTTTGAAATTATTTGTAAATTTATCGTACAGTTTAATAAGTTAGCCACATTATAAATAGATTAATGAACTTTATTTTCAATTGGTACTATAATATGTTTACTTATAGTAAAGTTGAGTGCAGGCCACTACAGATTTTAAACATTCTTTTCATTAACATTGTGATAAAATAATATAATACCATCTCATAATCGTATGATTATAACTAATGCTTAAATTAATTTATATATTCATACGAAATTTGTCCAGTTAAAATAAGAAAATAAAATGTTTATCCCTTCTAACTGTATAAGTTTCAATGAGACTACTATACTTTCACAGTCTGAACAGATATTTTAGATGTCATTTTTAGCTCACACAACAAATGTTTAACAGTAAGGTAAACTAATTTCCATGTTTGACCTTTTATATTAAAACAAAATGTTTGCTTGTGGTAATAAAAATGATAGCCTAGAAAACACAGAAAGTTGTCAATAAATGATACTACTAAAGCAGCGGCATAGAAACTATTTCTGCCACCCGGGGCGGTCTAAGATTTGCCAACCCCCTCTCAGGCTGTTGATAATTCCTTAACCTTCAAAATTCCAGAAAGTCCTCAAAGATTTTTTAAAAAATTAAAAAAATTTTTATTTTAAAATATTTTCAAAATTTTCATGTAATCACAATCAATGATCTAATTTTAAACTTGTGTTATTAGTTCTAGACTTTCATCTTATTACAATACTCGTATACATATACAGTCGTCGTCAAAGAAAACCATAGATTTTTCAAAACAAAAACGTATAATTGAAATCATAAAAAAAAATTAAATTAAATTAACTGACTATGCAAACAAATATAAACATTCAAACCCTTTAGAAAAATAGTTTTGAAAAATTTAGACTAAATTGATTTTTAATTTGCAAATATTACAGTTGAAAATCGGTCTAAAAACAGTATTAAGCGCATAAAACATAACAATTACGTCCTTAAAAACACATTTTAGTAAAAAGTTCAGATTTTTTTTTACCTTTTTTTTATTTAATTTTTTCATGTTACCCCTTCAAAATGTCGCCCCCTGGCACCTGCCGCCCGGGGTGTACCGCCCCTATCCTTGCAACGCCACTGTATTATTGAATTTTATTGATTATCATTTGTCAATAAAAACGTAAATTAAGCAAATAGGTGAAGAATTTAAGAATAATTGTGTCTGGTGCATATACATGTGCATTATTTAAATCAATTAACCAATAAGGATTTTATCGAAATTTTAGTGGATCATACTCGGATTTGATCATTTGAAAAGGTTCTCATAGCCACAGCTAAAAATTTTTGTGTGCTCAGTGTATTTGGATTCAAAGCTGGTCTCCTTGGAATATCTGCTCTATTGTCCAGTTTGTCATGGTTTCCTATCTTCTGTGATATGTTTATTCAATCGCAAAATAAGTTATTAAAACCTTGTTGGTTTGTTTTCCAACGCCCACACTTGTATGGCTTTCATCTTTTAATGCTTTAGGCCAGAAATTGTGGCACATTTATTATTGGGCACCCATTGTAAGTTATTAAAACCTCATATTCATTCTTAGCTAAACTTTTATGAGTTGAAACCTTTTTTTGGTTTATGTCCAAAAGAACAATCTTTTTACGCTACAGTTAGAGAATTTTTTTTTCCTTTTTCACATACTCTGAAACCATGGGTACATTACAATATACGAGATTGACTCAAATATAAAATATTACCATAAGAAAAACAGCCTACTTTTTTTAGACTAGATGTCTTTTAGCTGCTACAAGAAGATAATGGAATAGTAAGCCCTCAGTGATGCAATGCGTTCTGGGAAGTTCGAGTTGCGGGATTCCCGCGTGGGTGGGGTCACGGAAAGGTCTCCCATCTCCTTTCATTCTATCTGCGTCTCCACCATTCTTCTTTCAGCCAACAATATTCACTTTAAATCATCTTTTTTTTATATCCATTAAACATTAGTAAAAACAAGTGCAAATTCCTCATTAATAGATAAGACCATTATTCTATACAATTTTTTGAAAAATCATTAACCTTTTAAAAAGGATTGTTGAATGATAAACATTCATCATCAGGACGTGAATAACTTCTTGGGTGAAATAATAAACCAGAAACTTGTTAAGGAACAGATATCAGCAAGTTTGGTGTCATTTTTAATAATATATCTATGAATGATCGACCACAATATGAAATGGGAAAAAAAGACTAAGATATTTCAACTGTAACAAGCGGTCTTTGTCAGAGTCAAAAACCGAACGGAGTTGACCGCTTGTTACGGTTGAAAGATCTTAGTCTTTTTTTTCCCATTTCATATTTTGGTTTGATCATTGATTGTTATTTCACTTGTTTATGTGAAATCTTATATAAATCAGCTCAAAAATGAAGAAAAGCAACACACAGAGAAATAGATACACTTACAAACTCAAATTTTCGGATGAACCGTCTTCAGGAGAAAAGAGAATGGGCGACCAAGCACGCCGGAAACACAACGGCAGAAAACGGTTTCCGTTTTTTCTCTTTTCTCCTCAAGACGGATCATCCGAAAATTTGAGTTTGTAAGTGTGTCTCATTCTCTGTGTGTTGCTTTTCTTTGTTTTTCAGCTGATTTGTTTCCAGTTTGGATCGTCTTTTTTTGAATTTTGAGTGAAATATATATATTATATGATAATATATATACAATATTGTCGAGTAGAAGTATTCAGAATTATAAAATAGACGACTTTAAACAATATCACGAGTTTTATATTATAATCTAAGTCAAAAACACAAATCACTGGTTACTTATCAAAACAAAACTTACTAACTATTTATTCTTTAAAACATAAAAATATAGAGTTAAGTAATAATGAAATACTCAAGAATAGAAGAACAAATAAAACAAAACAGAATCGTGGTCGCTTCACGTCAATATTATAATAATACCTATATATCTTACCATAATTTTGCTGAAGATAACCAGAGTATGGCTGAAACATGTCGCAAATACCACCACCAGGTCAACAGTGAAAAATTTTCCACCTTGCAATCCATCAATAGTAATATGAACAATCGACAGAACAAACAGCAGGGGAATTGTAAATTCAACGAATCAATTCAACTCGAAGAGGTCTCTATGTTCATATTAATATAATATATATAATAATAATAATAATAATATAATATAATAAATAATATCAAGTTCACAACATTCTGGATTTGTGTAGTATATAGTGTTAGTTATATATATTAAAAATTGTAATTATGAAAAGTAAACATTAAGAAGTTATATTACAAATATAAAAACAAACAATATGCTTCCAATAATAATTATAAAACGGTGCATTAAAATGAGAAAAGTACATTGTATTATATAAAAAATTGCCTTGATCTTATAAGGGTATTTAAATGCAAGTAATTTGAGTTCTGCTGGAATAGTTAAAAATGAGGCAAGGGAAATGAGATCACAATGGGCGGATCAACGCAATGATTTAGAACAGACGATAAAAAGCGGCAATTGCTTCATTGTTGTGTAAGGAGCTGGAAGAGGGATAATAAGCAGAGCTATAAATACACCAAGTGTGTATTGGTCTGGGGTGTGTTGAAAAGAGACGGTGGACATCCTGGAACAGCTTGAGTCAGCAGCGGCCTTGTCCACGCAAGTCTTCTATGCCAACAACTCCAAATAAATGCAAAAACTTTTACAGTATGATTCAATTTTTTTTTTATACCAAAATTACCCCCAAAAATTTTTTTTGAGGTTTTATAAAACAAAAGGTGTAAACTGTTTTTCATCATTTATAATAGAAATCCTTGACTTGCAGCCTTGGCCAACAATTGTGAGCTGGATGATGGCTCAAACTTCTTCGAATAGTGCTATGAGTAAAATTAATCACCTTAATTGTTGTTCTCAGTTCATTTATTATGTTTTTTCTCATCAATAAACACGCAAAACTAACATCTGTGAACAACAGAAATATTTAGAACATCAAACTTATGCATACAATCATATCAAACAATAAACCACAAGAAAGAATTAAATTATGTGACTAATAATGTTCAACCAAGTAACTAGTCCTTGCCAGGTTTATGAATGAATTTATTGGCACAAGACCAGTTACTTCGTCTAAAGGTGTTACTACTCCCTTTTTATGGTATCTTACTGAAAATAGAAAATTGATTTTTTTTTCATTCTGTATTGTAAAAAATTGTTTACATATATATATATATATCAATGAAATGAAACAATCCAAAAGACTTTTAAATAAAAAAAAGTTATAACGAAGGAAACACAGAGATAAAACAGACATAACTTACTCAGAGAGTTGAGTGAGTTATGACTTTTATATCTCTATGTTACCTTCGTTATAACTCTTCTTTGTATATATATATCAGCTCAAAAACGAAGAAAAGCAACACACAGAGAAAGACACACACTTACAAACTCAAATTTTCGGATGATCCGTCTTCAGGAGAAAATAGAAAGGGCGACCAAGCACGCCGAAAACACAACGGCAACGGCAACACCACAAGGTGGTGTCCTGCCGTTGTGTTTCCGGCCTGCTTGGTCGCCCTTTCTATTTTCTCTTGAAGACGGATCATCCGAAAATTTGAGTTTGTAAGTGTGTCTCTTTCTCTGTGTGTTGCTTTTTTTGAGCTTTGTTGAGCTGATTTGCGCCCAGTTTGGATCGTTTTTTTCGAATTTTGAGTGATATATATATATATAATATATATATATATAAACGAGTTCAAAATTCAAGAAGAGTAACACACAGAGTAAGAAACACACTTACAGACTCAAATTTTTGGGTAATCCGTCTTCAGGAGAAAAGAGAATGGGAGACCAAGCACGCTGTAGACGCAACGGCAAGTACCCAATATATATATAATATATTATAATATATATAATTTAATACTTATATAATATAAATCTTTATATATATATATGTATTTATCTATGATATATATATATATATAGAAATAAAATAATGATATTGTCTGTACATTGCTTAGAACTGACTCATTTCAAGTTTTCTTTATGTTTCATAGGTTGGAGAAACCGAATCCACCGTTAGAAAAAATTCTGTCCGTTTGTTGGTTTGTCGGTTGACGGTTTGTCAGTTTGTCGGTTTGTCGGTTTGTCCGCAAAATATTGTCACAAGTAAACTCAGCAACCATAAGACATATCAAGTTGAAACTTGTACAGTAGATTTGTGTATGTCTAACTTAAAATATAGGTTCTGAATTGATTGCAAATTAACGTAGAAGTCACTAGAAGGTGTAATATTCTTCAAATTATCTATAAATATATAGAATAAAAAAATATTTATTACTAACTTTTATTAATGTCTTATTTAATTTTATATTTTTCTTCTTTTTTGTTGTATCTACTTTTTATTTATTTATGATCCTGCTTCATTCTTTCCGTTATATGACAGCTTTACACTTTTTTTTTTGCACTCTGCCGTGTTTATCATCGCCTCCTTTCTTTTTCCTCTGTTATCTCCAATCCATCATCTTCTCTAACTTACTCCATTTCCTTATTCTTCATTTTATTCTTTCCCTTGATTCTTTGACTCTTCAACTTTGTTCATCCTATTCCTCTTCTACACTACATCGACTAGTTCTTTTGCTAACCGAGTGCATGTGTGGCTACATTGTTGGTCTTTTGCCATCTCAATATAATGCACTCAATTTTCTTTTTTAACTGAATATTTTTTTAATTTTTATTTTAAGCAAAAAAAAATATTAAAAAACTACGCTATTTCAAACTTCATAATCATCTTCAGGTTAATAGAGTGTTTTCTCTGGTCTACTGACTATTCTCCTTCTTTCTCTTAAGTTTGATTAACTTGAAGATGAATGTAAAATTTTTCGAAAAGTGTAGTTTTCTAATACAAACTCTTTTGTGTGGAGATTAAATTCCCTCTGTTATTTCAAATTCCAGTAAAATTTCAATATAATATTTATTATTCATCTTATCTTCATTATATATTAAACTTCAAAATGATATTAAAATATATATTGCAACTTATCTTGACATTGCATAAGTTAACATATGACGCATCACAATTTAATACCCGGAACTTCTTATCAATGATTTTTAAGTCATATAGTGAAAAAATCCTGTTTGGATTGTGTCCATTATGAAAGAAGAGAAAAAATTTAATTTATTTGCAAAAGAAATCGAAGAATTAGAGCTATAAAGCAACTGTCCTTGGAGATTGTGCAACTTTCAGAGACAAAATATTCAGAACAATTTTATTTTCCTTCTTTAGTCGGTTGTTGGAAATCTGTTAGTAAATGAATAACAATTCTTACATTTAACATATAAATGCCTTATTTGTAAATAATAACGATATCGGCTAGGTAATTCTCTTTCCTAAGTAATTCTAGCCAAGGTGTTCTACACATGAAAACCTAGACACAAGTGTGTATTCGGAAAACCCATCAAGATGACAAATAAGCTTCCAGTAAATATCATATTTGTTTATAAAATAAGTAAATATATTCTAAAGTAGTTTTATTTATTATATGATCTAAAAATAGAAAACTCTGTGGCTTATTAGATTTTTACATGCAACCTTCGTGAGGTCTGGAGAGAGGCATATATATATAAAGATTTCACATAAACACGTGAAATAACAATCAATGATCAAACCACAATATGAAATGAGAAAACAAGACTAAGAAAACAACTCTCAGTTGGGTTTTTGACTCTGATGAAGACCGCTTATTCCGGTTCAAAGATCTTTGTCTTGTTTTCCCATTTCATTTTGTGGTTTGATCATATATATATATATATATATTTGTAAAATTTGGAAGCAGTCCTTCTTTTAAGCATATTTCGTTGAACAGCTGATCGTATTTCGCTGATGTCAATGTGTATAATGTATTGACATAATGTTTCGCTGATCTTTTACTGTATAATGTGTCTTAATACCAACTCCAAAGACTAATAATTTTCTTCTTTGTTTAATTAATCACCCTGAAGATGACTGGAAGCCAGTCGAAACATGTCGGTTCCAACTTAATTAACATTCTCCAACGTTTGGATGAAGGAAAGAAGAAGGTATTCAGAAACCTTGAAAAACTAGTGAAGAAAATGACATCAGCGAAATACGGTCAGCTGTTCAACGAAATATATATATATATTATATATATATATAAAATTAAAGTTACAGCTAGAGAACACAAGAAAAAGGACTAACACTCACGAATCTCGATAATTTCGGCGTCTTGCCATCTTCAGGAGAGAAGAAAGAAAGAAAATAAAAGGAGAAAGAATGAAGGAACGGAGACGTAAATGCGTCCAACCGTCCAACCATATATATATATATATATATATATATATTACATCCTTTAGGTCAATACATGTGTCTTTTAAATCATTGTATGTGGTATTGTAGACCATCACATAACATGATGTATTTCTATGATAACTTGTATATATCCAATGAAAAGCCTTCGATGACAGTGATAGATAACCCCGTTAGAATTACGATTGACAGGTAACCCCGTCAGAATTACGATTGACAGGTAACCCCGTTAGAATTACGATTGACAATTTATGATAGATAATATCCATTAATAGCTAACTGATAAACTGATCTCTGGCAGGCATTATACATAATATTATAATTATATACATTATCTATACATCTATAAAAATAAAAGAAAGTTTTTGTCTGTACATGCTCAGAACTGACTCATTTCAAGTTAACTTTAAATTCTATACATTAAAAAAAAAATACCCCCACCTTAGAAAAACTTCCGTCGTTTGTTTATCCAAAAATTTGGTCACAACCTTCTATAAGTCATAGTGAGCTGAAACTTTGATAGTAGTAGATAATATAATCACATTTAGCATAGAGAAAATGTAGCACAAGTTACTATTGTTAATTTGTTTTCTTTTCTTTTCTGTAACGTAAATATTCATTTAAAAGATGTTATATAAATAGGCATTAAAGTGTGCTGGCAAAGTCCTTGACCTGGAGGCGGATGAAGTACGGCATTAATGTGTATCCATTGACATTTAGCAATGACGTATGAAGTCAGGGATGAGGGCAAGACTCTGGCGTCTGAGCAAGGACGAGGATAACGGTCTTACAGCGCTCAGATAAAGAGCGATGCAGACTGAATCGTTAGACAATTAGACAGACCTCTGAAATGTATTGTAGGTATTTCCAAAGAGTTAAAGAATAAAATACTGGCTAAACACAAGCCAAAATTATCTCTATAGGTTAGGTTGCAGTGGCAGTTCCACAAGGAAACACACGTAGGCCGAGCATTGGCCCTTTGTAATCAAGATTGATTCTACAGTGGGAGTCCTAAATTTTGCCTAACTCAAATGTATTTAGAGTAGGTATCTTTAACGAGTACTTGACATCGTACAGGCTCGGGACCGACGGTTTAACGTCCTTCTCCGAGAGAAGACGCGCTCAGATTTATTCACCTCCCGCGTGAATAAATCGAGGGCCAGGTGAGGATCGAACCCCGGTCCTATCAGTTCAGAGGCGAGCACGAAACCACTGAGCTAGCCTGGCCTCATTAAAAAAAAAAAAAAAAAAAAAAAAAAATCTCCATATTTCAACAGTTGTCAACAACAGGAGATGTGCTTAACAGAATAGAAGTAGCAGAGTTTCACCAACGTATCATCTCTGAATTTTTGTCAAATACCAGCACGTCTGAAAGTTATTAGTAAATAATTTTTTTTTTTTTCGTCGTAGGATGTGGAAAAATCTGTTCATCAGATCCCTTAGCAAGACGTCTTGCTTAGGGTATGTGGGGTTGGGGGTCCCGACCCACTAAAAAACCACATCGTATTTCCTGGCAATATCCGACACGGAAACCGTTTGCACATTACTTCATGCCGGTGCCTCAGTCCTCCTGAATAGGATTCACCTTCTTGTCCCCATTTGTTCTTCTATGAATTATCGTAAGTCCTTGCCTCGTGCTTTCACTTTTCTTATGAAGGAGAACCGCCTTTACAAAGTTTGCAGCTTTTGACCAATTTTCTGCACTCTGGAGCATCTTTTGAACTATGGTCTCTGGAGTGACCTCACCCAGTGATGCTATTAATGCCTGGCGCAGCACTCCCCATTTAGCACAGAAGAAGAAGGTGTGCTCTGCATCGTCGTTTTCCCTCATTAGTAAATAATTACATTGGTGTTTATTACGGTAATATAGTCATGCTTTCGATTTCGGTAAATTATTCATTTAACTGATTATTCTATTCAAAAATTCAATTGCTGAACTGAAAGACCAAGTTAAGAAAAACATTATTAACTGTTAAAAAAATTGTTAACCAGCCAAATGAATAAAGTGGTTAATATTGTTCATTCACATTAAATTTCTATGCTGAGTATTTGAATAATTTTTATGGTGATTATTTACAACCAATTTTTGATACTTTCTAGTAGAAAATTTCAAAAATTACTTGTATAGAGCACTTTTTTATGTGTCAACTGGAAAACAGCATATTTATCGAAACAAGTGGTAAGAAGAAACAACAGACAAGGCAGAGTCTGCGGGCATGTTGGTGATTCTTTCCTGGTAATTAAAAAAATAGAACAGTTAATGCGGTTAAAGGAAAAATTAAAAATGAACTCAGTTGGCTCCAAAAATAAAATATGAAGTTGGCTATAATAATAGTCGGTATGATAATTCTAACTCATTGTAGGGTAAAAAAAAATAATGAAATAGTCTCCATATACAGAAGTTTGTATGTTTTATGTTAAAATAAGTTAGATAGTTTTTATTTTTTCTTTTTCGGGTAAAAACAAAGGATAAGTGTTTGTGGTACAACTGTTGTACTAAAGGCACTCATGTGTCTGTAAAAACCTTTGATTTTTGCCCGAAGAAGAACACTACATGTTCGAAACTATTATTAAATTATTTATACAAATTATTAATTTGATTTTAATTTTGTGAAGTTGAAGTTATTTTTTGTGAACTTTTCTGGCAGAAAGTTATTACTTTGCATAAATGTCATTTAAACCAACAAATAGTGGAGGGTTTTAAAACAATAACAGTCAGTGCCCAGAGACATATAAACATGTCACAATAAAAGTTTAATTAACAGTGTATTCAAAACATCATCCAGTTAGAAAATTTGCAGGCAGACATTAGGCAGTATTCAACAAATCTTTATAAACAACGGCTGCAGCAACAAGAACTTCAATAAACAGATAAAGGAATGCATCAACAACGGAAACAACAAGGAATGGAATACTCCTTACTCAAAGTAAGGCATGCATTTTCATGAAAATCAATTTTCAAATTTTTAAAACCTATGAGAGGGTTCTAAGAATCTATAATCTGCTCCAGATAGTCTGAGTTTACCGACTCCGACTACCTCAAGCACCAGTTACTTCAGATGGGTCTTACTGTCAACTGACTCAGACTATCTCCAACACCACCTGATTCAAACAGGTCTTGCTGTTGATCGACTCCCACTACCTGAATCACCATCTGCTTCAGATAGGCCTCGCTGTGTACCTGCTCCGACTAACTCCAGCACTATCTGTCTCAGATAAGTCTTGCTGTTGATCGACTCCGACAACCTCAAACACCATCTGCTCCAGATAGGCCTCGCTGTCGACATGCTCCGACTAACTGCAGCACTATCTGTCTCAGATAGGCCTCGTTGACAACTAATCAACTAATTCCAGAATCACCTGCTTCAGATAGGCCTCGCTGTCGACCTGCTCCGACTAACTCCAGCACTATCTTTCGCAGATAGGCCTCGTTGTCAACTAATCAACTAATTCTAGAACCACCTGCTTCAGATAGGCCTCGCTGTCGACCTGCTCTGACTAACTCCAGCACTATCTTTCACAGATAGGCCTCGTTGACAACTAATCAACTAATTCCAGAACCACCTGCTTCAGATAGGCCTCGCTGTCGACTTGCTCCGACTAACTCCAGCACTATCTTTCACAGATAGGCCTCGTTGACAACTAATCAACTAATTCCAGAACCACCTGCTTCAGATAGGCCTCGCTGTCGACCTGCTCCGACTAACTCCAGCACTACCTTTCACAGATAGGCCTCGTTGACAACTAATCAACTAATTCCAGAACCACCTGCTTCAGATAGGCCTCGCTGTCGACCTGCTCCGACTAACTCCAGCACTATCTTTCACAGATAGGCCTCGTTGACAACTAATCAACTAATTCCAGAACCACCTGCTTCAGATAGACCTCGCTGTCGACCTCCTCCTACTAACTCCAGCACTACCTGTCTCAGATAGCCCACGCTGACACTCTGATCGGCCATTGACTCTCTGTTATGATGTTGAGAATACATTTGACCGCTTACGTGATTCCAGCATGTTACAACCTGATAAGACACATTGCAATTACGAGTGAGGCTCCGCAAGACGTAAAGGCGTCTAATTACTGAGCATCTAAAGATGGGCATTGGATGTACGAAACAACGAACAGCACGCATACAAAATTCATTTCAATGGGTGCATAATGAAATAAATTTATGAGACTAGATTATACGATAGCCAGAACAATAGGAGAGGTCAGAATGGTCAAGTAGATATCGTGATTGCCTCTGGTACTGGGGATCCCCAGTGCGTAGCTTATTCTGGCTATAGATTTTTTCAAAAATTATTCAGAGGACAAACAATGTCGATCCCGGACTGTCAAAGTCACAGAGATATGTAAAACTAGCAATACTTCAAAATGTTATCAACAAATGTAACTAACTGTAACTCCGATTACTCCGACAACCCTTTTAAGCTTATTGAAATGACAACTACAAATTACTAATGCTTCATGAAATATATTCTTGGTTTATCTTGATCAATTTTTATCTATTGTACACCAGGTACAACTAATTCAGATAGAAATTCCATGAAAAGAAATTTATTTTCTTTTTTTATTGAAATTAAAACACCTTTTTAATGAATTTAATCAAAAATTATTGTCATATAAATAGCTTCTTATTAAAATTATTACAATGTTTTATTATGATTGAAAAAAATTTTTTCCTCAATTTTCTTCAATATAATATAGATGCTTTGCGTTTCCGTTTCAATATTCTTTCTCTCACAGACTGCTAGTATTATTCAAGGAAATGATTTGGAATACTTTAGCCAACGATTTAGATTTATACACTATTTGGCATTGTTTTATGATTTTTAGTAACTGTTCGTTGATTTTATTTTAATTGATTATTACTTATGTCATTACTTATGTAGCAAAATAATTTTATTTTTAAAAATTTAAAAATAAGTCTCATTGATTAAAAAAAGTAGGGGCAGTAAGTCTCCAGATAAATTTTGTTTATAGTTATCTAAGTGAAGGGTGAAAAGCTAATAAAATAATATTCAGAAATATATGCTTAATAATATAAACATTGCGTTTAGATTATTAACTTGTATATTTTACCCTACAATTAGTAAATACCTCATAATAACTGATTGCACTACTTTAGAATTATCTAAGTGTTTCAAGCACTTTGGTCTCATCCTCAGGATTCATTTCACGCAAGGCAGACATAATTTGAAGATGAATACAAAGAGTTTGAAACTTGTTTATATAATAAATTTATGTAGATAATATTGACTATAAATAAATGGACATATGAGAAATAGCCATCATTATACCTAGGATAAGAAAGGAAAAGTTAATTGAAACAGCAAGTCAATACAGTAAAGACAAAAGTGAAGGACACTGGTAACAAGTGTTGTTATGGTTATTTCGGCCTAATATAAACAAATTTATAGTATTGTTGGTGAGTAGTCGGCAATGCAGGGCGTTTGTCGACGAGAGGATTTCACTAAGTAGGACCATGAGTGCTGCAGAAGAGCCGATCGAGTCAGTAGACTCTTGGCCCGATGTGTCTTGTCTTTCAAAGTGTGAGTTACTTGTTCAATTACTATCGAGCATAGATTTATCAAATTCAAATACAATTTCTTAGTATATATCAGAAAATTATAGTTTATAAGTATTTTGACAGTCCTATCTTTTACCTATTTAATCCAGCAAAACATTTTTAAAACTTATCAATAGTCAGTTTATTCAAAGAATATAATATTCTGTAAATGAACAGGTTTTTCTTATAGTAGATTTCAGTTTTGACTAGTTGCAACTCAAAAGCAATCGTAAAGGTCACTTAGTAGTGACTAAGCCCGTTATTCACTTACGGTAGGAGATAAACTGCAAATACTTCATACAAAGTAGTAAGCTGTTTTGATGTGGTATTTGGAAAGGATGCAAAAATATTTCTTGTTTTTATTACCAATTTACTACATAAAACTTATTATTAATGACAAGGGATTCTTAAGATTAAGAGATTAAGGAGATTAAGAGACATTTTTTAACCTAAATTAAAGACAACTAATTGAATCATACTATCAAAAGTAAGTGAACTTGTAGTTAGAATATTTAAACCTAACCCTCCGCTACAGCGTTTTAATACTATCGCGCATACTTAAAAAGCTGCCCAAATACCTTTAACGCGTCCTAAATGAATACTGTAGCGTACACTGGTTAGTCGATACAGTCAAATATTGCAGTCATTGCCAAATTCCTCGACGAGATAGAATATCTAAGGGGTAGCCAGTAAGATTTTACCACAGACTCTAAACTCCATCAACCCAATCACGCCCCTCATTATTCCCAAAAAGGTAAATAACTGCTGTAGTTATACTAATAACATTATAAGCGTCAGTGGTGTGGTATACAAAAATAATCATATATGTATATTGATAAATGATCAAACCACAATAAGAAATGGGAAAACAAGACTAAGATATTTTAACCGTAACAAGCGGTCCTCGTCAGAGTCAAAAACCCAACCCCTCAGTTACGGTTGAAAGATCTTAGTCTTGTTTTCCCATTTCTTATTGAGGTTTGATCATTGATTGTTGTTTCACGTGTTTATGTGAAACCTTTTTATATATTGATAAGTGGATCAATCACTATCTGTACTGCTTCCACGAATCAACGACTAATAAACATCTCCGATTTATATAATGCCTAAATAGTCATTATATATAATGTATCCAAGAAGTTTGATATTATGTTTACATACAGTAAAGTTGAGTGAAGCCACTCCAAATTTTATTTATATACTAAACTACCCGTGACCCTTTGTGTCACTCAGAAATTATAACAATGGGTATTGAAATTAATTCACTGAACATGATTGACAGGGATAATTTTAATTGTTGTTTCTTGTTATCAAAGCACGGAGATAGATTCTTATATGGCCCAAGTTTTTGATACAGTATTCTTAACATGATTCAAGATACAGTAAGTATATTTAGCAAAATATCAACACTGGTAATAAAAAAAAGGCATAGAGCCTTAGTAGCCCAGAGGCTTGCATGCTCGCTGATGGCAGTAGTGCAAATGTATTATATATAAATGTAACAAATATATAATACACTACTACATTAGAGTTTAAAAATGAATAATTTTAGAAACAAATTTGAACACAACTGTCATATAAAATGCGGATGTTCTAAGGTAATATTATAAAGACACATTCCTTTCATTAATGTTATTTTATGTTAGGTAAATAAATTAAATATTTGAATTTACAAATTTTGTTTGTTTTAAGTATATTTCATTTGTGTATATAACTTGAATTGATATTTATTTATATGAAAAAATGAATAATTTTTTTTAAATGATTTTCATTTTGCTAAATATACTTGCTGTGAATATACCATGAAATTATGTTAAGAATACTATATCAATAGCTTGGGCCATATAAGAACCTGATTCCGTGGATTAAACAACAATTAAAATTATCCCTGTCAATCATGTTCAGTGAATTAATTTCAATACCTATTGTTACAATTTCTGAGTGACACAAAGGGTCACGGGTAGTCTAGTGTTATCATAAGGGATGCTTGCATAAGGAGTATTGTTAGCCATCTGATATAGTTTAAACAATAAGGTTTTGCCTTATCAACAACCTTGATAGCATCGTCTAACTGGCAGCTCTATTACAACCATTATAAATTCAATATAAAACGTTTACCACCATTTAGCTGTTATGGCCTTTTTTTTTATGAAAAAGTCTCCACATTGGAAAATTTTATTAACGAAACAACGAATTTCGAACATTATCAAGTTTATCTGATTATAGTAAAAAAACCTAAATAATAATCATTTATTTATTTGAATTATAAATAAATAATAAAAGGTATTTAATTTTCCCGTCAAATATTTCAAGTTATATAGAAACTTAAATCTTCTAAGCGAATATGTTAAATAGCATATGTATATATATATATATATATATATATATATATATATATTACAGAGTGAATATGTTAAATAGTATATATGTATGTATATGTATATATATATTTATATATACATATATCTATACATACAGAGCGGAGTCGCCGCTCTGCCTTCCTGCGGGACTCTTGGACTCCTGATGACGACGATGTTCGAAATATAGAAGTGAGTTATTCCTGTGTTTATCTGTGTTCTATCGTTTTTTAAATTGGTTTTTATTTAAAAGTCCGTTGGACCGTTTCATTTAATTAGATATATATATATTGGTATATTTAATATATGGTACCAATTAAATAAAACTGTTCTATGAAATAGAATATAGTAATAAACTATATTGACATAAAGAAAACACATAAATAAAACATAACCTCTCTACTATATTTAAATAGCCTCGTCATCGGTAAATAGAAATGAAATGCTCCCAAAACACGACACAAAAAAAGATAAAATACACACTTATTTTCAATATTCAATATTTTGATCTCTTGTTCGTCATCAGGAGAAGAATAGAAGATAGGACGAAGTGAGAGAGATCACCCCACGTTAAAGGAAGGAATGACTTTTATATATATGAAATTAAACCACAAGGGAAAAAAGAATACAATAGAAAAAATGCTCTGAGGCCTTTCAATTTATGTCATCAGAGAGCAAACAAAGTAAGAACTAAGAAGATAAAATAAAGGTTTTGATAACATAAAAAGTTAGATAACATAAAAGAAGATCCTTTTATGTTACCTTCTTAGTTCTTACTTTGTTTACTCTCTGATGACATAAACTGAAAGGCCTCAGAGCATTTTTTCTATTGTATTCTTTTTTTTTCCCTGCGGTTTAATTTCATTAATTGCTTCACGTGTTTGTTTATGCTGATTTGTCTGCATATATATATATATATATATATATATATATATATATACCATGATAAACGAAAAACGGTCCGGCAGGACAAATAACAATTAAAATAAGCAGTGACACATAAACAGAAACATAACAAAGTTATATTAAAAAAAATATTTAAAAAAAAAATAAATAAAAAATTATTTTTTTTTTAAATATTTTTTTTAATTGTTCTATATATTTTCTTTATTTTTTCTTTTCTTAACCTTTTTCTACCTTTCAAAAACATTTTTTTTCTTTTTGCTCTCGACTTCCTAGTTCCTTTTTTATTTGTCTCCTTTGCGGCAGCACTGCTTTAGCCCTCACCCAGTGAGTTCTTTAGTTGATTGTCGTCCCTCCATCAATTCACTTCTTCTCCTGAGGACGACCGCCATTACGGTCGAAATATTGAAAAGTGAGTCTTTGTTATGTTTCTGTTTATGTGTCACTGCTTATTTTAATATATATGTAAATATATATATATATTATATATATATATATATATATATATATATCAAATAATGTATCAACTGTTTGATAGAATAGGTGTATATTTATAAATGGTTTTCGCCTTGTGACCACTCAACTGTCAGACTTAATTTTCAGGGGCAGCCTTAACTGAATGGTCTGTTTCAGATGATAAGATTGTGTGTCTTACCTCGGCAGAGGATAGTGAAGAACACGAAGACTTTTCCGTAGCCCAAGTCGGTTCAGATTACAAGATTGACCGTGTTCTTACAGGAGATCTCAAGCTTTCTAAGATAGGAGGTTTAAAATTTTTTTCAACTTTTTCTCTGTATGTTATAATCTCTAAAAAGACTAGAAAATCTATGTTTGTTGTAGATATTTCTGAACAACTGGAAGCAGCTGAAGCAAGATACCATAATTTAAAGAAACAGATGGATTACATGCGTCAGTTATACAGTGCTACATACGAAGAGGTAAGTACAAAGAAAAATTAATCTTTGATTTTCCTTTTATTTGTCTGAAATTCCTTAAACGAATCGTATGTTTTCAATTAAATAAAAACTTGAAAGCTTTCATTCTTCAGGTTTAATTCAAATTTGAAATAATTAATTATTTCTGGAAATAATTTCTGGAATTTAGAAGATCACCCACTATTAGTATAGTCCAAAATCGTAAACTAAACGATTTTTTAAAATAACGAATACAATTGCATTAAATTTAAAGTTTCTGGAATTACCAGAAGCAAGGAAAAAATGGTTGCTCATTTAATATAAAGTAGTAATATTGTGTAATGTTTCCCAAAAACAATAGGATTCTTTTCTATATTTCCTTAAAACTTCTTTAAAAATGTGTTCGCAAAATATTAAGTACACACATACATACACAGACATACATATATCCAGATATCAATACATTACATCAACAACACATTCAAACTACATGAAAACGGGTACACTGTAAAAAGCTTAATAAAATAAAAAATCACTCTTATTTTGAGTAATAAATTTGGGATGACCTTGTTTCAACTTTACTGTAATTTAAATAATATCAAACTCGTTAAAAGTCAATTGTTTTATTTTAATGTTGCTATTGTATTGACGTTATATCAAACTTTATGGTAAAGTTTATCAAACTTATAAATAATTACTTTAATTATTGTATTTGTTTTATGGTGGGTTCAACTTCTTTGTCAATTATAACTAACTTGAAATCATTAATGTAAAATAATCCGACATATTATTATTAGAAATATAAACTCAAGGCTGGAGACTCGTGGGTACCAAACCTTAGTACTTAGTACTGAGCTTCCTCTTGAAACATTTTATTAAAATAAACCTTTATATTTTAATTTTTTTATTAAACGATAGAATTGTTCTCATTAAAGTATCTCTTAATTCGTTTTATTTACCATTTTCTAAAAATATTTATCCTCTCAAAAGATTTTCATTTATTCTCATAGAAAGGGATCAATGATTTTATATAAAGCATTACTGCAACCTATCTGAACTTACTGACTTGAGCTATGGGGTTGTGCAAAACCTTCCAACATACGAGTATATAAAATACAATCATTACAATCAAAAATCCTCCATACTATCACTAATGCACCTTATTATGTCACAAACCACACTCTTCATAGAGTCCCAAAAATCGCTTTTATATATAATTTAGCCACTGATCGTTACAAGGCGTTTCATACCAAACTTTTCTCTCACCCAAATCCACTCGTACAAAATCTTGCTCCTTCCTCACCTTCCCAGAATCCCCTAAGACGACTTAAGAGAAGATGGCCGAAGGATCTACTGCCATGATGATCCAGAATTAGGAAACGAAGTGAAAATTTGAACCAGTCGGTTTCATTCTTTGCTCATGTTTGTCAAAGTTATTTGTATTGCTCATACTACATATGCTTGTTACACAATATATGCGTAGTTGTGTATTTAAATAAATATGTTATGTTAAAAGAAAGGATCAAAGGTATCGCCTCTTCCAGGCAGAAACTGCATTTTTCGTGCGACGTTAATTGCATCTTCCATATATATGTGAATAGTAGTTATATATTTTAGGTTTATTAATAAATAATTTCTTTCTAGATATAACATTTTCATACAAATTAAGTTCAGTTGGATTAGCGCTTTAAACTAATAATAATAAAGGTAATTTTACCCACCTTATATCTGCTTTCCGTTTCATTGATTAATCATTTCCACCCCTGGAATAACTAAAATGTGTCTTGAAATAAAATTCATGCCGATAAATACAGGATATCTATTATTTAAAGTTCAGTTTTCAGTTCTTATAGTTATATTTCTCATTATGATTAGTCAAAGTCTTGAACATTTTTTTCATTGCATACTAATTTTAAGATGACAATTTTGACGAAATTCATTTTTATATACTTGAGTTTTTCTTTTCTGAAGTCATAAAATGTACTATAACACCCATTTTAGTCAATGTAATTTCAAGAAAAAAGATGATCTCATCTTCTTAAAAGGTGTTATTTTTTAGTATAATTTCATTACAGTTAGTCAAACAGTGTGGCCATTATCAAGCCCAAAAGCTTTCAGAATCAATCGTAAGCAAAAATATTTTTCACTTGTTTTGAAAATTTGAAATTTTTATAGCCATTGTTTGTGTTAGTTTGATCATACTCCCAAAGTTTCAACTCTATGCAGTTAGTAGTTCAGTAGTAGTTTTGCCCAAAAACAATAGAACAAATCACACTGCAGAGCCCATTTTTACGTGAAATGTAAATTCGATGTATGAAGTCAAAATCTCTCATGATCACAATAATGCTGTTGTAGTAAAGTAAGAATCATAAAAAAAAAGATCAAAAATCCTGTCAAGATGAAAGATTTGGAATAGACCATCAGAAGATACCCCATATTCTTCTTGATTTCACCTAGCAGAATTTATTTTGTATAGTAAGTGTTAAATATTGACTGAATAATGTTATTTAGATAGAGGCCTTTAGTCAGTAATGAAATGGTAAAGATAAAGGAAGATGGCTTTTAAGAGAAAGATATGCATAAGATAATTCTAGACATAATTGCTAAGTACAAACACAACGCCTTCTGCAAGTACGTTATCCACCACACCATATCAATCCTTAATCTGTCAAACATAGCCGAATTAGTCTGCTGAAATAAAATTTCTTGTATAAATTCAAAATTATTTTTTTAGGTTCCACCTCATTATTTTAGTGATGAGGACTTTCCCGTCTCTACCTCAGTAAATCTACTACAAACCGATAAGGTGAGAGGTCAAACCACTTCACGCAACGGTACTAAAGGTGAGGATTATTTAAATTATTCAGCTTTGCCAAATCTGAATTATAAGTATTTTATTTTGTAGAACATGGTAAATATAACAAACAAAATTACTCAAAAGAATCAAATGAAGAAATAGGAGATCGTGTGAAAAAAAGAAAGGTTGTCGAAAAGACAGATAAAGGTAGTATATTACATGTTTTATTGTCCTTGTTTATTGTGTATTAAAGGTTATGGAAGGTTACTAGTAAAGTGAATTACAGAAAAGGAAAATAACAGAGGAAGGACAGGGGAAAGAAGTCTTAAGGAAATTGGTACTGAGAAGAGACAACGTGAAGACAGTTTTCAAGAAAAGTCACAGAAAGAAGAAAGAACAAGAAGACGTTTTGGAGATAGCAGCCCTCAACGAAGGCACTACCAAGCACCAACAATGGCATCGCAGAGAAAAAGAAATCCACGGCCTTTCCATAGTGGCTTTGACTTTCGCAGTATTCCATTTGTTGCGGGTACTTCGACATCACGAAGTCACAACCTTGGTGTGAAGATCCAAGAAACACTATCCATTATCAAAATGCATTCACCGCCGGAAGTTTCTCGAGGAGCACAAGAACCATCTCAATCCTTTAGTAGGTAAATCTTCACTAAAAAACACCGCTTTCTCGTGTCACGTCCAAATCAGTCTCAACTAAGGATGACACTTTATAATAAAACAAACTAATTTTATTTTCGTCAAAATTCTAAGTAGTTTTTGCAGCTCTCTTATTAGATTTTTGAAGAGGTTCGGTCTGATAACCACACTGTGTAAGTTGGTCGGGTCTCAAAAACATTTTGAGCATTAATGGCAATACATGCATATTGTTAATACCACTGAGGTTGTTATGATTACGTTAGAAATAGGTAAAACCATTATACCTCGCAAGATTATCATGGAGTTGGAGCGCTTTCGGACGTTGTCTATATTCGATCGCAACAAACCTACTGAGCTGTTATATAAGAGTTGGTTATCTGTTAAGTCCACTGCTATCCTGATATTACTATTTTGATTTTATTTAGTTATTTTGATTTTTTGGTTTTTAGCTATTATCTAGTTTGGGTTTTTTATATTTTTTAAGTTCAGTCGCCTTTTTATTTTTATTAGTGATTTACATAAAATATCGGATTGATAATTTATTTGTTCATTTATTAATTTACCCGCATTTTTATGTTTATATATTTCTATCTGTTCAGTTATGTTGAGTCTCTGTCCTTTCTGTCCTGTCTGTAGTAAGTCCATTGTGTTTTCTAAGCTGTCAGGTGTATGTCCGTGTTCAGTCAGGTGGTTACCTGATAATTAATGAATAAATTAAGTTAATTAATAAATGAACAAATAAATTACCAATCCGATATTTTATGTAAATCACTAATAAAAATAAAAAGGCGACTGGACAGGCAGGATGACGAACTTAAAAAATATAAAAAACCCAAACTAGATAATAACTAAAAACCAAAAAATTAAAATAATAATATCAGGATAGCAGTGGACTTAACAGATAACCAACCCCTATATAACAGCTCTGTAGGTTTGTTGCGATCGAAGATGGACAACGTCCGAAAGCGCTCCAACTCCATGATCATCTTGCGAGGTATAATGGTTTTACCTATTTCTAATAAAAATTAATGGCAATGCTATTGAATGATACAATGTTGCTTGGCCGTTTTCAACAGAATAGATTGTTTTATTCGATTATATATAGTCAACATTAGCAGTAGTGTTGGTAGGATATTGGCGATACAAACAGGTCATCAAGTCTCTTTTTACCATTCGTAAAATGATCAAACCAGATTAATTCTTCAAACAGAACTCTAAATTTTGTTGGCCAGTGTTCTGAAGAAGCAAAAATTTATTTGTATAGAATTGATAGACCATACAGAACTGAAAATACATCCTTTACAAGAAATCTAGACTAGTGAGTAAACGAAATTACTAATGAAATGAATTCTGACAGTACATCATATAGACCAGTGGTTCTCAACGTGGTCCACATGGACCCCCAGGGGTCCACAGAGGATTACTGGGGGTCCATGAGGAAAGTAGTATTCTGAAGGTCCATGACACGTGGTTAGAGCTCTATGTTAAGTCAATATGAATTCATCAGCAAACCAAAAATAAATCAAAGCGTAGTAAGCTTTGGCCGTACAATATTCACACATCATTAAAATATAAGGCCCAATATCCTCGTCAGTTTGTTAAAATGTTCCAATATTTTAAAATTTTCTATTGCTCTTCTCTTTATGGTACATTCAAAATTGATTCTGTTACAATTTATTTCAGGGTACTTTATAAAATGTTAATGAAGAAATATATTGTTATTGTTTTAAAAACATTTTTGTATTTCGGCATGCGTTGTAGATGTAATGAAATTATTTCATAATTAACGATATTCATTTACCTAAAAACAAATATTTATTTATAAATTCGTATAATTATGTTTTTTAAGTATCCGGGGGTAGTGGGGGTCCACAAGTAGCTTTTAGGGGGTCCACAAGCAAACAAAGGTTGAGAACCCCTGATATAGACCGTAACTCCCAAGTGGATAATATAATTATATCATGTAACCTGACATAATTTCCTTTACGTTGATTTTTTTTTTCTTTTTGTGAAAGACTGTTCTGCCAAACTGTAAGATTATAGATAGATAATTCAATACAGCTATGGTGGATTTTATAGAGGAATTTTCAAAAACCTAAAACTAAAAATAAGGATAAATCATAAATTTTTTATTAAAGTGTTATATATAGTAATCATAGGAAGCACAGGGATTTAAAACTGTTTTAATAGTGTTTTGCTTCATTCAGTGCTTTGAATTCTTATAATTTAAAATATTTATCTAGTTTTTCAGATGTAGTAGTTTTTTTTAATCTGAGCAACACTTTGAATTAAAGTAGTTAATAGTAAAAATGATATATTTTTTATACACTAGTTGAAATATTGTTTTTTATAAATTTATTATATACGGTTCTTTTACCTTTTTGCCTAATTCAATAAATGGCTGCCTTTCGAGGAACAAAAGCAACATGCAATTTATAATCTGCCATATCAAGTTTTTGACGCCACTAACTTCATTTTTTTAGGCTTTTACATTTTGTGTGCGGAATAAGTTTGCTCACAGTTTTAGTAGTTTAATCATCTTTTGGATGCATTTATACAACTGTGGATCATTTACAATAATATATTTAAACTTCATTCAGCATTTTTAAATCAAACCTTTAAAGAATAGGCGGAAATGGAATTATGGAATAGCGTTACTAAAAATGGCATATATGAATTTTGCTTATATGTATTATAATTCCATTATATAGGCTTTCCCAAATCAATAAAAAGTAATTTGTTCACTAGCATGTCATTGTTTGTAATAAGAGGTCTGGGTAGTTCAGTAGCTTATGTTCTCGCCTTTGGTCTGATGAATTCGGGGTTCGATTTGGGCTACAATTTATTTGCGCTGAAAGTGAAAAAAAAAAACTGCCCACGTCTTTCCTCGAAGGTGCTTTAAGTCATTGGTCCCGAGGCCGTACGATGTCAGGTACTTGTTAAAGATTGCTACTTTAAATTCACTTGAGTTAGACAAAATTTAGGACTCTTAATGTAGAATGTAAATTTTATAGTATCTAAAAGACCAAACTTTGGCCTATGTGTGTTCTCTTAACCTAACCTATTGATCGCAACAATTACATTTTATTAATTATAAAACTAAAAAAAGTTTTGATTTTCATTGAGAAATTAGTTTATAATGAAATATTTTTTCAGAAGTTTCTCTGGAATTAGAGGCAAGTAAATTGAATTTGACTAGTTGGTAGTTTTATCTTGTATATAGCTTGATCAACTAAGACTGTTTAATTAAAACATTCTGTATTAATGGAGGTCGTGTATCAGCCAAATGTGCATCTTAGGGAACGAATGAATGAATGAGATATCTGGAGCAAGCAAAATGAATCAGTTCTTTGATTCAGAGATGGTGACAACGAAGTCTTGTTGAGTACTCATCCATCAAACCAACTTTTGCAGAACCAAGGCTTTCTGCAAATATCAATCTTCTCAGAATTTTGTAATTATAAAACAGTATTATTGTTAATAGTGATCTTATCAGTGGATGCGAGCAAAAGTAATGTTACTCCTACAACAACAAGTCAACTTTGAAGTCGACATGTTTAATGAAGAATCGAGTCAAGGCTGAATTCCTTAATCAATCAGTTCTTGTGGTCAGAGATAAAGTATCTATAGTTCTAGTGTGTAACCAATGCCGTTTTATTATTAATGGTGCATTTAGACTCGAACTTATTGCTAAAAATTGTATCAGGTTAAAACTTCTTAATGAATTTGTTATCAGAGTAGATTAATAAATATAGAGTCCAAGTCAGAGCTTAAATTCTTAATGAAAGTGAAATCGGGGCTAACATGATCATTAGCATGTTTTATTCGTTCTGTTTTAAATACCAAGATAATGTAGTTTAAAGAGTATCAATCTCAACTATATCAATTTTAAAGTTAAATAATTTAATTAGAAACTGATTTTCAAAATATAAATTTAAAATATTTCAAGTGGTACTAAATACATCTGGAAATTTTTCAGAAATATATAGCATAAGAAATAAGAGTTACTTCATCAACAAGCTAATAGTTTAGCAATTTATTTCAGCTCTCCTGAGGCTACAATCTTAAAATCAGAGTTAATAAACAATAAACATACACATTCTTGAAGTTTTCGCTTGGAGGATACAACATGACTCGGTCATATATATGTATATATATATATATATGATCAAACCACAATAAGAAATGGGAAAACAAGACTAAGATCTTTCAACCGTAACAAGCGGTCTTCGTCAGAGTCAAAAACCCAACTGACGAAGACCGCTTGTTACGGTTGAAAGATCTTAGTCTTGTTTTCCCATTTCTTATTGTGGTTTGATCATTGATTGTTGTTTCACGTGTTTATGTGAAATCTTTTATATATATATATTATATATATATATATATATATATATATAATTTATAAAAAGATTTCACATAAACACGTGAAATAACAATCAATGATCAAACCCATTTCTTATTTTTCCCATTTCTTATTGTGGTTTGATCATATATACATTTAAAAAATAAATGTCCGATTTTACATTATTTAGTTTGGTAGAAAATGTTTCTAATTCTCTAAAAAACCTTTTTTAAATCTAGGTTGTTGTAAGT
The DNA here is from genome assembly GCA_026182355.1 of Hermatobates lingyangjiaoensis. NCBI lineage: Eukaryota > Metazoa > Arthropoda > Insecta > Hemiptera > Hermatobatidae > Hermatobates > Hermatobates lingyangjiaoensis. The sequence goes on along the minus strand of JAPFBL010000123.1, from coordinate 1,125,905 downwards.
CATGTGTTTTAGAACATTAGAAACATTTTCTACCAAACTAAATAATGTAAAATCGGACATTTATTTTTTAACTGTATGTATCTAAGAAGAACTACCACTACTACTACTACTACTCGTTGGCTCTACGTCCCGTGGAGGGACTGGGCCTGACCAATTATTGCCCTCCAGGCTGCCCGGTCTGTGGCGACGGTGCGCCACCGACGTACACCTAGCTTCCTCAGGTCCTCTTCCACACCATCGATCCAGCGAAGCCTCGGTCTCCCTCTTAGTCGTCTCCCACCAGGGTTTTGGCTAAAGAAGTTCCGTTTACTCGCCGTGAAGAAGAACTACCCCCAACGTTTATTAATATATATATATATATATATATTATATATATATTAGTATAAAAAGATTTCACATAAACACGTCAAATAACACTCAATGATCAAACCACAATAAGAAAATGGGAAAACAAGATTAAGATCTTTCAACCATAACAAGCGGTCTTCGTCAGAGTCAAAAACCCAACTGAAACACTAGATGCAGAGAACATCTGGTGATGGGTTGGTTCAACCCCAATTATTATTATAATCGTAATAAATTTTGAAAATAAAGCTTTTCAGCTATCATTCTAGAAGATTTTGATAAAAGAGATTTTGATAGAAGATCTTTAATTTTAAAATGTTCACAGTGTTACTTTTAATAACTAATTCTTCAGTCAATTTTGACTCTTTTTTTCGATCTTCATTTATATTAAAATAAAAATTATGTATCTAATGTACTCTCAAAACATTTGTTTTATACAGATAAAACAGTATTGTTTTATACATTGGACAATGTATGTCCAATTGAACAGAAAAGTAAGTTAGTCTCTTACCGAAATTATTAAAAATATAAGTTTATTTTTATTTATATTTTTTTTATTGTTTAAGCCGATCGCCTTGCGGGTGATGACGTCAGTCGTTTACCGCCTATTTTTTTGGTTGGTGATTCTACAGATTCTACATTGGGAGTCCTAAATTTTGCCTAGCCAAGTGCTTTCGAATAGAGATATTTTACGAGTACAGGGTTAGGACCGACACCCTAACGTCCTATCCGAGGGACGATGTACTCAGATTTATTCACCTCCTGCGTGAATAAATCGAGGGCCAGGTGGAGATCGAACCCCGGACTACCAGCCCAGAGACGAGTACGTTAACCACTGAGCTAACCTGGCCCCACAGAAGTTTAATAGTTTATTAACAAAATATTTAAATTATAATGTAATATTAATTATAATCCAATAATTAATTTTTTAAAATGTTTATTTCAATTTAGTCTCGAGATAAACAACACTGGCCCTGCTGAGGACAACCAAGCAATGGATGGCAATAAAGAAACTGATTACAGTCAAGCAATTGATGACAAAGGAGAATCAAAAAATGAGGAAACAAATTACACCTTCAATTTGAAACATGTCCTCAGCTACCTTCAAGAAGACTACAGTAACTGTTTAGAGTAAGTGAGAAAAATATTGGATACAATTGTGTACAATAAAATAACATTCTTTTACATCTATTTACAGTGAGTTCAACAGGTTGCAAAAGGACTTTGAAAACAATAGGGAAAGAATTGAAGAAGTTGATAAATGTCTGAACAATAAAGAAGAAGTGATCAAGGCAATAACTGGCCTTTATCGAGAGGTAAGTCCACCTCCCAAGTGATCTTTGTTTCGAACAAACTTAGATACACCGAGAGACGAAAAATTCACTTCTGTCAAATTGTATATTCACATTTTGGGGATTCTATCCCCCTTTCAAAATCATATTGTGTTATATTATTATTGAAGTATATTACATTGCTTTATTTTAGAAATAGGGAAAACCGTTATACCTTGTAAGATGTTCTTGGAGTCGTTGGAGCGCTTTCAGACGTTTTCCATCTTTGACCGCAACTAACCTAAGGAGTTGTTGTCGAGAGGTTCATATATATCAAGTCCGCTGCTAACTATTCCACAGCTTAGAAAACTCAATGAACTGACTAAAGACGGGACAAAAATGACAGAAACTCAATATAACTAAACAACTTGAAATTTAAAAATTCGTGTAATTTAATAAACGGACAAATAAATGTCAACCATTATTAATAATAAAAAGACGACTGGAAATACATTATGACGACATAAATAACTATTAAATAATCAGACTGGATAATATAAACTAAATTCAAAAATAAAGTAATAATATCAAATAACAATATCTAGATTGCAATGGACTTGATATATAAAAAACCCCTTGACAACAGCTTTTTAGGTTAGTTGCGATCGAAGATGGACAACGTCTGAAAGCGCTCCAACGACTCCAAGAACATCTTACGAGGAATGACAGTTTTCTCTATTTCTAATATAAATCATACTAACCTCAGTGGTAATAACAATATGCATGGATATTACATTGCTTCATACATTTTCAAACTTCTCCACTGTTAAGATAAAAATTAAATCTTATTCTAGTAAAATATTCTAAAAATGCAGTAATAGAGCTGTATTTGGAAAGACCTTTCCAAAGAGCTATAACGTCTTCCAAAACACTATAATAACGTTCAATTTTCTCTTGAATATTGACGCTGGGAACCGAACGAGATATAATGACACTGTGTAAGGTAAGACGGTATATTTCTAAAAGCATATGAACATCAAGCTAATCTCTATTGTGTATTAGTCTGGTGGACAACAGCCAATGATTCTGTGAGTTGGGTTTTCATATCCATTTTTGACACCTTGAACTGTTACTCTTCGTGTTTGTTAAAGTGCTGTCCAGATCGGCAATCACTAATCCGGCAACTTTGGGACCAGAATGGTACCGGATTATCCATTTTTCCGGATTAGTGATTGATTAACCTAGGATACAGAAAACCAAGTAGCTAACCAGCTCATTTCAAATGTAAAACACCCTTTATTCGAGTTCTTCGTTAAAAGATTCTGCTTGTTTCTTTACAAGATCATCTGAGAGTTCAACACCTTCACATGCATGCAACTTTAACTACCTCAATAGATCTAGTTGTGCACTATTTCATTCATATGCCTTTAAACATCTGTTTCTATGACTCACTGTTAGCAAAAAAGCTGAGTAATTTTTCTTTCAGCTTCTTTATATCAATAACTTTTGATGATCGAATGCCATAAAATTTACATATGCTTCTCATAGACACACTTTTTCAAGTTTTTTTCAATTGTTTAACCTTTTTGGATATTGATAAAGGTTTATTCTTACAGTTGCCACTATTTTTATTCACTGGAGCTATTACTGGGGATAGAATGCTATTTTTAGAAAAATAAAGCTCAAAAATCACGTAGGAAAAGATTGCTTCTGATTTGTTTGTGCCAGAATAAAAAGCTAGCGTCTAGAAACGAAAATATACCAGATAACTGATTGTTCCGAATTAGTGATTACCAACCTGTACCAGTATTCACACACATACACATATATAAGCATTAAAAAACAATAAAAATCATCTAAAAAACAATAAAAAAAGTAAAAAGAAACTTCGAGTAAACTATATAGATTTCATCTTATTGAATAAATTCAACTTATTTTAATTGGACTGTTATTATTTCAATATTACCATTATACAATACAATATTAACATATACTAATAGTATTAGTATAATACTATAATTGATATGGTATTCCATGGTATTTTGGTATACCAAGTATAACAGAATTTTTGACTCCGTCAAAGACGGGTACGTTAGCTAGTTATTTATATTTCTATTTAAGGTATTTCAAATAGTAAGCTTTTGGCCTTTGTTATAATAAAAATAAAATAACTTTAGTGAGATATTGAGTTGGATCTTTTAAATTGAACTGTTATATTTCAATATCATTTAGAGTGAATATGTGACAAAAAATTTCCTGGGCCCACAATACTTTAATGCAGGGGTGAGCAATTATTTTGGCTGGAGGGTCGCATGGATACCATCCGCTGATAAAAATTAAATTTAATTATTGAAAAATGTAATAAAAGTCTGAAATATAATAATAACAATTCAAAAAATCAAGTTACTATGGCTTTGTTCTAAAAAGATAAACCTAATTTTATTATATAATAAGACATTATGGTTCTTAACTATTCTTTTAGAAGTCTCGAGTGGGGTTCCTTGTTGAGATCACCATTACTGTCTACCAATTTTGGTTTCTTGTAGAGCATCTTTGGTTATTTTTGTTTATTTTCATGCATGAAAAGCTTTTTTTATAGATATATGTGAAGCCAAAAATGAAGCATATTTTTGCAGCAAAACTTTTTATGAATGTAAATTGGTAACAAGATAAGGAGTTGTAAAATTGAATCAGTGTCCAAACATTATACATTTGTTGCAGAATATGATCAGCCTGAATATTAATTAACACAAGCTCCAGCTCATTAAATGCAGCGTCAATAAAACCCACAAATACTTATGGACTGATTTTTTACCATATAAGTAGATTAGTAGAATGACTTTAAATAAGGAAGAATTGAGAGAATGGAGTGACTTAATCCTCCGTTGTTTGTTACCGTCACGATCACTTGCCATCTTGTGGCTCGTTTAAACCGATCCTTTGGTGGGTTGAAAACGTCAATCAAATTGTTGTTGTTTCATCGAATTCCGTTTTAGTTGAAAATGGAGATATAGTTAATGTCAGCAGTTTTTCAGTAATATTTAGAAGCAATTTAAAGTAATCATCCTGACAAATATCCTTCCAGTAAATAGGAATTAAACATGTTTGCTTAGTGGAAAGTTTCTGATGGCTCATATTTATATGCTACCCTAGGAGTGGTTGTTCTTTGTAATCGATAGTTCATCAACTCCATCTCCTCATCCTCGCAGTCACTTATTCTTAATCTTGTAGTATTTAAAATTTGACCATACTGTTCTGTATGACTGATAGGTTCAAAACATCTATTTAGAGTTGATATTTCATATCTCTTTGTACCACTAACAATAGGCTTTAGTTTTATGTATTCAATATATTGTTCGTTATCTTTGTATGTATTTTTTTTTGTTTTTAAACTAGTAGAATCTAGGGTTAGCGTTGTTACATCTTGTATTTCATTTTCATGTAAATTGGTGATATCAACTTCTTCATTGTTAAATGTTATTGCCTCTGTTTTTTCATTAATATTTCTATATGTTGGCTCTAAAGTTGTTTCCATATCACTATTAAAACTTTTTAAAGTGTGAACTCTTTGCTTTATCGAGCTTTTAGATTTACCGAATATTTGATTCATTTCCATGGGAGTTAAAAATTCCGTTCTTGCTGTATCTCCTTGTAGGGTTTATTATATCTTCTCGATAACATTTGATAGTCTCTCTTGAAGAAATAGTAAAAGAGATTTGCTTATCCTGAAATAAGTTAGGAGGTACGATTTGCAGTGCAACCAAACCTTTTTCATCCCTTCCTGGACAAGGTGGGATTCCTTTCTTGTTCCTTTCAACAAGTCGTTGAAAACAATTTCAGTGATTCTATATTAGGAGTCCTAAATTTTGCCTAACTCAAGTGTATTTTGAGTAGAGATCTTCAATGAGTACCGAGAGTTTTAACGTTCTCTCCGAGGGACGACGTACTCAGATTTATTCACCTCCCGTTTTGAATAAATCGAGGGCCAGGTGGACCTTCATCGAACCCTGGACCTTCAAGTTCAGAGGCGAGTACGTTAACCACTGAGCTAATTTGGTCCCTCTTGTGGCTTGAGGATCGCACATAAAATTTATGTCAAAACAGGTTGCGGACAGATTACTACAACGTCTCGATGGGCTGCAAGATACCCAGGCCTAGTTTAATAGCAATCACACACTACTTTTATTACTCTTATTGACTTTACCCAGTCCATAGTTTACAGTGTGGTAAACTATTATTTCTTTGCCCAGGTAACCATATTAAGAGAAAGGCTAATGATTCTTGAGAGGCCTTTCCGAAGACCTCGGCCTAACTCAAATGTCAAGCTTCAGCGACTTCTTCTCAAGATGAAACAGTTCCAGCAACAGGGTTGGCCAGTTACCTGAACATTATTAATATTTCCCCCAGGGCTAAAACTGTGGCGCCAAGTGCCGTCTTCACTTACTTCCTCATATTTTTTTCGTCAATAAACTACTTTTCAGTATCTCAATTCAATTTCATTTAAGCTACATGTAAAAAATATGACCTGATGTAGTAGAAATCACTATGAGTTTCTCAAATATATTTTAATTTACAAAATACAATGAATAAAAAATATTATGTAAATTACCCTGAATGGACAAAACTGATATACTAAAACATAGTGAAAGATTATTAGAACTAATGTATCAAAAAAATCAGGATTGGCCTACACTCAACTTTTCTTATAGTAAATTATATTATATACAATATCAAACAAATATCAAATTTGATAATATTGATTGATCGTTGATAATCAGTTTAGTTATTGTTTTAATTTAATGTGACTGTAGTGATGAGTTATACAATATGAACACTTTGATAAAGTAATATCAAACTTATCCATAATCAATTTAATGATTTCATATCTTTAATTGTGAACAACAAACAAACAAGTTGTTATTATTCTGATCACAATGAGAGCCTGCGATTTATCGATCTGTGAACAACACTTATATATCTGATGCTTCCTATTTTCGTTTTTTAAATCAGCTATCGATTTTAATTGCTTCATTGAACTTAAAAGATTGTCCTTAAAGAATTATATCTCACTTCTAATAGTTATAGGTGTGTTTTACCAAAAAAAAAAAAATTTATCTTCTTCAAGATAATTACCTGCAATTCCATCGGAATGCGATCAAGGGTTTCCGTAACATCCAGGCAGAGTCTGCACATTCGTACGATGTTAATTACATTTTTTCAGAAGTAGTATTTAAAAAAAAAATTGTTGTTTGATACTTTACAACTTTACATACTTTACTAATCCTTACAATTTACAATACCTTACAATCCAGTCCTTACAATCCTTCCTTTGAAGATATAGTAATTTCTTACAAATGTAAGTACATTTGGAATGAATTTTTTTAAACTCAATTAAACGTGGTTGTTGTACCCAACTTGTATCTGCTTTATCCTGCATCCATTCATCAATTATTCAATCTATTCCAAACGGTTCATTACTCTTTCCCTTATTTCCAGATTCCAACATAACGTTAACTTATTTTTGCTTATTTCATTATTAATATTTGATGCGTTAGGATGCCAGAATGGGACCTCTTTTTTTGGAATCAGGTACTTTCCAATCCAGGTGATATTTTGTTGTCACTTCTACACCTCCTGTAAAATATATACTGACTCAAATTATTCAGTTGGCATTATTATTATTAATCTATTCTCAATTTCCTGGATTTCTAAATCTATGTATTCCTTCTGATTAAATGGATATCAAGGTGTGTTATGAAGAGCTCTTTTTTATATAAATGAATTCAGGGTAATTCTTTTCAGCCTTTAAAAATCTTTCACTCTTGTTAATCAAAATTTTTGGAACTGATTCCGTTATTTCCTTGTGATAAGTCCTTTATGAAGATGCAAATCACCCAAAACTTCTCATATTACTATAAAAAGATTTCACATAAACACGTGAAATAACAATCAATGATCAAACCACAATAAGAAATGGGAAAACAAGACTAAGATCTTTCAACCGTAACAAGCGGTCTTCGTCAGAGTTGGGTTTTTGACTGACGAAGACCGCTTGTTACGGTTGAAAGATCTTAGTCTTGTTTTCCCATTTCTTATTGTGGTTTGATCATTGATATTACTATAAATATAACTTTTGTCATTTTTAATGTAATATTTCTCATAGCATAATTTAAAATCATACAAATCTGTGGAATGACAATAATACAACATTTTAAGTTCAAAGAATCACCCGCGAATAGCTTACCAATAGTACCCGTATTGTCATGAAGAATGAAAAAGTACCTTTCCCATGATCCAGTATTGGCCCAAAAATAATGGAGTTCTTAAATACACAGTGAATATATGTCCTTACAATTACATATGTTGACTGGTACAACATGTTGATTGATTGCAACATTCTCCCTAGACTCTAGACAACTATCCTTAAACCTAGAGAGCATAATAAAAAAAATTGGTTGTTTGGCTATTCTGGTTATTTATTAGTTATTCTGAGAAATAATTTCTATGTGGCTGTAAAGAAATCCCTCAATCTTAGTCAAAGTTGAATTTTCAGTTTTTATAGTTATATTACCTTTTGAGATAATGAAAAGAAATGGATTTTTTTTAAGTGTATTACTAATATTAAGTTTTTTTCTACAATTAGTCGTTTAGAGTAATATTTGTCTGAAATCAGAAAATGCCTCCTTAACATCTCTTTTCTTGTATGTAGTTATTGAAAAAGCTATTCAACCTTCTAGTTTTGCATACAATTTCATTAAAAATACGTCTATCAGTATGATTTCTATTGTGTGCACAAAGTTCCGGAATCAATCATGAGCAAAACATTTTATATTTTATAGTGAAAAGCACCTTTCTCATTGTTTTAAAAATCTCAGCTTCTGTCAGTTGTAAAATAATTCCAAATTTCCAACTCCTCTAGAAGTAGTAGTTAGGAGGAACAAAATGATAAAAGCACATTTCGTCCAAAAAAGTGACTTTCTCGTCATGAATATTGCCCCAAAACAATAGGACACATCTACACTACAAGATCAATTTTTGTGTAGAACATACTTGGGCCACAAACATGCGAATCCATAAAAATTTCTAGATCGATTTTTTTCATGATCACTACACTTAACTTATCGTAAAGTAAAAACTGATGGAACAGAAAAATATAAACAGAATGCTGTTAAATTATGCTTAGGAACTGTTACGACAGAAGTACAGGGTATATGCCTATGCATAAAAATGTATAACAAAATTAGCATAATTAAATTAACGCTTTTAAAAATGTTTGTAAAATATAAATTTCTAAGGAAAATTCAAAAGATTTGCAGACTTTACTTTTTTCTTGGTAACATATATGAAACTTGTAAGATTGTATTTATATATACAATATAAGATATTCAAATGGAATCAAATATTGTATTATAAAACATAAATTTATTTATTTTTAAAGCAGAACATTATTATTATTTTTTCTTATTTACTTACTATTATTTACACATCATACCTTCAAACGAGATATCTCGTTATCACTTCTACAAAGAACGATCACTTTTGTTATCAGTCATGTTGGATATGTGATCATTGTTATGTCTGCTATGGCTGCCTTTTGTAAATTTTAATCACACATTTCTGTTTTACACAAACTTAATTATTCTTATTTAACTTTTTCTTTTTTTGGATTATATTTCAGTGTTCTAGTTAATAATTATCAAAATTCTTAGAGAATAAAATTAACTTCAAATTTGTATAACATAAGGGTAACAAAAATAGAGAAATGAATGAATCATTTCAGTATATTCATCTGGATCCTGGATGCTCCGAGATAACACCAGAGGATGACAAGCAAAGTGATAATAGCAGTAAAAGTTCTGAAGAAGGTGGAATTCAGGAATTTGAGGTAATGTAATTTAATTTGTTATACATACAAAAGAATTATCTACTTCAGATTTATAAAACCCTGAACGATTTGTAGGTTGAATTTCTTGGAGTTTTAGACGTTTACCTTACAGATTGTGATATCAGATGCATGTACGAAGTGAAATCAAAAGGTGTCCCACAAATTGGTGACCGTATAGCCCTGTATAAGGTTGGATGGGAGTCTATATCAGACCTTGAAGGTTTCGTCTGGGTGCAAATACCTGATATTTCTAGCCAAGATAATAAAAGTGATTTAAATAATGTATATAGGGTTCTATTCCCAGGTATTGTTTCCATGTTTTTTTTTTTAATTTGTTCAATGTGTACAATAACATTGTAAACAGTATTACTTTTGACAATGTTAGATAAATAGATTATAACTGAGATGGAAGGAAAGAACTAATTCAGTTTTTATCTTCTTCTGGAAGTGAATATTCACTCCTTTATGATTCTCTACAAATAACTATGGTTGTGAAATGTGTAATTAAGGGAAAGGTGAATCGTTTTAAAAGTCTTTTACCTACTTTTTTTCAAAATATTTAAGTAACGCAATAGTTCTTTTTATTAAACATAATAAAAATTGTACCTATGAATGAAGATTAATTTGATACAGGTAACTACCAGTAAGATATTTCTTCTTGAAAATGGAGGAATTCCTTATAATCGAAAAATAATCTGTGATGAAAATATGTTTGGAAGAAATCATGAATGGATTCGTTATTTGATTTCCAGTACTTGTATTAAATCAAATATGCTTAAATATTTTAGAATGTACAATCAACAATGGCCAAAATATTTATAAAACTAATTTGTTTTAATAATTTCAAAATGAAAACATGGATGGATTTTATTGTAATTGATAATTTCAGGTAAATAATATCTATTTATTAGACTCAAAGAAGTGTTTGGTCTCCCAAAACAGGAAAATAGCAAGAACTAATTAAACTTATATTGAAATAAACATTACTGTAATATAAGTATGAGTTGCTATTTAAGAAAAAGAAATGACTCCAAAATACCTACTGGAGAGTAGGGAAACCCTTACAACCTCTGTGTAAAGGTGTAAAACCCCTGTAAACTTTGGGGCTCGTAAAGTACACTCTAGTCATTTCTTTTCTTAATATATTACTAGCAAAGTAATTTTTTTTTAAAATATTGTCATAAATGTAAGTATAATTAGAAGTTATTTAAATTTGACATAATTTTGAGAAAAAATCGTTGTTAATTAGAAGTGTTTTGAAAAGTATTCCTATAAATATTTTATGATTGATCTTTTTTTTCAAAACAATTTTGATTTTAGATGAATCACTACCGAAAGACGAATGTTCATCGTATCAACTATGTTATGTTCGACAGAATAGCTATGTAGCCGGAGTTAGTAAATCGTTTTCATTCAGAAAGCCCACTGAAAATGAACTAGAGGCTATCCAGGACCCGACAGATGGTTCATTGGTCATCTATAAGTCAAAGTTATCTCAGTGGCAAGACCAGTTCTTCTCTGTAATTATTAATTTATTAGATTTTTTTTTTAATAACTGCAATTTTTCGATGAGAAAGATATAATCTGAAGTTTCAATGCATTTTAAAAATGATTTCATCATGCTGCACTATAATTTTAAATGGCTTCTTCCCAATGTCACTTCCACATAAATTATCGCAATCCATTTTTCTTTTGGTCTTGTTGACCATGTCAATTTCCTTCTACAACGTCCACCATTTCCCACGTTGTTGCAATGTTCGAATTTTCCATGTATCTAAAAGTGAAGATTCATCCATGTTCTAGTGTAAATTCCGACAGCTCCATACGATACGTTGCCTTTAGGTTTCTTCCTGTATAGGGTTTTTGACCTTTTTGGTACATCCTTTTCTAAGGGGTTAATAACAAAACATTTTGTAGTTAGTAACGTGGTTTTGTCCACGTTAAAGACATACATCTTTTGCCCCCTGAATATTTTTTACTAACAGAAAAAAATCTCCAACCAATCGTTGAAAGCAAAATGTGATAACATTTTGGTTCATCCTTTTTTGTGGAGTTAGTAACGAAAAGGATTGTACTTCTGTAAGATGTTTATTCATTTGTGCATCCTTCAACAATGTTAATCTTTTTTTCAATGTGTTATTGTTCCCATTTAATCCTTCATTATTACTTGCAGGTGTCAATGGAAAAAGATATCCTTGCTCGAAAAGTTTCTTATCTAGAATCACGAAACCAAGATTTGTTAAATCCAAGCATTGATTCTTTAAAATCCTTCGAGGAATATAAAGAAGAAATAAAAGAACTTACTGACCTCTTGAACAAATCCAAGGAAAATCTAGAAGTATTTATCATTCATTGGATATTGATAATTTTTGGTGTATACTTCTTTTTAGTGTATCCCTGGTTTGTGTTTTAGTGATTGTCTTTATAAAATACAATGTATATAACATATATCTCGTGATAGATAATACACTAGCTATGACAATTAATATAATAAATACGGTAAATAATATACAAAAAGGGTAATTAAATCCAATAAATAGATAACGCTCAGTATAGTCTCTGGTCATTATGAGGAGAGATTGTAAGAGCACTTGGCGTCTCTATTTCTCCTCTCCTGATGATGGTTAAACCGAAAATTAGAGACACTAGTTATCTATTTACTGTTTATCTATAGTTTAACCTGAAACATTTGTGGCCCTTTTTGGATCCCTTTAAACCCAATTGTGAAATGGGGAAAAAAGACTAAGATCATAGTCTTGTTTTTCCATTTCTTATTGTGTTTTGATCATTGATTGTTATTTCACGTGTTTATGTGAAATCTTTTTATGTATATATATAAATATTGAAAACAATGACTGTTGACTGTCGTCCATCCGTCACTTCACTTCTTCTCCTGAGGACAACCGCCATTATGGCCAAAATATTGAAAAGTGAGTCTTTGTTATGTTTCTGTCTATGTGTCAGAGTTTATTTTAAGTATATATATATATATATATATACAATAAAATAAAAAACGAAGGAAACACACAGAAAGACACAGACATAACTCACATCGATATTTCGACAATCGATCATTCAGGGTTGCTTGAAGCCGAGAGAGTCCCGAGGAAAGGCAGGCTTACTGAACTCGAAACCGCAGCTAGTACCCCACCAACTTCCACCAAGCGGGGGAATGGGAGGGAAAGAATGAAGAGCCAAATTAGACGTAAAGGAACGAGTAAAAATTATAACTATAAAAAATTATAAAAAAGTAGATAAATCAAATTAAAATTAAAAAAGTAATAAATAAAAAGTAAAATAGAAAATATTAAAAAAACATAATAATAATAAATTAAAATAATATTTATAAAAATATAATAAATAAATAAATAAATCATAAATAAATTATCGGTTGAGGTTGAGTCCGGGGAATGAGCGAGCATCAAGTAAGCATATAGTAAGCATATATGCTTACTTGATGCTCGCTCTTCCCCGGACTCAACCTCAACCGATAATTTATTTATGATTTATTTATTTATTTATTATTTTTTATATTTTTTATTTATTTATTATTTTTTTATTTATTTATTTATTTTTTTTTATTTATTATTTTTTATTTTACTTTTTATTTATTATTTTTATTATTTTAATTTGATTTATCTACTTTTTTATAATTTTTTATAGTTATAATTTTTACTCGTTCCTTTTACGTCTTAATTTGGCTCTTCATTTCCTTCCTCCCTTCCCCCGCTTGGTGGTAAGTGGTGGGGTACTGGCTGCGGTTTCCGAGTTCAGTACCGCCCTGTCTTCCTGCGGGACTCTTCGCTCTTCGCTCTTCGCACCTCCTGATGACGACGATTGTCGAAATATCGATGTGAGTTATGTCTGTGTCTTTCTGTGTGTTTCCTTCGTTTTTTATTTTATTGTAAAAAAGTCCTCTGGACCGTTTCTTTTAATTGTTAATATATATATATATATATATATATATATATATATATATATATATATCTGAATAGTAATCACAAAAACACGATGTAATGGATGGATTAATTTACCACAGTGAAAATAATTTACCAGGTTTATTATTTTTTAGCTCACTCGCTCTCTGACGATGTGTTGACGAAAGGCCTTAGAGCATTGTTTCCAAATCATTTTCTCTGCAGTTAATTAATCCACATATATATGTACGTTTCACGGTGAATCGCAAACACAGAACTAAGGAACAAACACACTTACTGTCTCTAATTTTTGGCTGAACCGTCATCAGGAGAGTTGAGATAGGGACACCAAGCGAACTTGTGAAGCGGGTCTCCAACCGTCGCTTCACAAGTGCGCTTGGTGTCCCTATCTCAACTCTCCTGATGAAGGTTCAGCCAAAAATTAGAGACAGTAAGTGTTTTTGTTCCTTAGTTCTGTGTTTGTGATTCACCGTGAAACGTTTGTTGTCCTTTTGAATCGTTTTCCTGTTTACAATATATATATATAAATTTTCGAATATTTAGGAAACAGTCCTTCGTTAATACATGTGAGATTGAATTTACGGCCTATTGTTTTTTTAATTAATTTCTTGGATAACTTTTCCAAATCCCTTAAGAGTCTTTTAAATTCACCAAGAACTAGGTATATCAACTCGCCATACGTTACACCATACCATATGACCGAAACGTCGGAAGAAATATAATCATTGAAAACAAAACATATGGTGAGTTGATATACCTCGTTCTTGGTGAATTTAAAAGACTCTTAAGGGATTTGGAAAAGTTATCGAAGAAATTAATTAAAAAAACAATAGGCCGTAAATTCAATCTCGTTATATATATATATATATATATATATATATATATATATATTTATATAAATATACAGATTCAATAATATATCGACCGTTTGATAGAATGGGTGTGTTCTCTAATCGGGGTTCGGTCAATTTTCCAGGATAAAACAATCAACTCTCGTTGCCAACGTTTCGGTTTTATTTAAAACCTTTTTCATAGGCCTACAAACAAAGGATAATAAAAATCACATATCAACATCAAACATATACACAATATGAAAATGGATTGTTACAACTTTGAGATACAACTATAATAGTAAAAGAAAAACGATGAGCAAAGAAGGAAGACACTTGAGATTGTTATATTAAAAAGGATCTAAGTTCGATTAATCATAGGAGTGATATTACTAATTTAAGTATATTTTTCTGGAGTGTTGTGCTGAGGTTTAGTGAAATTTGATTTATTTAGTTTCCTTGAGTGAACAGTGTTGAGGTTATTTGTAATGTTATCTTATTAGTCTAGTCGAAGGTTTTGTCCGGCTAACATTGTTGTTCTTTAAATAATGTAATTTTCATTTTCTTAGTTTAAAAAATTCTTACTTCTGTAAGTAATATTGTTTTATGTATCTCTGAAATATTTCTGCTTGTAATATTCATAAGTTGTAACAATCCATTTTCATATTGTGTATATGTTTGATGTTGATATGTGATTTCTTATTATCCTTTGTTTGTAGGCCTATGAAAAAGGTTTTAAATTAAAACCGAAACGTTGGCAACGAGAGTTTGATTTTTTATCCTGAAAATTGACCGAACCCCGATTAGAGAACACACCCAATAGATATATATATATATAACTAAAAATGATTGATCGGGATGCGGTCAGTTTCTTCCATTTTTAATTCAAACTCTCATTGCCTCAATGAGCAATGATTGCCTCATTCAATGAGGCAATGAGAGTTTGAATTATAAAAGTGGAGAACTGACCGCATCCCGATCAATCATTTTTTAGTTGTATATCTGTCACACGGTCGAGAAGTTATTAGTGTTGTATATATATATATATATATATATATGGTCTTTACTAGTTTACGGTGAACCGTAGACATTTTCCAAAAAAGTTAAGGTAGAGACCTAAGATTTGATATAGAGGTGATACACTAAACTCTATTTACTTTATTTCTAACAGATTCATATTTATTTGAATTTAGTGCTGTCTTTAGTTAAGATGGCAAAAATTAAATGATATATTATTTATTTAAACAGTAATTTAGGGAATCTAAAATAGTATTACTGTATTGGTAGATTAAAAATAAAGAGATGGATGAAACGAAGAAGATACATACCCAAGACATGGAGTCTTTGAAGTCATCGATATTAGAAATGGAAAAGTTGAAAGAAGAGGCAGAACAAACCACGCAAAAGAAAACAGATGTAAGTCGATTTAATATATATTCTACTTCACTAATATTTTAATTTATAAAATAATAAAGCTTATCATTTTATTTTTTTTGTAATTTTTCTGCTGTAATGGACCTTTTTCGGAATTCAACTATCAAAGAGCATATTGGTTGGGTTGTCATTTTTCAATTGAGAGATTGTGAGTTGCAGATCTATTCGTGAATTACTCTCAGAAGAACAAGAAGTTGCTAGAATGTCTCTATCAGTCATCAGCCATGTCCTCATTGGACTATTTAATAGATCCATGGGTTCAGGATAGTGCTGAAGCTAGACAACATTGGGAGTCGTTTCTAGTATAATGGGTGACAGATGCACGTAGTTAATAAGTTTCCGAATCGAAAATGAGTCACATATAGAGTCTGTGTAATCTGTCATGGTGCGGTATTTACTCATATTGGGGAAAGTAATAAACCTCCACACACAAAAAGTGGAGACTTAAATTTTTTTCTTTGGATACTTAATACTTTCCCCCAATACACAGTCTGTCCTTGAATAACAAAGAAGAGGAGTTATATACCATGTAATTCATTATTATAAATAATATATAGTATATCAAACGTTAGAATAAAAGAACACGTAGAAACAACTGGCTTCAATATTTCAACCTCGTCATCATCAGAAGATTAGTTCTGCTCGAATGTTCGTATAATTCATTATTATAAATAATATATAGTATATCAAACGTTAGAATAAAAGAACGCGTAGAAACAACTCACTTCAATATTTCAACCTCGTCATCATCAGAAGATTAGTCCTGCTCGAATGTTCGTGTAATCATTATTATAAATAATATGTAGTATATCAAACGTTAGAATAAAAGAACACGTAGAAACAACTGACTTCAATATTTCAACCTCGTCATCATCAGAAGATTAGTTCTGCTCGAATGTTCATTAATAAATGAACTCGACTGTTCGTATAATTCATTATTATAAATAATATATAGTATATCAAACGTTAGAATAAAAGAACGCGTAGAAACAACTCACTTCAATATTTCGACCTTGTCGTCATCAGAAGATGAGTTCTGCTCGGATGTTCGTGTAATTCATTATTATAAATAATATATAGTATATCAAACGTTAGCATAAAAGAACACGTAGAAACAACTGGCTTCAATATTTCAACCTCGTCATCATCAGAAGATTAGTTCTGCTCGAATGTTCGTATAATTCATTATTATAAATAATATATAGTATATCAAACGTTAGAATAAAAGAACACGTAGAAACAACTCACTTCAATATTTCGACCTCATCATCAGAAGATTAGTTTTGCTCGGATGTTTGCCAGCCGAACCGAACTCATCTTCTTCTTTTCTGATGATGACGAGGTCGAAATATTGAAGTAACTTATTTTTACGTGTTCTTTTATTCTAATCGTTTGACATTTTGTCCTAACGGACTCGTTTCTTTTTTGTAGTACATAATAATGGAAAAGTTAATAAACAAAAGTACTATTTTTTTTTTACCATACATCTACCAGTAAGTATGGATCTGGTTTTGTGGGTAAATTGACGCATTCCAAAATCTAAGGGGGAAGAAAATCTACTAAGAAAAATTTTTTTTTATTTTAAAAAACTGTTGATTTTCAATTCTCATATGAAAAGGCTACAGTCACGGCCAGTATTTGAACCTTCCATGTTTAGTTCATTTGCAAGCACTCTAGTGTTTGAATCTGCCCTCTTCAAGAGTTATAAAATTTATTGATATTATAATTAAATATTAATATTTTTACATTGATTTATTCGTAAAATTGATTGTTTTTCAGGAAGTGGAGTCGATGAAGGAGAAACTTAAAAGTTCTCAAGAAGAGAATGACCAACTGAAGTCAAAGTTGCTATCACTTGAAGCAAAATTTCTCGAGGTTTCTTTATTCATATTTTTTTTTAACAGTAAATGAAAATAAAGATAAATACATTAGAATTTTTTTTTATAAAGTTAAGATATAATTTCGTGAAAAATTTGGATATTACAATATCACTGTTTGATGAGGCATTATCAAATTCGAAATTATAATTATAATTACTCTATATATAATATAGGAGAAAAGATGGTTTTTGGTTAAATTTTTAAGGCATGGAAGGGTCCTTCATACCAATGCAGAAATTATGTTCTTATTGTAACTAATGATCACATGTTGTTGAAATTTCACTTACATTCTTAGCTTTAACAGAGTTTACATAAGTTATTGAATCATAAAACGTGAATTGAATTAAACCACAGACCATTTTCCGTTAGTCCTCTCTACTTTTGATCGATGATAAGGTAATTTGCGAATGTAGCTATATCTATTTAAATTGTTTGTTTCAGAAGTTTATTTGTGACATATAAACTTAAAGGATGAGTGTTTTAAAAAATAAAAATATATATATTATATTTTATTTTTTAAGACACTCATCCTTTTTTTTAATTTTTTTTTAAAATTATCTTCAATTCTCTCGGAATCATTTATATTTTCTCAACTTGTATTGCTTATCTGAATTTCTATTTATATTTTCTCTTAATTCTATTACTTCAAGACCGGGTACAGGGGGCAGCACTGGCGGTTGCCGGGTCGGTTATTAGCCGTTGCGTCTACAACGTGCTTGGTCTCCCTTTCTCTTTTCTCCTGAAGACGGATTGCCTGAAAAAATTGAGTTTTTAAAAGTGTTTCTTTACTTTGTGTGCTACCTATCTTCAATTTTGAATTGTATATATATATATATATATATATATATATATATATATATATATATCAATGATGAAACCACAATATGAAATGGGAAAACAAAACTAAGATCTTTCAACCGTAACAAGCGGTCTTCGTCAGAGTCAAAAACCCAACTGAAACACTAGATGCAGAAAACATCTGGTCGGGGGTTGAAAAGAGTGGGAGGGAAGAGTGGTATGAAATGGGAAAATTGTATAATATTATACAATAATGTTCACTTTGTCTTCTATTTTTTTTTTCAATGAATATTGTTTTTTATAATGGTCTTTAGAACTCGCTCGTCTGTTTTGTCATTTGAGAGTTTGTTTTTTGAAACTAGAATATTGACTGAAAAACCCGACTTACATTAACTTTTATTCTGTCAGACATATGTATGCATTAATTGAAGTATCGTTGTAATGTTTTTACAGACGAATGAAGCCAGAGACGAAAAAATCCAAAAATGTCAACAAGAAAAGGATAAATTTGAAGCCAAATTTGAAGAACTACAAGAACGGCATCGTGAGGTTAGTTACCTCTTTCATGTCTAGTACTTCTCTGAATGAGTTAAAAGTGTTTGATACTTTTTATTATTTTTAAGTCGTAAGTTTATTGAATGAAATAAATGCCTTGCAAGGATGGTGATTCAGTTAAGGGAAGAATGGGAACAACGAAAAAAAAAATCACTAGAGTATGTAATATACTTTTCTATCCTTCTCTTTCACTCATCCATACACCCCCGAATGTCTTTTACCCTTCTTCTCTCTAGCTGAAGTTCTATTAAATTTCTTTAACCTTTGTCAGGAGGAGATTGTGTTCTCAGCTTTAGATGTAATGACAACTTAAAATTGCATAACAGTCTTCAATATTTGTGTCCACCTCACTTCAAGGTGAGCTTAAAACAAACAGAACAGTATGTATTAAGTTATAATACATAACTGTTATAATATATGTTATTATAACATATAACATATATGTTATTCTGTTATAAAGTCATAGCCGGTGTATTTGACAAACCTCAGGCCTCTTGTAGTAATGGATGATTCCATAATTGTTAGTGTACATATATGAATTTACGTTGTTTATTTCTCAGTCTTTTTATTCTGAGATATATATATATATATTTTATATATTTGAACATTTTCCTTATCTACCACATATATTTAACACTATTTTACTTTTATCCAGGTTTAGTCTAAATTCAAAAAAAAAAAAAACACCTTTAAGCCGACGTTTCGTCTATATTGTAGACATAGACTAAATGTCGGCTTAAAGGTGTTGTATTTCAGAAGCTAGACCAAATGTCGATAAAAAATAAAAATAGTGTTATATATATGTAACACTATTTATTTAGTAACTCGTTTTTAAACGTAAAACCCTAACACTATGAACATGGACAAATATATTACAATCTATAAAAAGAAACATTGAGAAATTAAAAGCACACACTTACATCTAATTTTCGGTTTGAACCGTCTTCAGGAGAGATAAGAGAGGGAAACCAAGCGCACTGGTTCAGAGACGGTTGGGTCTTCAATTTCGGTTCAAACCGAAAAATAGACTGTAAGTGTGTGCTTTACAACATCATCAGAGAGCTAAATGAACTAAACAAAAAATATAATAACAAGTTAACCTGGCTGATCGAAGTCTTCAGGATTGCTGGCATCCCTGTCTGAATTTAATGTTCCTAAAATTTAAGGAGTCTTGATCTGCTTACTTATTTCTTTTATTAATATTTCATCTAGTTTTGTAAAGTCCCGGACTATTGTAAATTAAATTTCCATAGAAGTTCTTTATGAGTGCACTTTCAATAATATTTCTCCTCCTTTGAATGTACAAAAATTAATTCCTTTGCTTCACTTCAATTTATGATATAATTTTTGTTCCTTATATGTAAGAACAAGTCACTCTTTTCATCTTCTCGTCTGATTGAATATTGGTGTTGTTTTACTCTTGTAAAGAGACCTTTACTGGACATACTTTTAAATAAAAGCCGATACGTTGGCATTGAGAGTTTAAACTTCAGTTTTGTTTCTATTCCATGGTCGATGCTTTTATCTATGTAAGTTCTGTAGTGACTTTCTCTGTTCTTTCCTATGTGTTAAAGTTTTTATTGTCCGCACGGACTTTTCATTTTATTCGAAGTATATATATATATATATATATAAAGATTTCACATAAACACGTGAAATAACAATCAATGATTGATGATCAAACCACAATATGAAATTGGAAAACAAGACTAAGATCTTTCAACCGTAACAAGCGGTCTTCGTCAGTTGGGTTTTTGACTCTGACGAAGACCGCTTGTTACGGTTGAAAGATCTTAGTCTTGTTTTCCCATTTCTTATTGTGGTTTGGTCGTTGATTGTTGTTTCACGTGTTTATGTGAAATCTTTTATATATATATATATATATATATATAAACTAGAATTTAAAAAGAACACATAGAAAGGAAATCACTGAACTCACTACTATATTTCGATGTCCTCGTCTTCAGGAAAAGAAGTGAATCGCTCCAAAGGCTGATAACGACTATATATATATATATATATATATATAAATGAAGAGAAGAGAGAGTGAGAGCAGATGAAATCATAGAGAAATCAAAAAACACTACATTACTTAGTCTCTAATTGTTTCGGTTTGAACCGTCTTCAGGAGAGATACGAGAGGCGAAACCAGCGCACTCGGTTCAGAGACGGTTGGACACCCTACTTAGTCTCCAAACCGTCTCTGAAGCTGCAGTGCGCTTGAGTTTCCCTCTCGTATCTCTCCTGTTAAGACGGTTCAAACCGATAAATTAGAGACTGTAAGTGTGTTCAATTTTGATTTCTCTATGTTCCTTTTCCGTCGTATATTGAACTACATTGTGTCCCGTCTTCTGGATCGTAGTTTCCAAGAAAAAGTATTTATATATAAAGTATATATGATAGGGCAGAGAGAGAGTCGAAGAAGGCGGGAGGATAGATTGAAGTGAATTATTGTTGCTATATACGAAATCCCATAGCAAACAATATGAATTAATTGAAATATCTGTGCAATAGTTGCTACAGGAGGTGGAAACCTTGAACGAAAAACTCAGATGTTGTCTACAAGAAAAGGATGAACTACAGGCACAACAGCAGTCACAAGAACAACACGCCCAAGAGGTGAATTACTTATTTCATCGTTTAGTACTTCTATGAATGAATTGAAGTGTCTGATACATATTGTGTATATTTAATAAAATAAACTGATATCCAGTTAAAGTAATATAGACAACAAGGCACTTCTAAATTTCTCTATTTGTTGCCATGAGAAGATTTAAGTTCTCAGTTCCATATGTAGTAGAAACTCCTTCACTTGTAAGAGCTCTCTGCCGGTACAAGTGAACGCACGTACCTCTTCTTCTTCCCTTCTACTCACTCCCTGACGACGAACTTCAGTTCGAAATATTGATCCAGTAAGTTTTCTCGCTTCTTCTAGTTGTTGTCTTTTTTCATTTATATATATATATATATATATATAGGAAAATATGTATGTATAACGAAATTTCACAGTAAACACATGAAATAACAATTAATGTTCAACCACAATAAGAAATGAGGAAAAAAGTTAAGATATATATATATATATAATCGTGTAAGAAGACAGCAATTCTTCACGTAAGCATATTTCATTGAAATGCACAGCAGCGTCCGCGTTAGCAAATTTAAAGCTGGTCTGCTCCAATTTTCTAATAACTCTGCGGTGGGCTGGTGTTAGATACCATTCTAACAACTCTACGTTGGGAGTAGAGTTATGACATTATGGCATTTAACACCAGCCCACCGTATAGTTGTTAGAAAATTGGAGCCGACCAGCTTTAAAGTCGTTAAGGCAGAGGCTGTTGTGCATTTCAATGGAATTATATATATATAAAATCAACTGGCCCAAACTTTTCTTTTCATAACTACACATTCTTACACTATTTATATCTAACACTATTTTAGAACTAACTAAATATTATTTTCAATACAACGACATGTTTCGGTCTCGTAGACCTTCATCAGGCTAAGCTTACGACTAAAGTATAGGGTGTATTACAATGTAATGTCACATCGTGTGAGAGTCAATGCACAAAACTGACCTATTCCTGGCTGAGGGTTGAGACATCTGTTGGGAGGTTGATGAGAGGGGGTGGGGTCGTTGAAGGTATGTAGTGAGTCATTCCCTGCAGTGCCTCGCACTATGTATTGGCGTTGGCGAATAACCATTGAACTCTGCTAAAATTCAAACTTTGATTATTTATATCTGGGGCTTTCTCTAGGATATACAATGCTTCTATTATTAAAACTCACTACTCACAGTGAGTCCAACCACCCTGCCTTAATGCCCCGTGACCCAGGGCGATGTCCTGTGAACATTCCAATAGTAATCCACCTCTATATATATAAACTAACAATCCTACTATTATTCTCATTATTGTCCTGATGATGAATGTGGTACATTCGAAACATGTCGGCTAGCAATATTGGTGATAAGCTTTATAGTTTTAATGAAGAGACGAGGAAGGAATTCCGGAAACTGAAGAAATTGTGTAAGAAACAGATACAAGCCAAATAGCCAAATATGGGGCGTTATTTAACAATATATATATATATTGGTGTATAACGCAATCGGATTCGTTCAGTTTTCTAGTTTCAAAATCAAACTCCAGTGCAGTAGTTTCTGTTTTATTTTAAAATAATTTATTTATTTTAAGAATTTTTTGAATTACAGAAAAAAATTTACATTATATTAACGACCTAACAATCTTGACTGGTCAAAACTGGATTTGACTAGACTAATCAGATGACATTACAAGTAACCTCTATACTGTTCACCCAAAGAACAGGTCCTTTTATTATTAAATTAATATTAATTAATTAAATGGTTTATTATTCGATCAGTAATTATTTTCTGTTTCATATTATAACTGAATTAATTATCATTTGTACACTAATTAATTTCCTTAAGCCATACATTTCGTATAGTATCGTTGCACCTGTTTCAAACACTGTTCATCTTCAAATAGAATAATATACATGAATTAATTGAAATATCAATGAAATGGTTTTTTACAGGAGGTGGAAGTTGTGAACGAAAAACTCCGATGTTGTCAACAAGAAAAGGATGAACTACAGGCAAAATATCAGTCACTAGAACAACATGCCCAAGAGGTTAGTTACTTGTTTCAAATATTTCTGTTAATGAATTGAATTGTCTGATACATAATTCTGTATTATTTTATAAAAAAAAACGGGAATCCAGGACAATAATCCAGCTAAACTAATATAGACAACTTATTTCTAAATGTCTCTATTTGTTGTCATGAGGAGATTTAGTTCTCAGCTCCATATGTAATAACAATTTAAAATCATTAACAATCTTCAATGAGTGTATCTATCTCACATTTAGATTATAATTAAAACACATAGAGCATTCTCTCGTCTGTCCTCTGGACTGCTGTTGGATCCGATAATTTAAGACTAGTTATATGTCTTTAAATTACCAACCATATTAACCTTATATATATACTTAAAATAAACTGTGACACATAGACAGAAACATAATAAAAACTCACTTTTCAATATTTCGACCGTAATGGTGGTCGTCCTAAGGAGAAGAAGTGAATTGTTGGAAAGACGACAGTCAACTAAAGAACTCACTAAGTAAGGGCTAAAGCAGTGCTGCCGCAAAGGAGAAAAATAAAAAAGGAACTAAGGAGTCGAGATCAAAGAAAAAAAAATGTTTTTAAAGGAGAATAAAGGTGAAGAAAACAAAAATTAAACGAAACATATACTAAATTATTTTAAAAAAAATAAATAAATATAATAATAATAATAAAGAAATAAAAAAACACTAACGGTTTAAATTCAAGCCAGGTTTCTAGCGTGCCTCTAGGAGCCAAATGTGAGCTTCCTCAGGATCTTTTAAAGTAACTTGTCTGTATCACTGGGGACTTGTTTGAGTACTTGGTCTGTGATATATATATATATATATATATATATTATATTATATATATATATATAATTAAAATAAGCAGTGACACATAAAGAGAAACACAACAAAGACTCACTTTTCAATATTTCGACCGTAATGGCGGTCGAAATATTGAAAAGTGAGTCTTTGTTGTGTTTCTGTTTATGTGTCACTGCTTATTTTAATTGTTATTTGTCCTGCCGGACCGTTTTTCGTTTATCCTGGTATATATATATATATATATATATAAATATGTAACAAAATTTCACAATAAACACGTGAAATAACATCAACGTTTATGAATGTTTATATCTATAAACATTATAAGCTACATATTAATGACTCGTTAAGTATAAAAGAGGAGAAGCTAAAACATAAGATCAGGCCACATGTATTTTCTAGAATTTTAAAGTTACATACGTCAAGTTTATTGTGGTGTAATTAGAAGTGGCTTGAGGAAATCTTGATGAAAACAAAGGTTTTTTTTAGTTTTGATGTAAATTTTTGAAAGTTTTAATTCGTTTTAATAATGGTTATTAGTTAATGTTATTGTTAATGTGAATTAAGTTGTATTACTGTTTATGATTTTCCTTGACAATGGCCTATGTAGACCGAAACGTTGGATCCCGTATGAATATCAAAAATAAATCATTTGGAGCATTGGTTTATATGTTACCAAAGAAGTGGAAGACTCTTGCAAGACAATTAGAGAAGGTATATAGGAATTACATACAAGATTGGAAATAAGCAAGTCATTTAATGAAAGCTGTTTAAAAGAAAGTTGATTCCCAAAGTATACATATATATTTATATAATATATATATATATATATATATATATATATATATAAAATAAATAAATCAAAACGAAGGAAACACACAGAAAGACACAGAAATAACTCACATCGATATTTCGACCATCGTCGTCAACAGGAGGTGCGAAGAGTCCCGCAGGAAGACAGGGCGGTACTGAGCTCGGAGACCGCAGCCAGTACCCCACCACTTACCACCAAGCGGGAAGGGAGGGAAGGAAATGAAGAGCCAAATTAAGACGTAAAAGGAACGAGTAAAAATTATAACTATTAAAAATTATAAAAAAGTAGATAAATCAAATTAAAATTAATAAAGAAAAAAATAAAAAATAAATAAACAAATAAATAATTTATTATTTATTTATTTATTTTTAATAGTTATAATTTTTACTCGTTCCTTTTACGTCTTAATTTGGCTCTTCATTTCCTTCCCTCCCTTCCCGCTTGGTGGTAAGTGGTGGGGTACTGGCTGCGGTCTCCGAGCTCAGTACCGCCCTGTCTTCCTGCGGGACTCTTCGCTCTTCGCACCTCCTGATGACGACGATGGTCGAAATATCGATGTGAGTTATTTCTGTGTGTTTCCTTCGTTTTGAATTTATTTTATTTTAAAAAAGTCCGCTGGACCGTTTCTTTTAATTGTATATATATATATATATAAACTCCAAAATTGTTCTTGACCTCTTCTATTCTATTCTATGTTTTGTTATTGAGGGCTAGGTCAAATAAAAGAAAATAAACTCCTTCCTAGGTCGACGTTTCGATGTATTTGTACATCATCTTCATGGCTAAAATTAGAGTAAGAACTAAAATACATTTACCAAAACAATCTACAACTCACATAGATTGTTTTGGTAAATGTATTATAGTTCTTACTCTAATTTTAGCCCTGAAGATGATGTACAAATACATCGAAACGTCGGCCTAGGAAGGAGTTTATTTTCTTTTATTTGACCTAGCCCTCAATAACAAACATAGAACATATATATACTAGTTCAAGATTAACAAAGAGCAACACACAAAGTAGGGAAACACACTTACAGACTCAAATTTTCGGGTAATCCGTCTTCAGGAGAAAAGAGAACGGGAGACCAAGCACGTTGTAGACGCAACGGCAAGTAAAAAGACAACGTGCTTGGTCTCTCCCGTTCTCTTTTCTCCTGAAGATCGGGATTTGGATCGTATTTCGTTTTATCAGTGAAATATATATATATATATATTGAAATCTACATAAGTGGTCTGGATCTGATATATGATTGGTTGTTTCATGACCAAATGATTTGATTGTTTTTCTTGTGTGGAGTGGGGGTTCTTGAAGTTGTTGGTTACCGGCTCTAATGAAAGCCACGTACTTTGAACATCTCTTCTATGAAGTCACCTCCATCAGCATGACGGATATTATAAGGGCTCGTACTCCCTCAGGAAATAAACGGTTGCCATGTGACATTAGCTTTTCTACTTTGAGGTCCCTCGGTCCGGTCTTTATTACTGTAACTGTGGTCCTGTTGAACCTGGTTAAATGATGAAGCCGCTGTTGTCTTGCCAGGAACGTAATTTAGTTTCAGTATATATCTTCTGTTATCAGTATCTATTCAGTTGCCAGTTTTGAACTTTCTTACTGATAACAGACATTACGAAGTTCATAAATAATCTAAAGTTAATACATTGTTACTGTTTCAAAATTGTTGGTTCATATTATAAGATAATTAATTGACATTAATTGGTTTTGCTGTCATTGGATGGAGTTTTGAGCATTGTCTTTCTTGAAATATAACCACATGCATGAAACAATTGAGGTATCTTTGTAATGTTTTTTTTTTTTTTTTTTTACAGACAGATAATGATAGGGACGAAAGATTCCGAAATTGTCAAGAAGAAAAGGATAAATTTCAAACCAAATTTGAGAAACTACAAGAACGGCATCGTGAGGTTAGTTACCTCTTTCATCTCTTTCATGTCTAGTACTTCTCTGAATGAGTTAAAAGTGTTTGATATTTTTATTATTTTTAAATCATAAGTTTATTGAATGAAATAAATGCCTTGCAAGGACAGTGATCCAGTTAAGGGAAGAATGGCAAGAACGAAAAAAAACACTAGAGTGTGAAATATTCTTTTCTATCCTTCACTGTCTACCCTTTTCATTCATATTCTCCAGATGCATTTCTACCCATGTTCTCCTCAGCTTCAGTGATATGTTAGTTTGGTTGGTTTGCAGCGGCAGTTCCACAAGGGAACACACGTAGGCCGAGCATTGGCCCTTTGTGATACCATACAATGAAGATTGATTCTACAGTGGGAGAACTAAATTTTGCCTAACTCAAATATATTTAGAGTAGGGATCTTTAACAAGTACTTGACATCGTACAGGCTCGGGACCGACGGTTTAACGTCCTTCTCCGAGGGACGACGAGCTCAGATTTATTCACCTCCCGCATGAATAAATCGAGGGCCAGGTGAGGATTGAACCCCGGTCCTATCAGTTCAGAGGCGAGTACGTAACCACTGAGCTAGCCTGGCCCAGCAGTGATATGTTAATCTTTATGTAATTGACTTTTCTGAAATTGCCTCCCTTTATTACCACCTTCAGTTTAGTTTAGAGAAAAATATTATACCGATTTTTCTATATTTCATATTCTGTGATTATCTATTATCTCTACCGAACTGAAGAGTAAACTGTATTTTTTTCAGAGCTAATTGCAAGACGATCTAAAACAAGGATCATATATTTTAAAGAACAAGTTTGAACAAGCAATATAAGTTTGATTAATCAAATGGTTCATACACTCGTATAGTATTACACTGGTTCATACTAAATATAATTAATATATAGCAATTAATTTATTAAAAAGCGGGATTAATACATTAATTGATTAATTTCAAACTATATTAATAGGTTGAGATTTATACTTTACGTTATATGTTTGTTCTGTTATTATTGGATTGGTTTCAAATGCTGTCCATCTTTGAATAGAACAATATGTATCGATTAATTGATGTATCTTCTTTTTTTTTTTTAGTTTTTGCAGAATATGGAAATCATAAATGAACAACTCGTTGAATGTCAAGAAAAAAATCATATATTAAATGCAACATGTCAGTCACTCGAACACCTCCAAGAAGTTAGTTACTTATTTCATTCTTTATTACGTCTATGAATGAATTAAATTGTCTGTTTCATGTATATCTATATAAATAAAAGAATGATTTTGTCTGTACATTGCTTAGAATTGACTCATTTCAAGTTTTCTTTACGTTTCATACATTAGAGAAAAATTTCTGTCGGTTAGTCTGCAAAATTTTGTCACAAGTAAACTCAGTTACCATAAGATATAGCAAGCTGAAACTTTTACAGTAGATTTCTGTAGGTCTAACTTAAAATATAGGCTCTAAAATTATTGCAAATTTAACGTAGGAAGGAAGTTATGGACGACTAAATCAAAAACTTTTGTCACAAGTAAACTCAGCCACCGTGAGACACAGAGAGCTGAAACTTTGACACTAGATTTGTGTATATCTAACTTAAAATATAGGCTCTGAATAGATTGAAAATTCAGCGTAGAAGCGAAGTTATGAACCTTTAAGCTGTATTTTGCTGACTTCACAGACAGTTTATTTTGAAAATATACATGTGTAGCAAGTAGGTATTGTTTTATTTTAATTTCATTTGCGTATATTCAAGATGTACTATTTGTTCAGAATAAATAGCTTTGTGAAGAAGCGATTAATTAAGATTAGTTAAGCGATTAATCTAGACATGATAGATGGTATAGATATGTTGACGATATACTATGCATTGTTCTAATTCTATAAATAAAGATGCTTTCCTAATAAAATTAAATTCATTAGTGCCGAAAATCAAATTCACAATGGAAGAAGAAGTAAATGGTAATTTGCCCTTTTCAGATGTCGTGATCCATAGGTTACCTAAAGAGTTACGCTTTAGTGTATATAGAAAACCTACGAATGTACTTGCATATGTTCACTTTTATTCTTCCCAACCAAAAAATATTAAAATTTCTGTTTTTAGAAATATGTTTTTGAGGGCGTTAAGAGTGTGCTCTCCTTAATTCCTTAATGAAGAGATTAACATTAGGTCAATTGCCCTATCAATAAAATACCTCTCCTCTTATATCGATTTAGCTTTGAAGGGTGCCAAAAAAACTTTCTCTAATACTTCAACAGAGCCCCGTTCATTGTCAAATTCTCTAGTTTTGTCATATGAGTCATTGGACCCCCTTCCAAGACTAGCCAAACAACTTGATTTTAATATAGTATTTTCTAATCGTAATAACGTGGGCAATATGTTAATAAAAAAACTCTCTAGGGAATTGGAGTTTACAAAATTCCGTGCAAAAATGTCCATTAAATTTATATAAGTCAAACTGATAAATCATTAAAGTCACGTGTAAAACAACACCAATACAACGTAAGTAGACAGGAAAAAAGTAGTTCCTAATTCTTGTATATAAACAATAAAAATCATCATATTGATTGGACAGGAGCTAAGTTTATTACCTATGAAAAATCAATGTTGTTAAGAAATATTATTGAATCGTCTCTAATTAAATTTAATAGATCAAATATTATAAACATTAGTGACGGTCTCTTCAAACTTGAATCTTTCGTTACGAGAGCAGTGCCTCTTCGAGGAGGGTTGACAGCTAGCGGATAGGTTTTTACTCTTTCTTACTGTACTCCTTTGTTTCCCCAAACATCCCTTTCTGGACATTAGTCCTTTCCTGCTTTCACCCTTTTAAAATGCCACTCTTCCTCACCACTCTTTAACCCTACCAGATGTTTCGCATCTAGTTTTCCCTCCACTCTTTTCATTGGGTTTTTGACTCTGACGAAGACGTTGTTACGTTGAAAATCTTAGTTTGTTTTACCATTTTCAGTTGGTTTGATCATATTTAACATTGTACTTACCTTCAATATTTACGTTTCTGAATCATGCTGAACCTCTTTTACTTTCTATCTACTTCATTCTCCTGTGTAGTTAAGACTCAGGATATTTACTTTGTTTTTAATTTTCTTTGTGCTTCTTCAATATTTATATATCATCAATATTGATACTTATATATATTTCTATCATATTTAGTTGTCTCTGAGAATTATTTAATCCTCAGTACAAAACAAGTGTTCCAGCTTCATAATAATTATACGTGAGTGTAATACATTGTTCTATATCCTTCTCCTACACTAGTACTCACCAGAATGGAATTTTATCGATTTTTCCCCAGCCCCAGTAGTGACATGGTCCTCTTGATGTTGACTTTCAAAACCAACTGTCTTGATGGCCACCTTTGGTTCAGTGTATAAGATAATATCTCACGGATTTTTCTACGTGTGATGTCACCGGTTATCTTATAATCGGTGATTATCTATTATCTCGGACGAATCGAAGAGTAAACTATTATTTCTGAGGACTAATGCTGGATGACTTTAAAAGAATGGAAGAAAAAGTTTTAATTATTAAATGGTTTTCACCCTCGTACAAGTTCAAATTGTGTTTCATATTATAACTAAATTAATAGCCCATTAGTTACTAATTAATTGACTTACGCCATATGTTTGCTATGGTATCGTTGGATAGGTTTCAAATAGAATAATATACATGAATTAATTGAAATATCTTTGTAATGGTTTTTACAGGATATGGAAGTCGTAAACCAAAATCTCCGATGCTGTCAAGAAGAAAAGAATGAACTACAGGCAAAATATCATTCACTAGAAGAACACGCCCAAGAGGTTAGTTAGCTGTTCATATTGTAATACTTGTCCAAGTGGATTCTGTTGCCCTATACCTATTGATATGTTAAATGATATGTCAAACAAACGAGTTATGAATGATTTATGATGTTGTTACCTATTATACTCGTATATACATTTAATAAAATATAAATATTAAATAGCCAACTATTCGGTTCTCAGAGCTCCCTTCCTCACGACCTGAAACTGAATCATATAAGAAAGTTTAATTAATGGAACACTCTTCTCCCGTAATAGTTACAAAGAGTTGATTCTCGGTGTCCTCTAGGATTATTATTTTTAAAGAAAATTATATAATTTTTAGTTTGAATTGGAATAATTTTTTCCAAAACTTACAGTTCTGGAACTGTATAGAAATAAACTGGGGGTTCACACACTCATACAGTACCAAAATTGTTGTTAGAAGTTATTGAGGTTAGTGGTTCAAGTTACAACTGAATTAATTGACAGTAAATGATTAATTAACCATGGTTTTGGTGCTAGGGATGCTGGGCCGGTTTCGGGCATTGTCTATTTTCATGTACAACAATATGCATGAATTATTTGAAGTATCTTTGTGCAGGTGAAAAAAGAACTGCGATATTGTCAACTAGAAAAAGATAAACTACAGGAAACATGTCAGTTAATGGAACAACACTTCCAAAGGGTTAGTTATTTATTTCATTGTTTAAAACTTCTATTAATGAATTAATGGGTCTGATTATATATATTGAAAAAAAATAAACAGGTACCAAGGATAGTAATAGAGTTAAGGGGGAAAAGACAACACACTTGTAACATAAATGTGTTGTCTTACCCTCAGAGTATGGTTTTATTTTTCCTTGTGGCTTTTTGTTTCATCAGCTCAAATATGAAGAAAAGCAACACACAGAGAAAGAGACACACTTACAAACTCAAATTTTAGGATGATCCGTCTTCAGGAGCAAAGAGAATGGGCGACCACGCACGCCGGATCATCCGTTTTCCTGCCGTTCTGTATCCGGCGTGCGTGGTCGCCCATTCTCTTTTCTCGTGAAGACGAATATCCGAAAATTTGAGTTTGTAAGTGTGTCTCTTTCTCTCTGTGTTGCTTTTCTTTGTTTTTTTGAGCTGATTTGAGTCCTGTTTGGATCGTTTTTTTCGAGATTTGAGTGATATATATATATGTAAAAAGATTTCACATAAACACGTGAAATAACAATCAATGATCAAACCACAATAAGAAAATGGGAAAGCAAGACTAAGATCTTTCAGTTGGGTTTTTGACTCTGACGAAGACCGCTTGTTACGGTTGAAAGATCTTAGTCTTGTTTTCCCATTTCTAATTGTGGTTTGATCATTGATTGTTGTTTCACGTGTTTAGGTAAATCTTTATATATATCATATATATATATATATATATATATATATATATATATATATATATATATATATATATATATATATAGCTGCTGTCCCAGAGGTTTATTTTTAACCAAAATTACAAACTTAAGAGTTCCATCTTCATAGCAATCTTCATAGCCATCTCACTGGAGTGAATTTCTCTTTTCTTATCCTTCTCTGTCACCTCTTCATAATGTTCACCCATCTTCTCAAGAAATTTTCTGTGGTCATCTTGAGCTCCATTAACACATCTATCTTGATATTGATGATTCATTCAAAATCGTTTCATTTCATGACTGACTACCTTCAATTTGTTTAACTGGAAAAAATCACTCGTTCTATGACTCACCATCTACTATGATTCCTTTTAGCATTTCAGTAGGATTGAAGAATCAACTATTTGTTTCTTAGATCTCGTTCCTAGCCGATCTTAAACAGGGTACAAGTATGAAAAGAATGTAAGAAAAGAGGTTGCTAAGAGGTTAAATTACAATATACTTCTGAGTGACTACTTAGGAGCTGTAAACTTTATAGTCTATAGTTTGGATTTAAAATAAATCTTTTGTGTCACCAGTTTTGTTTTACTTTTCTTACTGATGTCAGTTCAGAAAAATGAACTTATAAAGTTCAGAAATAAACTAATGTTCATACACTTGTACAGTACTGAAATGATAGTTTACATTGCAACTGAATTAATTGACCTTTATTCACTTTTAAGTCATCTTAAGCCATATGTTTGCGTCATTCGACCTAATACAAATGTCAATATGCACGAATTAATTGAAGTATCTTTGTAATTGTTTTTACAGGAAATGAAAACCTTGAACGAAATAATCCAAAGGTGTGAGGCAGAAAATCATAAATTACAGGAAGATAACCTGGCACTAGAACACCAGATCAATGACGTTCGTATCTTGCTTCATCTTATAATATTTTTATTAATGACCTATGGTGTGTGATACACATTTATATCAAATAAATACAAATAGGCTCCAATGAGAAATATCCGTTTAAATAAAAAAAAAATTAAAAAAACTAACGCTTGTGTATTTCAATATGTTTTATCATCAATGATCAAACCACAAATGAAATGGTAAAAAAACAAGACTTAAGATCTTTCAACCGTAACAAGCGGTCTTCGTCAGAGTCAATAACCCAACTGAAACACTAGATGCAGAAAACATCTGGTGAGGGGTTGAGAAGAGTGGGAGGAAGAGTGGAATTTTAAAAGGGTGAAAGCACAGGAAAGGACTAATGTCCAGAAAGGGATGTTTGGGGAAACAAAGGAGTACAGTAAGAAAGAGTAAAAACCTATCCGCTAGCCGTCAACCCTCCTCGAAGAGGCACTGCTCTCGTAACGAAAGAATCAAGTTTGAAGAGACCGTTACTAATGTTTATAATATTTGATCTATTAAATTTAATTAGAGACGATTCAATAATATTACTTAACAACATTGATTTTTCATAGATAATAAACTTAGCTCCTGTCCAATCAATATGATGATTTTTATTGTTTATATGCAAGAATAAGGCGCTACTTTTTTCTGTCTACTTACGTTGTATTGGTGTTGTTTTATACGTGTTTTTAATGATTTCCCATTTCATTTGTGGTTTAATCATTGATTGTTATTTCACGTGTTTATCTGAAATCTTTTTATAGTGTTGTCATCAGGAGACTTAGTTCTTACCCTTATAGGTAAAGTTACCCTTGTAGCTGACAACTACCTATAATGTTAGAGCAATTTTAAATAAATGTACAACCTCACATTTAAAAAATCTGTACCCTATTTCGTTACTAAATGTATCCATGGCGTCTGTACTAACCTCCAGCTAGTCAAACCTCTATAGGAGAAACTTTGGTACAACTTTACCAAAATAAATTAGTTTAATTATTTTAATTTTATACATAATTTAGTAATAGCAGCCGTACCTGCCATTGAAGGCTGTTTTATTAAAATTCCAAATTATTTGGGTCATATTCCAAATTATTATTAGAAATTACAGAATAATAGAAAATATCATTATTAATGCAGTCATAACTGGCATTAGATATGGGGTTTCTTCTACGTTTTGCAGCTTTATATACTGAGATTCAATTTGATGTTTTCCTGGACATACTTCTTATTTAGTACGTGGATAGTTATGACTCACTTTTTTAAAGCGAACAAATTATGATAAACGAAAAACGAAATTTAAATCAATAACAATAATTACTTGCTACATTATCAGGTACCTAAAAGTACATCTACATTTTTATCTTAGCTATATACCTGTCTTGTGTAGCTAACCAAACCCTGCTTAAAAATCCATATCTACGTTGAATTTTCAATCCATTCAATTCTTAATTTTTAAGTTAGACATACACAAATCTACTATAACAGTTTCATCTTGCTATGCTTTATGGTGACTGAGTTAACATGTGACAAAATTTTGCGGGCAAACTCTGACAGAACTTTTTCTAAGGGTGGATTCAGTTTCTCTAATGTATAAAACGTAAAGATGATTTGAAATGAGTCAGTTCTAAACAATGTATGGACAAAACCTTTCTTTAATTAATATAAATTATTTTTTTTTTATTATAATTTTTTAGTGCCATAAGTTGAGTGGGTTATTTTTTTTATCATGATTTTGGCTCTCATGGCATTGTTTCAAAACTTTACTAAACGTCGATATCCCAGACTGAAATGATGGTTTTTGCTTCGTTTTCTATTCTGAACTTCGCTTCATGACAATCATGCTGATTAGTATATTTACGGCCTAATAAAATAAAAAAAACATGAAATATAATATATCTATATTTTATCCTAGTTTACGGGTGATACCTTTACAAGTTTTATTTAAAATACTTTTGGTATTGCAATTATGGGTTTTTATGATTATCAAAGAAGTATATAAGAAGATGAATATGAAAAAGTTTTAAATAGAACTGAAACATCAGCTTCGAAAGTGTTTTTTTTTTAAATATATATATGCTGTAATGCCAGATTAGATATTGAAAAAGACGAGCCAATCCCTGTTGCGTATTACTTTGGACACTTCTTATTGGTTGTGGGTGTTTTTTCGTTAAACACCTTTCTCCTTAGCACACTCCGTCTGCTTGGCCGCCTCAGCCTTCACTCCAGGGGAGGGCTCACAGTCCCTACTTAATTTTCCAATAGAGTTGGATGAAGGTCTTGGCGTCCTTGCTTGGAAGTGTACCTCGTCGAACTCGGTGTTTCCTATGGGCTTAGTGGATTTCATTAGATACTGGTTGTTGGTGTTTTCTGTAGATTCTATTGTTGTGGGTGTATGGAGAACTATCTTTCCTCTTCGGTTTCCTCGTACTCTTGGCCGCCTCCGCCGTCCTTCCTGGAGAGGGCTCGCAGTCCCTACTTTAGTTTCACAGAGGGCAGGAATGGCATAGGCGTCCTCACACAGAAGAGTTCCTCTTAAGAATCTGGTCCGGGCTATGGGCATTATGGGTTGAAGTTTGAGTATGTCTGGCGTTTGTCGTTAGAGCCTTTAATGCAGTGTTTTCTTGAAGAATGCGCCTTCCTTCATCCAACTTTATTAGAAAATTAAGTAGGGACTGTGAGCCCTCCCCTGGAGTGAAGGCTGAGGCGGCCAAGCAGACGGAGTGTGCTAAGGCGAAAGGTGTTTAACGAAAAAACACCCACAACCAATAAGAAGTGTCCAAAGTAATACGCAACAGGGATTGGCTCGTCTTTTTCAATATATATATTAGAATAAAGCATGTGTTTGTTCATGTGCGTCCCGATATGTGCCTGCGCATGGAGAATATATATCAGAGAAGAGTTTTTAGAAGAACAAAACAAAGCATATTCAAAGAAGAAAACCAGAACATATTTGCAATATCTTGTCTTCTCTAATATATCAAAACAAAAAGATACTGATAGCATTATGAAAAAAATTGACATCATCTGAAAATGAGGAGCGTTTTTCGAGAACAAATTTGTTGATAATTCCCCATAATCCATGCTTAAAAGTCATACCACCCTTTGTGAAAAAATTATATATCAGTTGTGATAATTTGTAAAAAAGTTTGATCTGTAACCCTAAGAGAGTCAAAAAAAAAGAAGAAGAAAAAAGTTTATACAGAATACCGTGCACTGATTGTGAATTAGCTAACATTTGACAAAAGGATAAAAGGTATTCTCACCATGTTAAAGCAACATAAGTATTCTGTTAGAAGAGAAGATAAATAAAATACTTTGTTTATACGCATTAAGGAAAAAAGAAACAATTTATATCTTCTGAATAGAAAAGAAACATTGGTGAAAGCGACTTTATAAGAGTTTAGTCAGCAATATCCCGGACCTTTTTAAATTGAATGTAATTGAATGAATCATCATACATTGTCAATACTGCCAATTTTAGATGATATTTCAATCCAAATTAGGCAACCTGTTTTTCTTTATTTACTATTTGATTTCACTTGCTCTCTGACGACATGTAATATGAAAGACCTCTGAGCGCTATCCCCTATTTTTAGTGGTGAGTTACTTAAATAATAATATCATGTATTATTATGATAATTTCCATATATATAAGCAATTATATAAAACGATTCCATGAACTAAATAAAGTAATCCAAAAGTAGAAAAAAAGTTAAATTAACACAGTGGATGCCGCTTAATATAATCACTATTGTAAACACTAAAGAGATAACGATAACCGATTGATAATATTAACTGAAGAAATGAAAATTGCCATTATGCCATTCGTGAGGTTAGAAAAGAAAATTCAAATATAATAAATAGTAAAACTGTAAGTTATAGTTATACTATTTAAACTATAAGCAATGCAATAAGTTATTTCCTTAGGAAATCGTCCAGTTTTGTCGGGCGACAGTCTTTTCGCAGCAAATTATTTATAAAGGACTCGTACTCATAATGAAGTGCAAATTCAAAAGATCTATTTTGCATTCCAAGCCGTAGCACGCGAAGAACTTCCCATATTTCTTTATTTTCACTTCGTTTTCATTAACCATGCCCTCTATTGTTGTGCTTGTAATAGTACAAGAGAAACTACCTTTCTTGAAACAGTTTTGAATCGTGTCATCTTCTCGGGCATTTGTAAATTCATTTTCAAAGCCAGTTCTACTTCAGTCTCTTTTTCCAATCCCTCTTCTTTTGCACAACAAATTGTAAATACCTTTGATGTCCATCTCCTGTCTTGTGTGGCTTTTTAAAATTTTTCATAAAAGCGGCTGCTTTTATTTTTCAAGATATTTTCCATCTTAGGCTTATGATAGCCTCTCTAAAATTGCAGCCTTTTCTTCGATGTTAAATCTCTGCTTTTCTTCAACTTGAAGGGGGAAAGAAAATAGAAAAGTCACTGTGACGGAGCCTTTGATCTGTACGTCAGATAGCTTGTCACAAATGGTAATCTGGTACAGTAACTAAAACTGAGAGATTTTGGGCGACAGTTAAAAAAGCAGAAATCTGAAGTCGGGCATTGAAATAAGGAAATCTTATCTCGTACTTTGCCAGAGATAAAATCCAGATTATTAGAACAACTTCCCGGTGGGAATTTACGCTGGAGGTGAACTCAACGAAAAAGGACCCAAGGTTTGGAAAAAAATCGATAACAATAACCGATGTTCTTATCATAATAAGCGATATATTTGTAATAAATATTGTATGTTGAGGCGGGAATCAGGAATTCCGATAATATTAACCGATTATTATCCGTTATTACATTAAGCGCCGTCCATTGTATTTTTTCGAAAAAAAAAAGGAAAAATATAAAAAGATATTATCAGGTAGAAAGGTGTGAATCCCTCCAACAATAAGCGAGGACATAGATAAGATATATATACTCATATATTTGTAAAAGTTGGAAGCAATCCTTATGTTTTCAGAGATCGGAAAAACTTTTAAAACAGCTAATATCTTTTTTAAATATTACATGTAATTGCATCTACCTTGTGAGCTGCTTCTGTTGTGTGACATTTTGGGGCACCAGTGGAAAGATGCTTAGTTATTCTTCTGGGCAACGAAGTCGTTGTAATTCCTAGATGTGTTGTTTTTTCGGGCCTCGCAACTCCCGATGTTACATGAATACTCATATACAAGATTCGTCTCTTTCCACTCCTTGACACTTGAATTGTTCATCATTACCAGATTACTTATTCTAGGACTTTGATAATAAGTTAACAGGATCACACTATCTTCACGCTTAATCCATTTAACATTGCTTTTTATAATGTTTTTTTTTAATATTTGATTATCACTGTTATATTCGTCAGTATACTGGATTTTGTAGTATAGTTTGTGATTTGAGTCTCTTCTTATGATGTCATCATCCCGCAATTTATATGTTCGCCCAAATTATAGTTGGCTCAATGAAGTAAATAAGTGAGCGCAATCATTGTTCAACCCACTTTGTTTCTTTTATGTTTTCTGTGGTTATTGTTTTTCTATCTGAGTACAAAGAAG
Organism: Hermatobates lingyangjiaoensis; assembly: GCA_026182355.1. Classification (NCBI taxonomy): domain Eukaryota; kingdom Metazoa; phylum Arthropoda; class Insecta; order Hemiptera; family Hermatobatidae; genus Hermatobates; species Hermatobates lingyangjiaoensis. The sequence goes on along the minus strand of JAPFBL010000123.1, from coordinate 1,087,138 downwards.
TTAAATATGATAAAATTGTTATTTGTAAAAGACATTTACCTTCTGACATTAAATTCGAAAAAAAAAAATTTTTTATTACTGAACTAGTTTTCAGTATTTACTTAAAGTTATGACAGGGTTGTATAAATATGAATATGCATATTTATATAAGTTTATATTTTATCAGGTACTGTAGTCAAGGTATTTTATTTTCATTTCATAGTAACAAAACAGAGTTTATTTTCTTTATTCATCAAATATAAGTTGTGATGCAAGTCAGCAAATGTTTGGTTCTACACAAGAAAACAATTTTTTCCAACTCTACCAACCAAAATTATTGCACAAAGTCATTAGTTTTATATTTTGCATGTAAATATGTTTCACGATTTTGATAATTATATTAGATATTTTTAATTTATAAAAGCTCTTATTCCCTAAATATTCCATTATTTTCGCTGCTATATGATATATGTATGTTGAATTTTGGATTGCTTCAAAATTGGATTTAGTTGAATCTTCATCATTGTTTACAGGGAACTATGGAAGCCTTGAAAGGAAAATTCCAAAAGTACGCAGAAAACTGGGATGACTTTCAGGCGAAATTTCTGACACTTGGACATCTTAATGAAGTTAGTGTCTTGTCCTCCACGTTTATTACTTCTTTAAATAAATTATTTCATATGAGATATATATATATATATATATAATCACCTGACGACCACCTCCTGATGACGACGATGGTCGAAATATCGATGTGAGTTATGTCTGTGTGTTTCCTTCGTTTTGAATTTATTTTATTTTTAAAAAAGTCCGCTGGACCGTTTCTTTTAATTGTATATATATATAAATATCAGGTACTGTAGTCAAGGTATTTTCTTTTCATTTTTTAGTAACAAAACTGTTTATTTTCTTCATTCATGAAATATAAGTTCGATACAAGTCAGCAAATGTTTGATGATCACTGTTATATTCGTCAGTATACTTGATTTTATAGTATAGTTTGTGATTTGTCTCTGTTCTTATGATGAATGTACTGTATTCTTATGACGAGAAGTGTCGGTCTGTGGACACTTCTACGTCTCTGCTCCTGTGTTTCTTTTCCTACCTTCCCTGAGGACGGCGTGATAGCCGAAATGATCGATAATAGTAAGTGTTAGTCTCTCTTTTTTGTTATCTTATGATAGCTTTAAATATATATATATATATATATATATAAAACTATAGTTTATAGTTTATCAATATATATATATAAACTAGAATTTAAAAAAGAACACATAGAAAGGAAACCACTGAACTCACTACTATATTTCGATGTCCTCGTCTTCAGGAAAAGAAGTGAATCCCTCCAAAGGCTGATAACGACTGACTTGGCGTTCGAACTGAAGCACTCAAACAGTGTAGCCAACTTTCGGAGGAAAGGTAGTCAGGGAAGATAAAGAGATAAAAGCCAAATAAAAATTAAAAAATGAAAACATTTAACTAAAATAAAATTAAAAGCTGATAACAACTTTAAAAAAAAATCAACGATTGAGGTTAAGCCCAGGAGCCGATCTACCGCCCAGAAGACTAATAAGTGCTTCTTCTGAAGCTCTCAGAGTAACTTTCGAATTATATATATATATGATTCGCGCTCTGTTCTTCGACGTGGGGAGATCTCTCTCACTTCGTCCTCTCTTCTAGTCTACTCTTCTGATGACGAACAACAGTTCGAAATATTGAATTCTGTAAGTGTTCTTTTTATTCTCTTTTCTGTGTCGTGCTTTGTGTAATTTAAAGTTATATATATATATATATATATATATATATCTGATTGGTTGATGCGGGACCAAATAAGATTGACTCATTTTTTTTAAGTTAAGGCTTCTAGCTCTTCTCGAAGTCACGTACAGCGATTCTTCTCATCCATGGAGTCATCTCCGCCGACACAGCAAATAGTATAAGGGCTCTCACTCCCTCAGAAAATAAACAGTTGCCTGCGATGTCGACTTTTCCACTTCGAGTTTTCCCGGTCCGGTCCTGAAAAAAGCCATAAGTCTGCCACTGCTATCTTGTTGAGACTGGTCACAGCATGATGAAACCGCTGCCGGCCTGCCAGGAAAGGATAAGGGCTCGCACTCTATCAGGAAACACAAATACTGTCGCTTTGGCGCTTGGCATTGGCCCCACTATGCATCGAGGTCTCATTGGTTGTATTTTTGGTTGGTGGGTTAGTTGAAGGTGTGGTTAACTTCGATAAGAGCTAGAAGCCTTCATGACTTCGATAAGATCTAGAAGCCTTCAACTTAAAAAAATGTGTCAATCTTATTTGGTCCCGCATCAACCAATCAGATATCAGAACCAGACACCTCATGTAGATTTTCAATATATATATATATATATATATATATAGGTATGTTCTCTAATCGAGGTCGGGTCAATTCTCCAGGATAAAAAATCAAACTCTCGTTGCCAACGTTTCGGTTTTATTTAAAACCTTTTTCATAGGCCTACAAACAAAGGATAATAAGAAATCACATATCAGCATCAAACATATATACAATATGAAAATGGATTGTTACAACTTATGAATATTACAAGCAGAAATATTTCAGAGATACATAAAACAATATTACTTACAGAAGTAAGTATTTTTTAACTAAGAAAATGTGTTTACATTATTTAAAGGAACAACAATGTTTACCGGACAAAACCTTCGACTAGACTAATAAGATAGCATTACAAATAACCTCAACACTGTTCACTCAAGGGAACTAAATAAATCAAATTTCACTAAAACTCAGCACAACACTCCAGAATAAATATTACTTAAATTAGTAATATCACTTCTATGATTAATCGAACTTAGATCCTTTTTAATATATAACATCTCAAGTGTCTTCCTTCTTTGCTCATCTGAACAGTTCAGTGTCACGTGTTCATTCAGACTACAGTTGTTGTTAAAATTCACATACTATTTTTCTTTGTAAAATAATTTGTAATATAATACTTAGTTTTTCTGTTTCAAAATTTATACTTCTGCCTATGAAAAAGGTTTTAAATAAAGACCGAAACGTTGGCAATGAGAGTTTAATTTGAACCTGAAGAACTGACAGAGTCCCGATAAACTATAGTTTTGTACCATATGTATATATAAAAATGATAAAAGATTAAACTCTCATTGCCAACGTTTCGGTCTTTATTTAAAACCGAAACGTTGGCAATGAGAGTTTAATTGAACCTGAAGAACTGATCAAGTCCCGATAAATTCCAGTTTTGTATATATATATATATATAACGCGAGTACTTCGCACTTCTTCCCGATGACGACGGATGTCGAAATATCGAAGTGAGTTCTGTAGTGTCTTTCTGTGTTCTTTTCTATGTGTTAAAGTGTATATATATATATATATATCATTGATCATTGATTGTTATTTCACGTGTTTATGTGAATCTTTTTATCGATATATATTATATATATATATATATATATATAGTTTAAATCAGAGTAACAAATTCAGATATGAGAATAATATCCTTTCGACCAAAAGAACTGGTCCTCATCAAAGTTATTTCAGTTCGACTGATAAGTGAAAGCAGACATGGTTTGATATAACTCGGAGAAGATGGTGATATATATTTATTTTAAAGGGAGTAATAGGCACAGAAAAGTAATCGAAGGCAGAGTAAGTGGAGGTAAAGGAAGAACATTGTCTGTTAGTTACTGTTAAACCTGGTATATAGGCCTAAATATGGATTCAGTTTTGAATATTTCACCATTCATGTTAATATTTTTTATTTGTATGTATTGAAGATTAAATAATATTTGTTTAAAACATTAATATTTTATCTGTTAGCAAAAAAAAAAAATAGGATTGCATAAAACTGACAGCACAATCTACTCTAGAGTGATTATTTTAAAGCGGAAAATTTCAAGGTTTTCAGTTTAGATTCAGAATAAATCTTTTATGACGCCGGAACTTTTGTACTGATTTAAAACTTCTGAAATTCAGTTTAAAAAAAAATAAAGGAAATATATACTAGTGATGTACCAAAATTGTTAGTTCAGATTACAACTGTATTAATTGACATTTTGAGATTAATTAATTACCTCATGCAGTGGTGATAAGATGGTTCATCCTTTTTCTAAGATGGTCCATTAAAGTAGTATGAATTAATTAATTAATATGTATTTGCGGTGGATTTTACAGGAGATGGAACACATGAATCAACAGTTCAAAAATTGTCAACAAGAAAGAGATGAATTGCGGGCCAAATGTGATTCACTAGAAGAACTACTCCTTGAGGTGAGCTTTTTGTTTTATATTATAATTAAAGTATAATGAAACCTCATAGTACGAGTGTCTCATTGTACTAATTTGCTCGCTTTACGAGCAGCCATTCGTAAGAATTTTTGTCTCGTACATCAAGTGAAAATTCATACTATGAGCAACCGTTTTCTTCAGGTCTAGATGGTCTCCTTTTTGAGTTTAGTAGATTAATTTTGATTTCTTACCTGAATTTTTATTATTCACACTAGCAAATGTACCCGTCTTTGACGGAATCAAAAATTCTATCATACTTGGTATTCCAAAATATCTATTACAGTATTATACTAATACTATAATTAGAAATTATAGAATAGTAGAAAACACCATTATTAGTACAGTGTTAAACAAATGCCTCTGTATACACTACATTAGCTGTCTGTCCTTCAGGTTCATGGAAGAACAATCAGTTGAAACCTCTGACTATCGAGCAAGTAAACTACAGTTGACCATGTGAGAAAAACTTGGTTTCGCTAACTTGAATTCCTGCGTTAGATAAAGTCTCCCTTTGCGACTTAGTTAACGTCATTGCGAAATAGACTCTGAGGGGACCTTGCAATCTTTTGAATGGAAACAGACAGTGGCTCAGAATCAATGGTATGCGTGGTATACACACAGACTCCCCAATACCACATCCAGTCATTATGTCCGCCTCAATGACATATCTGTGTAGAGCACGAACTCAGAGTCGTGTCCCGTTGCACAGTTTTTGGGCCACTCATGTTTCGTAACATGAAATTTGTTACTGCTATAAATTGCAGCATCATTGGTGCTCCTACTTTAAGTTTTTACTCATGAGCAGGCAGTCCAGGAGAAATAAATTCAGAGTCAAGAAATTCAATTAGATAATGAACTGCTTCTTCATCACTAATCCAATCTCTTTACTGACTTGTAAGTTCTTTCCTCGGCTTCATATAGCGTAAGAACTTGTTTGTTGATTTCTCATGCCTGTTCATATTAAGGGCTGAGAATTGCTCGTTTACAAAACATTTATTCTCAATAGATAGTACATCCTTAACTCTGTGAAACACCATTTCAATGATGTCAAATACGCAATATATTCATGTGCTCAATTGAAATTAAAATCAACTAACAATACCTACTTGCCACACCTGTGTATTTTCAAAACAAACTTGTCTGTGAAGTTAGGAAAATACAGCTAAAAGCCCCATAACTTCGCTTCTGTACTGAATTAATAATCTATTTAGAGCCCATATTTTAAGTTAGGCACACACAAATCCAGTGTCAATGTTTCAGCTCACTATGTCTTATGGTGGCTGAGTTTACTTGTGACAAACATTTTTGCGTTAAACGTCCATAACTTCACTTCTACGTTGAATTTCCAATCAATTCATAGCCTATATTTTAAGTTAGACCTACACAAATCTACTGTAAAAGTTTCAGCCTTATATGTCTTATGGTAGCTGAGTTTACCTGTGACAAAGTTTTGCGGACAAACCGACAGAAATTTTTCTAAGGGTGGATTCGGTTTCTCCAATGTATGAAACGTAAAGAAAACTTGAAATGAGTCAGTTCTAAGCAATGTACAGACAAAATCATTATTTTATTTATAAAGATTACATGCACAGTATTGTTTATTTTTCCTAATCTTTATAAATAAAATAATGATTTTGTCTGTACATTGCTTAGAACTGACTCATTTCAAGTTTTCTTTACGTTTCATACATTGGAGAAACCGAATCCACCCTTAGAAAAATTTCTGTCGGTTTGTCCGCAAAACTTTGTCACAGGTAAACTCAGCTATCATAAGACATATAAAGCTGAAACTTTTACAGTAGATTTGTGTAGGTCTAACTTAAAATATAGGCTATGAATTGATTGGAAATTCAACGTAGAAGTGAAGTTATGGACGTTTAACGCAAAAATGTTTGTCACAAGTAAACTCAGCCACCATAAGACATAGCGAGCTGAAACATTGACACTGGATTTGTGTGTGCCTAACTTAAAATATGGGCTCTAAATAGATTATTAATTCAGTACAGAAGCGAAGTTATGGGGCTTTTAGCTGTATTTTCCTAACTTCAGAGACAAGTTTGTTTTGAAAATACACAGGTGTGGCAAGTAGGTATTGTTAGTTGATTTTAATTTCAATTGAGCATATGAATATATTGCGTATTTGACATCATTGAAATGGTGTTTCACAGAGTTAAGGATGTACTATCTATTGAGAATAAATGTTTTGTAAACGAGCAATTCTCAACTCTTAATATGAACAGGGAGGAAAAATCAACAAACAAGTTGTTACGCTATATGAAGCCGAGGAAAGAACTTACAAGTCAGTAAAGAGATTGGATTAGTGACGAAGAAGCAGTTCATTATCTAATTGAATTTCTTGACTATGAATTTATTTCTCCTGGACTGCCTGCTCATGAGTAAAAACTTAAAGTAGAGCACCAATCATGCTACAATTTAGTAGCAGTAACAAATTTCATGTTACGAAACATGAGTGCCCCAAAACTGTGCAACGGGACACGACTCTGAGTTCGTGCTCTACACAGATATGCCATAGAGGCGGACATAATGACTGGATGTGGTATTGGGGAGTCTGTGTGTATACTTCACATACCATTGATTCCGAGCCACTGTCTGTTTACGTTGAAATGATTGCAAAGTCGGGTAAGAGTCTATTTCGCAATGACGTTAACTAAGTCGCAAAGGGAGACTTCATCTAACGCAGGAATACAAGGTAGCAAAACCAAGTTTTTCTCACATGGTCAAATGTAGTTTACATGCTCAACGGTCAGAGGTTTCAACTCTTTCTTCTACCATGAACCTGAAGGACAGACAGCTAATGTAGTGTATAAGCTGGAGGCATTTGTTTAACACTGTAGTAATAATGGTATTTTCTACTATTCTATAATTTCTAATGACATTTTGAAATACCAAAAATGACGGAACTTCTGATTCCTCCGTGGTATAGCCGAAAGGCAATAGGCACACGGCAATAAACCAAAACAGGAACTTCTGATTCCGTCAAAGACGGGTACGTTTGCTATGTATTATATATAACTGTCAACTTTTTTTTAATTTAATATTTGCTTAATAAATACACTGGTAATAATGTAAGGTATGGGACCAGAGTAGCCCAGTGGCTTGCGTGATCGCCGATGACAGTAGTGCAAATGTATTATAAATAAATGTAACAAACAAATATTTTTTTGAATTTAAAATGTAGATAATATAAAAGATGGTAATAAAGTAAAGGGATCTAGCCAGGGTTGCCAGTAGCTTGCTTGCTCGCCGATGACAGTAGTGCAAATGTATTATAAATAAACACAACAAAAATATTTTTTTTTAATTGAATATTTGCGTAATATAAACACTGGTAATAAAGTAAGGTATGGAACCAGAGTAGCCCAGTGGCTTGCGTGCTAGCTTTTGACTGGGAGCACGTTAATTAGAACTAACTCATTTCAAGTTTTCTTTACGTTTCATACTTCAGAGTAGCCACATGTACCCTTAGAATAATTTCTGTCTGTCGGTTTGTCCACAAAATATTGCTACCATAAGACATATAAAGCTGAAACATTGATTGTAGATTTGTGTATGTCTAACTTAAAATCTAATCTTTGTATACAGAGGCTTTTTTTTTAGCACTGTACTAATAATGGTATTTTCTACTATTCTATAACTTCTAATTGTAGTATTAGTATAATACTATAATTGATATTTTGGAATACCAAGTATAATAGAATTTTTGATTCCGTCAAAGACGGGTACGTTTGCTAGTTTCATATATTCTGTTTAAAAAAATAAACTTAAAAACAAGTATTTTGGGGATGGAACGGTTTATTTCATATGAATTTCAGTTAGAAAAATTACTTCGTAATACGATTAAATCTCAATACGTACTGGGTCTAGTTACGAAGGTACGAATTGAACTCGCACTACGTTTGTCTACTGTATAGTTATTATGAAAAATAATTTGATCTCACAATTTTCTCGGATTTACATGTTTTGAGTTCCCAAAAATAATTATAACCGCTTGAAAACAAATCGGTGATTATTGTTTGAAATGTATTTATAGTCAAATTGAGCAAAACAAAAAAATTAATTAGTTGTTAACAAATTAGTTGTGATGTTTATTAATATTAATGTGTAGGCCACTCCAGATTTTTCATTCATGTATTGAGTCAAATCGATGAGCCTATAAAAAAACTAAAAAAGAGAAAAAAGGAGTATATCGTTGTATAGAAAGGAGAAATTTATTCTATAGTATATCCATGTTTCTATTTTTCATGACGAGAGTAATTTCCCAGCTCTTTAGCTAATACAACATAATGTGGTATAGTAATCTTCAGTAAATGTACTCATCTGTATTAAAAAACATATTTCACTAAAAGTAATTTGTAATTGTATTTATTTATTGCATATAAACTTTAAAGAGATATTTTTATTCATTTAAAATTAAATAAAATTTATTTATTTTCTTGAACAAGCTCAGATATATCTAATTCATACATTTATTCTGTAATAATTTTTAATATTTTATTTTACTATATGTAAATTTTAGTTTCGACGAAAGAAATCTGTAAAAGTTTGTTTACCCTTGTAAAACATGTCACTTGGCCAACTCCTATTTCGATTAACCTCTGACAGAAGGAAATCGGTTCGGAATATCGAACCTTCCTCAATCAATCGGAATAAAATGATCAAGAGATCACGAATGCCGAGACTGCAGTTCACTTTAATAAGACGTATATATTTCAAAATATAAAGAAATGTGGCAAAATTTTTGACATCCTAATGGAGTAGAGAATGAGTGAAGTAGCCATGAAGGTAGAAACATAGAGATGAAGCCCTATGGAGGTTAATCGTAATAATATCAGAAAATATATATTTGAATTTTAATGGAAAATTGAGTTAGTCATATTGAAATAGCTATTTTTTTTATTATTATTCTTTGAGGGTGATTATAGCACTGCGTTTTAAAAAAAAATATTGTACTTCCCTCCTTTTGTATTAAAGTACCCCAGCAGTTAGCTTCAACGATTCCAAGAAGCTCAGCACTTTTGCTGGGTCCAGCAGTAAAAGTTTTTCTATGGTTTTGTTCAGTGTCCCGAACCACCTACATCTGTGCAGCAAAGTTGGCTAGCAGTCAGCCAGGAGGTGCAACGGTGTTTCTTCCTCTTTGCAGAATCTGCACAAACCATAATTGATAATGTCCATTCAGGAACCCTACATTTCGAGAGAAAGTAACTTCCTTTCTCTTTGTTCGGGGTGGTCTTTTTCGGGTCCTTAGGTGCACTTGTGGGAGTTTGGCTCCCCCTAGTTAGCACTTTTGGATCCTCTGCGCTTCCGGAGGATGGTCTCCGGACTTCCTTTCTCCTTAGTATCATACAGGGGAAAATCCCTGAAGCACTATCGGTGGTATTTTGTCCACTCCGCCAGAACACCTCATTCCGGAGAAAGGCTATTTACTCAAGGGGGTCGCCTGGTACTACATATCTGTTCATAATAAAGGGGCCCCTGTATTATCCATCCTTCGGCACAGATCGCACAACACCTTAGATTAAGGCTGCGATAAAAGGAGGGGATTTGGGGATTAGGAAGGGTGTGAAACGAAGATGGTCAGGTCGAATCCCTGTTTACCTTCTCCTCCTCTTTCTTTTGTGTCTGCATATAACAGGCTAACAGGGTAGCCTCGTGAAGGCCGAAAGTCCGAGTTGAATATTAGAGGCGCTTAATCACTTCATTACTACCCCTAGAAAGAACTTGTAAGCTTTTAAAGTTTGATCACGACTAGTTATTGACCGTAATGTGATATAATCTGTCTATTGAAGACTTTTTTTTTTTCAGAATGCTGCTAAGTTGAAGGAGGCACAAGTAGACAGTATAAAATTGAAGATCTTACAGCAGGCTAAAGCAAGGTGACGGAACGTTTATTAGCGTTGAAATTAATTATTTTAAATGAACCGTGTTGTTATTTTTTTCATGAAATTATACTATTTTGTAAAGTATATTTATATTTTAGTGGTACAAGCAGAGCTGATGGATCAACTGAAATGAAAAGTGACACTGACAAGGTAATCCTTTGAAACTAAATTCTACTATACAATGTATTCAAATCTTTGTTATTATGCAAGAATGAAAACTCTATGGACCGATTGCACAAAGGATACAATGGACTAATACTCACAAGAACGCTAGAAATATGCAAACTTGAAATGAAACCATAATTAAGGAACCACAAATAATAACCCCCATAATTAAAATTAATTATTAATAATTAATTAAAGGAGGGCCAGGAGGACGTGCTCGCCTCTGGACAGGTAGATGCAGGGTTCAATGCCCTCTCTGGCCCTCAATTTATTCATCCAGCAAGTAATTAAATCCGAATATGTTGTCCCTTGGAAAGGGACGTTAAGCTTGTCGGTCCCGAATCTGCCCGCTGTCAGGTACTCATTTTATGATTTCTACCCCAAATAAATTTGGGATAAGCAAAATTTAGAGATCCCTAAATTTTACTAGAAAGGGTGCCAAATAATACATGAACCACAATTTCCACCCTTATAACAACACTAAAAAAGTGAAAGCCTCATAAGTATGGGCTTTAGAAAAAAAAATTACTTATAGGAAGCATAAAGAGGCATACAAGAGGCTGACGATCCAGATAAATATAAAAAAAAAGCACTTGAAATTTAGTTAAATCCAATTAAAAATAAATTGAAATTAAAAAAAAATTAAATTAAGTTATTCATTTTTATATGTTAAGATAACATCGACAAGGAAGCTTATTGGAAAATCTAGAAACAATATTGGGAATTGAATTCCTATATTCCTAAATGAAAGACACTTTTAGTTTTTTCTTCACGTAAGTGATTCCGAAATTAGTTGGAGTGCTGAGGAAAATTTAGAAAAGAAGAGCGTTAATTTTTTGTAGCAAATATCTAATGTGGGTTGTTGAACAAGTAGTGACACCATTTCTAGTAGTGATACCATTTCTAGTAGTGGGGTCAGCTACTAGTAAAAGTAATAAAAGTATTACTAGTAAAAGTAATAAAAAAAATTTTGGAGTGGCTACTTTACTGTAAGCGAATACAATATCAAACTTGATAACAATGGATTCTTGGTTTTATTTAATGCACATAGACAAAATATCGAACCCATAACCTGTAGCCTTTGAACTAAATGTTAAACTGTTTTAATATTTAAACTATATTGCAAATAGTGAAAAGAAATTACATATTCCCTAAAATACCTTTTAGAGCTTAAAAAAAGTTACAGCTTAAAGCTCATTATTGAACCTTGCCTATTGGTAGAAAATTCAAATACCTTTAATAGTGAATTGTTAAATGTACTTTAGCAGTACATTTGAGACGATTGAAAAACTAAAATAAATGTTGGATATTTTGTTTGAAATCTATTTAAGGTTTTGTATTGTGAAGCAAAAATACCCTATCATATTATATACTGTTAAAGGTATCATTATCTAAGAATGAATCTGTAAAGGTATTTGAATTTTCTACTAATAGGCAAGGTTCAATAATGAGTTTTAAGCTCTAAGAGGTATTCTAGGGATGTAACTTCTTTTCACTATTTAAAATATAGTTCAAATATTAAAATAGTTTAACATTTACTTCAAAGACTACAGAATAAGGGTTCTATATTTTGTCTATGCGTATTAAAATAAAACCAAACTTTAATTAATTGTTATTAAGATTGATGATACGTTTGCTTACAGTAAAGTTGAGTTAGAATACTCTAGATTTTTTTTTATTGCATATGAAGTGTATTTTTGACACTCTAATGCTGCATGCATCCTGTTATGATTTATTCATGTCCCTAGCCTCTCAGCCTTTACATGATAAAGCAGAATAGGTTGATGTTTTTTAACGTGGAGTTAAAACCGTGGTTTTTTCAACCTTCCTTTCACGAATAATACAGGACGAAACGGTCCTCATGAAGTGGCCAAGGTGGACCTCGCAGAGGCGGGCTTCCACTAAGTGGGATGTCACTTTTCAAATAGGTTTTATTACGAGGGTCGTCCAGAAAATAAGTTCCGTTTTGGTCTGTAGGGCGGTAGGAGTGGTTTTTGCCAAATCCGGCAACACCGCTCGAAAGAGGAGAGGTGGGGGAATAGAATGAGAGGTGGGGGACCTCAGTCGGTCAATTACCAACGTCAGGGCAGGTAGTTGAAATGGAGCCCTCCATGTCACGTCCCGCCACCTCGATCCCCGTTCCCTCTCGAGTTGTTTTGCGCGGAGTGATTCAATTTCTTTATGCACAGGGTTTCAAATCAGTTCAAATTCACGAACAGCTCATTTCTGTTTATGGAGAAGGTGTAATGAGTGAATCAATGGTGAGGAGATGGGTACGTGAATTTAAGGCGGGAAGACATTCACTTGAGGATGAAAGTGGGAGAGGCAGACCCTCAGTTGTGACGGACGAAATTGTCGCAGAAATCGACAATGCAATTCGCAAAGATCGTCGTTCAACCCTGGATGAACTCCACCTGAGTTTCCCAGACATCTCACGATCCTTCATCCATGAGATCGTCTCGGAAAAACTTGACTTTCGGAAAGTTTCCGCCCGGTGGGTCCCTAGAGAGCTGAATGTCTTCCCGCCTTAAATTCACGTACCCATCTCCTCACCATTGATTCACTCATTACACCTTCTCCATAAACAGAAATGAGCTGTTCGTGAATTTGAACTGATTTGAAACCCTGTGCATAAAGAAATTGAATCACTCCGCGCAAAACAACTCGAGAGGGAACGGGGATCGAGGTGGCGGGACGTGACATGGAGGGCTCCATTTCAACTACCTGCCCTGACGTTGGTAATTGACCGACTGAGGTCCCCCACCTCTCATTCTATTCCCCCACCTCTCCTCTTTCGAGCGGTGTTGCCGGATTTGGCAAAAACCACTCCTACCGCCCTACAGACCAAAACGGAACTTATTTTCTGGACGACCCTCGTATATTGAAGTATGCTATCAGCATATAAAGGTAGTATAAATCTCTACAAGAAAACACTACTTTTTAGGGGCACGATTTATGGGAAACAAGTTGGGTAAACAATTCAGAAGTCACCACCAATCCACTGACTTTTAAGATCAAATGTTAAAAAAAATTGGGCTCTATGTGGAATTTATACACAAATTGAAAATGTATTAAAGGGTGCAAATAGGAATTTTCGTCAGCGAGTACATATATAGAACCTAAAAGAGAATAATAATATATTTTTCTTAGAATGCATATTTCAAGAGGAGATAGTTCGGTTTAGGTTGTATACGCTTTTTCTGTTCAAATGTATATGTCTGTTGATTGTTGCCTGTACCCAGGTGATTGTTGTGTTTTATTCGAATGCTTTAGGTACTAATGCACGGGAAATAGAGTATCTAATGAGCGAGGTAGATTCGTCAGACCCGATCGCCATGTTACTGGTGATTTCGGGCAAAATTGATGTTTTAATTTAAAACAAATTAGTGTGCAAGGTACCCCTGAATTAATTCCTCAAAATTCTCAAAATTTCAATATATATACTTCATTTCATTGTTTATATGTTTGGTAATAATTTACTTCAATTTTTGAAAAAGTAATTAGTTGTAAGATACGGTCATGTAAGAAGTTAAAACTTGGTTTTTTTTTTAAGGATGGGAATGATGTGGCGAAGGCAAACAAAGTGCTGCGAGAGGATCCGATTCGGTTGAGAGAGCAACTGGATGCCTTGAAAGCCGAGCTGAAAAGTAAAGAACTAGCTTTGAAGCTACGACGTTCAGATAATAAGGAAATAAGTAAGGGGAATGACCTTGTGGTAGCAAGACATCGTATTCGAGAGCTGGAAATGGCGTTAGCTAGTAAAAAAAATGAATTAGAGATGGCTAATAGCCGTAAACAAGAACCTTTAATAAAAGAGGCAACGACGGAGATGAACAAAAATTCAAGCGATTTGAATACGAATGAGGTACATGAAGATCTTAAGGAGGCAAGACACCGTATCCATGAACTGGAGGCATTATTAGAGGGTAAGGACGAAAAAATAGCAGCCGCACGAAGTCGAATTGGAGTGTTGGAAGTAGAACTTTCAGCTGGTCGACAGGACAATAGTGAACTAGTTGGAAATTTGCGTAGAAATGTAGAAAAACTGATGTCCTCAGAATCGAAGATGTATGCTGAAGTATTATCGCTCCGAGAAAAAGTGAAAGTATGTCAACAATCTCTAGATAAGGCATCGAAGGAGATAGTAGATCTGCGCATGGAAGCTGTCGGGAAGGTGTCTCTCGATTCTGTTTCTCATTTGCATGAGGAGATAAATCGCCTGAAGAATTTACTGCAGTCACAGGTTCAAACAGTATACTCTAAGTATCTTTAACTTATAACTAATCATTTATAATGAAAAAGAACGGTCAACCATTTTTCCCTATAATCCTTAATAAGTATAATTCAAGGGTTTTATATAAAATAATTTTTACAAGAAACTGTCCATGAGAAAATGTTAAAAAGTAACAGGGTTTGTTTGATATATATATATATATACACTTTTTCGTTGGAAATACGATCCAAAACGGACAAATATAGTTCAATATAGAAAAAGAAACATAGAGAAATCAAAAGAACACACTTACAGTCTCTAATTTTCGGTTTGAACCGTCTTCAGGAGAGATAAGAGAGGGAAACCAAGCGCACTGGTTCAGAGACAGTTGGAGAGCAACATTCTCAATATTTCGAATAGGTGGTTTATTGTCGGAGAAAAAAATCAGAAGAGAAGTAAGATAGTTGTGATCATGAGGAGATAGTACAAAGTTCTTAAAATATATTAAAATTTGATCTGATAATGTTACTTATCATTTGAATTCCTGTTAAACCGTGATTCAACGGATTTATAGCGTAGAAACAACATTTCTACAACTTCCGACAGACCATTAAGTTGGTGTAAAGTTTATGATTGTTGTATTTTGGCATGTTCTGCTCCATGATACATCGTACTAAATCGTAAACATTAATAGTTGAGCATCACTTAGTTGTGGTTTTATGTAATTATTGTAAATACGATGTTAAATAATTTAAAATTATGCACTATACTAATGAGAAGAATGTCATTTACTTTGTTGTTGAGGGGAAATTTTTACTTGCCGTGATCGTAAGTAAACAATAAATATTTATTTCACGGTACCTTACAACTACCTACTACAGTTGTAGCAATACTTTTGGTTGGATTTCTCGGGTCGTTGGAAGTCTGATAAATTGAGCTTGTTTCCTGTATATTGTTACATCAGGTTGGCTGCTCATATTTCCTCACCTATATCCCGTGAGGCCACTGACTCCCGGTATCTTTCAACTACGAAGAGGAGAGTTTAGTACAGTAGTCCAGGCTAAAGATAGAAGTCTATAAAATGACTGACCAAGTTATTTCCCTAACTAATTAACTTAAAAGAGACCTTTTAGTTTCAGGGGGTTCTGAAATTCATATTAAATATGGTTAGAAAACTTGGGGATGTATTAGATTGCAGATATTTTTGCACTGTACATGGTGTTTGATTCGTGTTTCAAACACAAGGGTCGGAGGACTTTGTATCTCCTGAGCCTCCTCCTCTGGCTTCCCTTTACGCTTTTTTAAAACAGGTATACATTTCATAGGTGAGCAACAAGTGATATTACATACACTTGTACTGCTACTTCCAGCAGTACTTAGAGAAGCCCTTCCTAGTAGAGGAACTGCATGTACAAAGTTTTCCCTTCCCCCCCCCCCCCCCCCCCCAAAAAAAAGGTCATGACCCGTATACAAACTTCAAATGGTCGGTAGTAACAAAAATTGTGAATACAGAATCTTAAGAATAGTAAGAACTCCTTTTGAAAATAGTATTTCTGGTGAGTATTTATGTTAATCCTGTTTTTATTTGTTTCAGGATTGACTTCATTCAATAAAACCAAGACTACAATATTCATTACTATAACAATAATGCCCGCACATCAAATATTTATTACAAAACTTAATGCTGAATGAAAATTTAATTATATTAATCAAAAAAATAAACAGAAAAACTTTATAAACAAATAGGAAAATGTATTTATTATTGGTTTTGTCCATCTGAAGGAAAGAAAGACGTATTCCACCCGTTAGGGACAGTGTGATCATCCCTTTTATTATTATTCAATCGTTTCAAATTATTTTAGTGGTTTGTTGTGTTAATATGTTTTTATTAATTATTATTTGGAATTTATATTTAACTATAAATGTTATGTTATATATAATTAATTAATTTTAAATTAACTGGTCTGACTGGACATCAAACTCATTGACATAAAGAAAAAAATGCAGACCGAAGTAGACTCAACACTCCGAAATGGTGGAGAAGAAGGATTCCACTTCTTTGGAATCTAATCTAACTTCTGTGGCACTAGACGAACGACGAAACACACAGTCTTCAATATTGCTACCTTATATCAGAAAATTAAAAAAGAATTAAATAATAATGGCTAAACAAAATTATCTAAATTGAAAATAAATTTTCTTAAAAAAAAAGTCGGCGCTGATTGCCTATTGTATATTCGTTTATATAAATAATAATATATAAAATCTAAACCTCAGAAATGAAATCAAAAGAAAAATATTACTTAAATTTTTGACCAAATAACTGATCATCATCAGAGTCACAACGTGAATGAATCTTGTGACTAAAAAGGGTTAGTTATTTCGTTGAAGGTTATTAGTCGCATTTCTAAATTTCATACTGAATAAATTCACAGAGAGAAAACACTCAGAATACAATGTTTTGTACATCTGTCTTGGTCAGGTAGTAGAAGTTGAGCGTTTGTAAGGACTATCACTACTGAGTAGTGTCTCTTCCTCAGAGAAACTGCCTTGCAGTATTGCTCTCTCACAAAATCAGGAATTTGGACAACATGAATATGTAACTTTAGATACTATTGAGATACTAGATATTATAATCTTGAAACCTACTTTACATCATAACATTTGGAAGGCATGCAGTAACAACCATTCACGTTGTTTTCATGGTTTTTTGTTTTAATAATTTTTTCCCTGTCAACTAATCAAACATATCCTTGACAGAACTATCAATCATACGTTCTCTGGTATTCATCCAGAGGACGTATAGAACAACCAATATTGGTCCTCTTAGAGCCAAAACAACTTCCGAACTCGCCCTATATTGGTTAAGTGTTTTTTTCTTCAGTTATATGTTTTTGTAACTATTTAACATTTTTTCATTACATTTTCTATTATTTTTTTTGTCTTTAATTACATACTTGCATTGTGTACATTATTTTTTTCTTTATTTCGAAGTTTATTCTTTTTATTTCATTTATTTAACTTCTCTTCTTTTTCTCTCCTCCTTTTTCCTTCTTATGCATACTACTGAATGGTAAATGCTGAATGTAGTTTGTTTTCTTGTAGATGATTGAATTTTGTCCTTTCTGATAGCTTCAATAACAGAATGAAACGACCAGTCAGATCGTACAATTAACTGAAAAATTCGATACGGGCATAAACAGTTTAATATGAGTAATATATGGAAAGACTAACTCTTTTAGTCTCAAATTTTCGATTTCAACAAGACGAAGATCAAGTGAACCAATGCAGAGACTGTTGATATTTATATACCAGAAATAGTACTCTAAAAGAAAATTGCCTTTGTTACCTGACAAGGACCGTTTATTAACACAAATCAGATATGATGAGATTTTGATTTGAATTCATAAAACTGACCAGTTCTCTATTATTTTTTTTATATGTAGCATTTAACAAAAAACTGATGGAATGTAAGTCAACACATAAACTGCAGTAAAAAATTCAGAAATGAAACTAATATCTTTCGACCAAATAACTGTTCCTCCTTAGAGTCACACGATGATCATGGGTGGATGGATCTCTAGGTTCCATTTCAGAATTTCTTACTGCGGTTAGAAGTTGATGTATGAATATATATATATATATATGTTATAACTGTATTACTTTGTGGTTATATATTAATAAATAAATATTTTTTGTAGCTATTATGTTTTTATGGTTGTTTTAAAAATATATTATTTCCAAAATACTTTAAGCTGTATTTATATTCATACTTTTAAAAAAAAGAAGGACATATTGGCGGCTTAAGTTAAGTTGCAGTATACCTCGCACGAGAAAACAGACAAGCCAAAAAGATTGATACTATGTGATGCCTACATTTTGCCTAGCTCACGAGTATTTACAATTGGCCATCTTTAAAGAGTTCCTGACATCGTGTAAGCTTTATTATTATTTTTATTATTTGAGGGTGACTATAGCACTGCATCTTAAAAAAAAAACTATTTTACTTCCCTTCTTCTGTACTAAAGTACCCCAGCAGTTAGCTTCAACGCCTCCAAGAAGCTCAGCACATTTGCTGGTAACAGCGGTAAAAGTTTTTCTATGGTTTGTTGAGTGTCCCGAAGCACCTGCCTCTCTGCAGCAAAGTTTCCTTAAAGTTATCAGCAGGTGCAACGGTGTTTCTTCCTCTTTGCAGAATCTGCATAATCCATCATTGATAATGTCCATTCAGGCTCCCTATGTTTCGGGAGAAAGTACTTCCTTTCTCCTTCTTCGGATGCTCAGGTGCACTTGTGGGAGGTTCCCACTAATTAGCGCTTTTGGACCCTCTGCGCTTCCGGAGGATGGTCTCCAGACTTCCTTCTCCTTACAGGGGAAAATCCCTGAAGCTCTATCGGTGGTATTTTGTCCGCTCCGGCAGAGCACCGCATACCGGAGTAAGGCTATTTACTCAAGAGGTCCTTCAGGCTCCGTTCATAATACAAAAACCCCTGTATCATCCATACTTCGGCACGGATCGCATGACACCATAGATTGGGGCTGGAATAAAAGGTGGGGATTAGGAAGGATGGGAAACGAAGTGGTCAGGTCCAACCCCTGATCACCTTTTCCTCCTCTTTCGTTTGTCCCTGCATATAGCAGGTTAACAGGGTAGCGTCGTGAAGGCCGAAAGTCGGAGTATTAGAGGCTCTTAATCTCTCCATTACTACCCTAGCGTGTAAGCTTGGAACCGACGGCGGCTAAACGTACTCAGATTTTTTTCACCTCCGGTGTAAAAAAATCTAGAACCAGAGTGGGTATCGAACCTCGAGTCTACCAGCTTAGAGGTGAGCAAAACGTGAGCCACTGGGCTACCCTTGCCTCTGAACTGGTAGCATTAGTTGATATGTGGTTTTGTTTCTGCTTACCATACAAACTCAACCGTTGATTAATTGAGAAATAAACCTTATTTTTTGTGAACTGTGAACAATCGTTAAAAGATAAAACGTTTATAGTTAAAAAACACGTTTATAGTTAATAAAACATATTTTGTATACAAAAACTATAACTTTTTTGTACAGTAGAATAAAACAATGAGAATGTGATCAACACCTCTTTATCACTTCTAATACATTTCTACTCCCCAAAATATATGAGCTACATGGAGAGTAGTTGAGAAACATATATGTAACTAAACACGTAAATACATCAAACACAAAATCCATTCAACATACATGAAGTACCTCACACATATACCTTTAATAGAATTAAAGAAATATGTAAACAAACCTCTTCCTACATATCAATAGTATTACTAGTCCCATAACAAATGAGTTACACAAGAGAGTAGATTGAAACAGTTATGCATATATAGGTTTAAAAAATTTAAAACTCCTATGTATTCAATGATAACTTACCTACACAGTAGAATTACAATAAGAATGTAATCACACATCTTCATATACCTGGAAAGCATTTGTCATGTTTCTAGGGTAGTGGATCTGAATCTGCTTGAAGTTTGGGAGTTCTTAATTCTATAAATAGCTGAATTCACTCTGTGCATAAATCTCTGAGAAATATTTTAATTGCATCAAATACAATACGATAAAAATAATCATTATAAAATAAAGAAATAAAAGAAAAGACTTACTTTCATTATGTTTCTTCTTCTGCCCAGGTAAGTATAAACTCGACGAGCCTTGGCTTCTTTTTCTGTCTTTGGGGCTAAAACGTTTGATAGGGATAGGAGGAGCTCGAATTTATTCTTCAAATCGATTGAAATTTTTTATGGATAGCTTGTTTGGACTAAGGTATAATGTTGCAAATTGTGGAATTTTTGCTCAGTGTGATGAAGAAATATCATCTTGCCATTGGTAGAACATATTCGCTGCATATAAAATATATTTGAGGTGAGTAGTTCCTCTTAAGAAGAAAATCGCTATTACTTATCACTCATAATAATGTTGCGTTCAGAAAAAGAGATGTAATACGTAAGATGAGGTACGGTGGCTACGTTTTTATGTCTGGATATATTGTTCTGAATCACTCAAAGACACCTAGAAATCCTATTGTCACCCTTTCAGAATCACTCTTCTAAAGCCCTAACAGATCACGATCAGTCTGGGAAGAACAGTGGAAGTAAGAGGGCTTCAAACAGCGTAATAGGTTGTCTGCGCTGCTGAGTACTGTAATAAACTAAACAGATAAACCTAAAGTGATTACATAAACAGAAAACATGCCCACTAACCTGTGTACAGGTATCCTTTCGTCTGTACCTGCAACAATACCCACATGTTAATATTACCTCAATGGTAATTTAAAATATTGTGGAATCATTATCATAGTTGTGACTAATCACAATCAAATAATTCTGGTATATATCAAACATAAAGTAATTCTTGTTGTTTTATTCATTTACAAACAGAACTATTATACCCTAATAAGTTCTTAATACAAACAAAAATAGTTTAATTTAAATATAATTAAGAAGATACTTCAAATATAATTTAACATATATATGTTGAAACATAGTTAAATTATAGTTCAAAGACTAGCATTGACATAAAATATCGACTGACATTATTACAGAACAAAAAAAAATTGTTAATATTACTTTCTCATTATATTACCTTAGTCCATTGTCAGTCATGTTTTTTTAAAGAAGAATATTAACGGACTGGTTCAGTTCAATAAGTAAAAAATGTATTTTTATATCAAAATTTATGATAATAACACGTATTCCAGGTTTGTTTTATTTCGGTGAATCAAAAATAAGAAATTATTTTAATAGAAGTAAAGCAGAAAATAACTACTATTTAAATTTTAATTTATTGCATATAAGTAAACATATATGTGTTGACACATAGTTAAATTATTGTTAAAGGAGTATTGTCGGCATAAAATATTAAGTGACATTATCTCCGAACAGAAAAAAAAATTGTTAGTATTACTTTCCCATTATATTACATAGTGCATTGTCGGCCATGTTTTTTTTAACGAAAAGTAATAGCGAACTGATTCAGTCGAATATAGAAAAAATGCAATTTTTATATCATCATTTATGATAATAACAAGTATTCTAGGTTTCTTTGTTATCGGTCAATAAAAAGAAGTAATTACGTTAATAGTAGTAAAGAAGGAAATTAACTACTAATTAAATTGTAATTTATTTCATATAATTTAACATATATGTGTTGATATATAGTTAAAAGACTAGTGTTTACATAAAATATCAAGTTATATTATGTGTGAATAAAGAAAAATTGTTGAATTTACCTTGGCACAAGCCGCAGTGGATTCTCCACCATGTTTTTTCGATGAAGGGAAGTCACAGACTGGCTCTAGCATGCAAAGAACTTTAGGGAGTCCAAGAGTTCACTTACGCAGTCCTAAAACAGAGTGGCTAACCCCATTATGATTTCTTTTTACTTCATTATAATATCAAACAAATTTGTTAAATGTTTCATAAAAATTATAATTTTCTTGATAGTTATTTTGTTTGAAAGTTTTCCTTTTACACTGTTTAGTGATAAATTTTATTCTTATTGATATATGGTTTACATTTATAAGGAATTGAGAATAATAGTTATAATTTAAAATGAAACATTTTTTTTAAATAACTTTCAGAAATAATTTCTATATAACATATTAAATTTGTTAATATCTTAAAATAAAAAATATGAACATAATAAATTTGGCTGCCTTCCATGGACTACATGTATATACTATCCTTCCAATAATCATTAATATGATTCCTAAGTATGAAGATTTAGACAAGTAACTTTTTACTAATTAATATAAAAGATTATACGACAAAAATAACCTCACTAAATGAAAGACTGTAAACAGAAATATTGTGCAAAGTATAATTTGTGCATAACATAAAAAAAACTGAAGTAGTATGCACTCAACAGAACAGTGAGAAAATATATTATCGAATTCATTGGTAATCAAGTTAATTAATTGATTATTCTAATATGACTGTTTTCATATTCAAATTATAAAGAGAGTATAATGAATAATTATAGATTTTAGAAAAATATTTCCAATTCGTAATTCAAGGTCTCCCAATAGAGGGATTTTTAAACTAATAAGTTTAAAATAAGTTGTATTGCAAAGGACCTCATTTGTAGCAGCAAAAATAACAGTTCATATTTCAATTAATTCATTCTAATGAATGCCTACAAGCATTTTATTGGTTGTGATGAAAATGTAATCAATATTTAAAGCTGTTGAAAAAAATGTTTGGAGTGGTCATTTTTAAACAATGCTCAACACTATTATCTGTATCAATACCCATTACAAAAATGAAATATCTTTCTTTTTTTAAATTACAATCAGAATATAAAATTTACTTCTCATCAATAACTTATGTAACTTACACTTTCTTAATGTACCTTCTTAATGAATGTTTAATTAACATAATCTCATTAAGTCTAAGTAGTAATACGTTTCATGTAAGCATATACTAGATTATTTATGAAGTATGAACATGTACATTTTTAATATGATATATATCAAATATATTCTGTTTTCTTAATGCTACTAAATTATAAGAAGTATAACTTCCATAATTCATTTTAATAACTTAATGGAATTATTATTTCTTCATTCATCCTAAATTATAGTAATTGTAAAAAGTAAATTAAGCAACAATGTTTTAATTTGTTTAGCATATTTCAAAGTAAATAGGTATATTGTAAAATATTCTGTAGCAAATATGTACCATTAATGAATAGATAATTATACCTCATAAATAAACCATAATAAGCATTTTAAATCTTTTTTAACATTATGTTTAATGCACAAGAGTTTATTTTAACACAAAGATACAAATTGTGTTAACCAAAAAGAAGAATGCTGATTTTAAATTCAACCCATTATATTCATTGAAAGTAATCATTAAGTAGTCATCTAATTATTTGCACAAGTAGGTAAGATGAAAATCGTACTTACTGTTTGAAGCTATCATTGTATAAAATATATAGTTGAGTGTATAAACTAAATTATTAAAACTTTATTTCAATGTACTCCCGAAAGAGTAACACTTTACTGGAGAATAATGACACAGTTTTGTTTTATTTATAGCTTTAATAAAAAAAAAATTTTCATCACTTTCAACAATTTTAGCAGTTGTTTTGTTAAATTATTTATTAAGATATATCTATGCTCAACTGTACTGTAATTAAAAGTATTGTCAAAATAATGAATAATCAATTTAACTAAATGGTTTTTTCAAATGTGGAGTCTTCATTCTACAATTTTTACTATATTAGGCTGTTTCGTTGACAATAATAATGATGATGATGACAATGTAACATCATTCAGATTATTATTCTTTTTCTAGCAAATATAAAACTTTATACTTTAATATATACCTAGAGGTGGTTACTGGTATAACTAACCACCATTTGTTTGTATAAATATTATACTTGTACGTAATATTGGCTTGAATAATTCATCTTACTAGTTAATACTATAATTCAAAATATTTGCACAGTAAGTAACCTAAGATTTCTATTAATATGCACTTGTACTTGCTTCAACATTACAAAACAACTGACAGAATAGACGTCAGTATGAAGTTACTTCATGTGTATGCAACATTTTAGTTTAATATATTATAAATTGTTTATACCTTGCAAAATAATTTTTAAGATAACAATATTATATTCAGTTTATTTTCCTTAAGTGACTAGTGGACACTTGATTGAAACGTTTCGTATATTTCGTACATTTCATATATGACAGTAACCAGATAGAGAATGTGTATCAATATTTCTTGCAACTCTGCATTAACTAAACAGATCTAACATCATGCTAAATCACTGATGAATAATCATTATTTCCTTCAAGTCATCCTATAAAGAATAGCATCTAAATACCTTTCGTTTCTTCATTATTATTAAATATTATAAAGTATTATGGAAATCTCATTGCACCAGATTTCTATTTTTTTTATTTGGATATGGTTTGAAATTGGCTTCTGTATATCTTCTACAACAGTTGAATGAATATTAAAACTATAACAAGTGAAAAGCTAGTTATAGAAACAATTATTGATAAATTTTTGGCTTACTGTTTAAGTTAAAATTGAATGAGTTGAATAGGCTGATTTGCCTTATTTAATTAAATGGTAAAGAAAACAGAAATGAGCATGAATCATTCTCAGAGTAGTAATGATAAGGTTATGTTAGTTAGATTTTGAATCACTCCTTGTTTGTAAAATATATTTATACATCCATCTGTAAGTAGAAGTATAGTACTATGTGTGACTCGAAAACTATTTTGGCAGAAATGGATCCTCTATTACTTTAAAATGTGCTGTTACTCTGAAAATTTATCTCATTATTTTTCATGATGTATACTATAAATTACATACCAATTATGTTATATTTTTGTAAATGATCTGTTTTACTAACCATTGTAACCAGTATCCTTCGGGAATAAAAATACTTAAAACATTAGGGATTTCATTGTAATTGTATTAAATATATATTCATAATATCTTAACTCTGAATGAGATTTGAACTTTTTTCCTACATTTACGAAAGGTAATCGGTTCAAAGTATATTTATTTTACAATAATTGTCTGTTAGAGTATTTTTAAAGATTTATTCAAACTTTTGTATATATCAATTGTACCTTCATTTCTCGAAGATAAATGTTTTAAATTGTGATAAAACTCAAAAAAAAGATATTCCTTTAAATTAATAAAAGTGTTAGAGAATTTCATAACGTTTTAAGTGATTTTAGAATTGAAGATCCATTTTAAAACAGCATAGGGGAGTAGTTAACAGATAGCCTTGCAAAGAAATCATACTGGTAATATCTAATCAAGAGGATTTATTAGATAAACAGCTAATAGAATCATGATTTGTCCTTTACTTATTCAGTCAACTGAATTCATAATAATAAATATTATTTTGGTAAGTTAGATATTTTCAAATTTCATTTGGTCAATTGAAACATTAATTCACTTTCTGTACAGAACTTTCTTATGAAGTCCCATAATGTGGAAGGGGTGTGGCATGCAATGTATGATCCTTTTAAACCCCATAGAGATTTTTTGTCTGTAGTTATGAATTTGTTAAGTATCCCTATTTTAGACGCTTTGTTCTACGAATTGTTATAAGTGCAAGGTTATCTACCTGTAAGACATTTCTTCAGTCCGTCCAACGATATTATTTATGAGTTCCAATACAAAACTTCTCCTTATTTCAAATGAATATATTACCTAATGTTAATTATAACATAATGTTTTGGTAAAATGAAGCGCACACTTTTATTTTATTAATTATTACCTTAAATTTATATTATACCATAAATGTGATGAGATATATATATATATATATATATTTCAATACCAGTTATCAGTTAAAAGGACTCTACTACACATGATGTCACCTATCCAAATTGTAAACAAGTCCAATGCTGTTTAACATCGGAGAGTGGCACCTTTATATTCTGAATGAATTTGGAGTTCGAAGTCAGAGTAGAAATTTTTAATAAATGTATAGTTCTGGCCCACAGTAGACATTTTTAATAAAGGTAGAGTTCTGAATCAGGGTAAAAAATCTTTAAGAGTGGGGAGTTTGGAGTTAAGGTAGAAATTTTAATAAAGTTGGAGTTGTATATATAATTCATAACTATTGTGGAGTAGGAGTACTGATAACAACAGTGTCATTATCAGGGACACTATATTGTTACTTTTCTCTACTGAATATACAATGAAACAATTCTGCTGTGTATAGCCTTTGTTTAATCCAAACTTTATATCAGTTACTAGTACAATATTACCTACTTGAACGATGGAACGGCATTAACAAAATAATTCATTACACGATATGTCTTTTTGGTTACCCAAACTTTGGTAGATCTGTAGCAGGGGTTGGTTCTCAATGGGGTGAAAAAATTCACACCCCAGGGGTAATTATGGGTTTCAGTGTATGAATTATGACCACAGTGAGCAAAGCTCTATTATAGGTTTTGACCTCTTAGTTATAAATTAAAAAAAATATTATTTTGATTAAATTGATATTTTTTATGTACATTAAAATTTTCAATTTGGTTAGAGAAAAATACAAGCACTTTTAAAATGAGAGAGGCGGGGATTGTATGAGTATTCTTTTTTATTTCAACTATGAATTTGCTAAGATTACTAGAATTTGATACAATATTGTGTATGGAATTATATTATTTTAATTTCATATCATAAACAGTCACCTTAATATATTTCTGCCAATAAAGATGATAAAAAGAAGCCAAAAAGAAAAAACTATAGCCATAAAGTTGTTCATGACTTTAAAATTAGTCTGATGATTCACAAACACATTGATAAAACGCTATTTAGGTTGATAGGTTATAGACAACACGAAAATGGTTTATACATAAATATCCAGGTAGGGTAGTAATGGAGTGATTAAGCGCCTCTAACATTCAACTCCGACTTTCAGCCTTCACGAGGCTACCCTGTTAACCTACTATATGCAGGGACAAACAAAAGTGGAGGAGGTGATCAGGGGCTGGGCCTGACCACCTTCGTTTCCCATCCTTCCTAATCCCCAAATCTCCTCCTTTTATCCCAGCCCCAATCTATGGTGTTATGCGATCCGTGCTGAAGGATGGATGATACAGGGGTTTCTGTATAATGAACGGAGCCTGGTGCTCTGCCGGAGCGGACAAAATACCACCGATAGAGCTTCAGAGATTTTTCCCTGTAACGAGAAGGAAGTCTGGAGACCATCCTCCGGAAGCGCAGAGGATCCAAAAGCGCTAACTAGTGGGAACCTCACACAAGTGCACCTGAGGATCCGAAGAAGGAGAAAGGAAGTACTTTCTCCCGAAACATAGGGAGCCTGATTGGACATTATCAATGATGATTTGTGCATTTTCTGCAAAGAGGAAGAAACACCGTTGCACCTGCTGATGTTTCACTTTAAACTTTGCTGCAGAGAGGCAGATGCTCCGGGACACTCAACAAACCATAGAAAAACTTTTACCGCTGTTACCAGCAAATGTGCTGAGCTTCTTGGAGGCGTTGAAGCTAACTGCTGGGGTACTTTAGTACAGAAGAAGGGAAGTAAAATAGTTTTTTTTTTAAGACGCAGTGCTATAGTCACCCTCAAAATATAAAAATAAAACATCCAGTTATTATTAACGAGTCTCAGCAGGTACTTTTCAAATATCTCGGAGTCCCGACTCACCAGCCCAGGCTACTCAGATGTTTGACCTTAAAGCAGCAATTCCATTCAAAGCAATGTAAAAAAAAGTACTCATAAAGACTATCTCATCAGGACTACAGCACCCTACTTGCTTTCTTCTCTCTGATGAACTGCCTGTTCGAAGCACGAGGCTTAGTGTTTTGTTCTGTCCTTTGTATTATTTTTTAGTATCTTGAAATTTATTTTAATCGATTTTAACGTCTTTTAAGTATACACAAACTAAAATGACAGAAAGAAAACATAAAAGGGATCACAAGAATCCCTGTTAAATATAAAATTTAGTTCAAAACAAACTAAAGGATTAAAAATCATGAATAGGAATTACAATAATTTAAATTGTCATCAGGAAGGTAGAGAGTAGCAATACCTTCTCGAAAAATAACTATTTTTTTAAAAATAGGGCAAAATAAGAAGAAAAGTATACGAAGAAGAAATATAATACTTGTAAAAGAAAAACAAAGGGTAGAAAACGTAATGAATATTACAAAACTAAACAACTTTATAAAAAAAATAAGGTAACAAATATAAATGTAAAGGATACAAGTCAGACAAAAGAAATTAATAGATATGGATAACTGTTAATTAATACTGTTAATTAAAATAAGTAACTTTATAGAAATAAGTTTTGTGATTGGAGATAGAAACCCAGTGATCCAACCGCTAGAGAACAAAATCTTGATGCCGATTTTTTTTTTCAGGGAAAATCTGTGACCTGTTAGAATTATCACACAAAAGACCATGAAGGGTAGCATAGAATTATATCAAATTAGAATTTTTTTTTTTAACTAAAGAGACTATTAAGGTAGTAAAAGTCAAACCTATGTAGAAAATCAAGTTTAGTACATACTCGATTCTTGAAATACAGTGGCACCTCGACATACAAATTTAAGTTGTTTTGTGACGAACAGCTGTATATAAAATCAATTTTTCCTATAGATATTAATGAAAATAGAATAATTCGTTCCAGTGATACGAATTTACCTCGAAAAACACCAACCAAATATAGATTTAATGAAGTATAGATTCAATATTTATTGTGTGCATGATGTGTTGTATTTAGCTCATAATAACGAGTTAGACATGCATTCATACCTACCTACAATCTAACACTTCATATATGTAATATGGGAGAGAGTAAAAACTATTTTTGTGTTTTCCTTTAAATTGTATATATTTTATTTATTATTTATGCTAATACTTATCACTATCACTTAGTGCTGAATGTTCGGGAAATCCCTGAATAGGTATTCGTATCTCAAAAATATCTTTATATTCAAGGCGTAAGTTATATGAAACTTTTCCTCGTATGATGAGGAAATCATATGTTAGGGAGTTAGTATTTTGATCTACAAGTGGCAGCATAATTCTAAACTGCTTGATAATTTCAAACAAACTTTGTACCTCCTTACAAGAAGTTAAAAAGTTCAAGGTTAGATGATATTTAACACTTGTCCCAAATTCAAACTACAAATTTTTCCATTGAAGAGAAATCATTCTGGAGCACATTGTTATAACATATCACACCACCCATCTTTACATGCTTTCATAAATATATAGTAAGAATTAAAAGACCAGATAGAACGGACAACTGGAGTTCAATATCATGGTCATATCAATCCATGGTTCATGGTACAATATTTTGGTTTCCCTCTCTTCTCTCTCCTGGTAACGGTTGAAACCACAGATTAGAAATTGCCGGTGTCTCTTAATCAATTATCTATGTACCTTTATTGAACTATATATATTTATTCATAAAGATCATGTTTTCCTTGTTTTTGATTTTTCTCTGTGCCTTTTTATTTTATGAATTTTAATCATGTGTGATACATATACAAAATCAAATGAAACGATCCATAAAATGTATATATACACATAAAACAGAAAGATATTTAGACTATCAGTAACTTTTAATATTAATGAAAAGGTTTTTGATTTTTATAGAAACAAAAAGGCGAGGAAAGCACGTTGGTTTATGCACTTATTACACTACAGTAATATTATTTTTTTGAAACTCTTCAATTAAAACCATGCAGTATTAAATGCTACACAAAATAAGTAGTATGTACTTCCTTGAATAATGAATGCGACAATAAGAGAATTCAAATTTCGATAAATATGTATACAGCTTTTAAGGAATTGCTACACTTTGTTAGTTTTTCGTGGGGACGAAAGTGGCAATATTGAAGGGTGTCTTACAAGTAAATCATACGTCTATCATAATCTGAGGTAGTAGGTGATAACTATATCCTATTACATGCAGGTTGAAAAATAACCTATTTTGCAATATAATGAGCAGGTATTATTGAACGAAAGTATACCACTTGACACCTAAAAATATTTAAAACAAACAAAATTAATCAAAAATTTTACATTAATTACATTTATAATTGAAAGAAAATCAAATCAACAAGGAAACCGACTGAGATTTTATATTCACTAGATAAACAATTTCCAAATGCTCACAAAGTTAAATACTCTATAGTTTTTGAAACCTGAATATCTTCTTGCATAGAATGTTACTCATAATTCAACCTTTTACAATTTTTTTTTGTGTCACTAAAGATTGTAACACAATTTTTAGTCTCCCACAAACTACTTAATGCTCTCAAAAACTATATATTACTTTCTGACAATATATTTAACAAGGAAGTGTCAGAACTGCAATGTATCATATTATCAACACAAAAGTGTAAAAAAAATAATTTATTCCACCAAAATATAATTTTTCTAATTCACACTTAATGTTTGATACAAAACCTGGTTTGTTTTAATTTTGAACCAACTTTTGTATGCATTAATAGATAAAGCAAAAGAGAAAAATAAAATTTTATTTTAATAGGTGGGACTACTAATGTTTAAGAGCATTGTTCTGGAGAAATGTCACCTCAAATTCCATAGCCTTGTTGTCAAATCCTCAAATTTTATAATAAGTTTGCTATATATACTAAGCTGGCGATCGTTCCACATTCCAAGTCCTCTACTTTCAGCTCTATTTTCCCGCTTCAGCAAAGATTGGTAATAATTTCTATAAAATTTGTCTTTTTCCAATGTCTCATTAAATCCTCCAACGCTGGCAAAGCCTAAACTAACAAGATGTTCCGCAACATCTATCCCTTTAACCGAAACAATGCTTGTCACTTGGTTCTTCTCAGGAGACATGAGAGTAACAGAAACTGGTTGATTCACTACAATAGTTTGCAACCAAGACAAGCCATTACCGGAAATATCAACAGAATCTATTTTCACTGGCAAATAGGGACCTGATTTGCGGAATCGACTAAATAGTAAAGGAGAATGATCAAATAACAGCACAGGCGATGGATTAAAATCTAATCGAGTAACAGTTCCATTCAGCTGGATATGAGTCCTGAAAAACTCTTTTGGGATTTGATTTGGACGGCTGAACTTGCTAAAAGGTCGAACACTTCGAATAGCCACTGCTAAGCCACATAATGCAACAGAATACACTCCGATTTCCACTCCTCTTATGTTCTGTTCCAGAAGTGAAGCAATTCCATCAGCCCATGTTTCTTCGTTCGCTGTTTTCATTTTACCTTCGGCCATAATCTGAAAATATAATTCTCGCTAGAAAACGATATAATCTTTTTCAATGTACTGAAGAAATTTTTAAAATAAGAAAGAATAACTACATTTTTCGTTTCTCTCTTTCTTTATCTATAATCTTCTTACAAAAAAATCCCCCAAAAGTTAAATTTATTTACAAATACTTAACCCATAATATTCCAGGTCTAACGGAAGGTTACCATTGAAATACTGTTTTAGCTTAATCAGCTGTTCTTATATGTATTTTTGTTCATCATAAATATTATAGGAAACTTTACCATTTTTAGATATACTTAAGTTTCTAAAGTTATTAAAAAGTCAAAAAAAAAAATGTTTTTTCAATAAAATTTCCAACTTTAGACAGAAGTTTGTAAACAATCCTGAGTGAAAAGTATTGTACTATTTTCTCAGTTATAATGATTAACACATTTTATAATTCAAGTGACTAAGTATTGAAAATGCAGGAACATTGAACAAACTCATAAGGTTGAATAGAGGTCTTCTGCCTTTTAAACAGTTTCATTGACATGGGGGAGTTTTTATTGCAAAGGATGCTTTGTAGAATGCTAGTATATGTCCTATTTTTGCTTAAAGCTAAAATATCTGGAGTGGCCTACAATCAGCTAAATATGACTATCATTATGAGTTACTACATATACTCTGAATGTGTTGTCAAATTAAAGATAATGATTTTATATTTTTTCCTAACTATAAACATTTTGTCAGTTATAACATAATTGAAATTGTTGATCTAGAGCACTCAGACAAGTTCTCATTACTTCTAACAGTCTAGAAGCCTGATACTTTTATTGATCCCATACCCATCCAAACCATATCTAACTTATTTTTTTCTTTTGCAAATCAGGTTTTAATTGTTATTGCTTTAATAACCTTCAAAATTGTCCTTAAAGAATTATGTCTCATTTCTATTGGTTATAGATATGGTTTACCAAAAATATTTATCCTTTTAAACGCAATTGCCTTGCATTGCATCTGAATAGAATGAAAGATTTCCCCGCAACTTCCTGGCAGAGGCTGCATTATTCCTATAATGCCAATTGCATGTTGCATAAGTAGAAGTTACGAAACAAATTACAGTTATTATTTTACATATATTTATAAATATCTTCTTCAAAATGTAAATGCAGTTGGAATGAGTTTTTTAAATTCTGAGGTAAAATGGATAAACCAACAAAAGTCTCCACACAAATGAAGTTTTATTCAACGCGTTTCGAACGAGTAAATACCACACAATTAATGATTGCACAACTAATGAGTTTTTTAAAGTAAACCTGTCTGTTCAGAGTAAAAAATCACTAAATTTTGCATTTATACCGTATTCAATGCTAATAATGATTTTCAAATGATTAACTTAGAAATTTGTAAATATAATTTATAAATAAAAATTAAACAAAAATGTATTTTCATCAAAGTCTAATCACAAACAATAGACTTTCAAAATCACTGTACTTATGTAACCATGACGCATGTTCAAGTAGGAAAATAAATTTGATGATTGTTAGAATGGCACTAAAAAAAATTAAGTTTTTGCACTAGACATGAGTTACTCATTAAAGTTTTATCTCTGCAAGATTGGCCTCATATATCTTGTTTTTCTTTTTTGCAACCTTCGCGATTGTAACAACCTTTACACTTTAGCTAAAGCTTATTTAGTTTTAGGCTATTCAAATAAATTGTAGTTTAACTGAATTAGTTTCAACTTCTAGAGAAAGAAAACAAATATTTATCAAAGAAAAGAGAAAGAAAACAGATATTTATTAGAGAATATAGTCATTAAAAAGTGAAGATGTTCTCCTTGTTCTGAAAAGTGCGCTTAGAATGGCTATAGATTATACAAGAAAGTTCAATAAACAGTTTCTTTGCTGTTTATAATTCAAGTAAAAATTATCACAAACAATATTACATACTAAGTTACATTACATGTTAGTTACTAAGTTACGTACTAAGATCAACATAAGTATGTAACAACCAATCTGTTAAGAAAACATGATTATACACTTATGATAGTTTATCTAAATAATTTAATTCATTCAACTATTATTATTTTTAAAATGAAAAAGGTTATGTAAAATTAGAGATATTTTGTATTGTTAGTATTAGATTAGAATATTGACTATTTCATTTACTTCGAATTGTACAAAATTATTATAAGACTGTTTTAAGTATAAATAGAATGAACTGAATGATATAGTTATAGATTTTGTAAAACATAGTAGTCATTACAAAGAGTTGATAAATACACATATTGATAAGATTGATTGTTTATTTAATTATCTATGGTCATTATTGTAGTGTTTGTTAGTTATGAAATAACAGAATGGTTAAATAGATGAAGATAAATAATCTCTTTATTATTGAACAGAATATTTTCTATAATCATAGTTAAGTTGGTTTGTAATATAAAGTAAAAGAAAGTTATTTATTGCTTGTTTACGATAAGGAAGAGTTTAAAAAGGTGTTTATTAGAGTAGATATAAATGAAATGGGCCCAATCATATTATTGATAAGTTACTTATAAAAATTCATTCCTAAACTATAAAATTTTTA
The DNA here is from genome assembly GCA_026182355.1 of Hermatobates lingyangjiaoensis. NCBI lineage: Eukaryota > Metazoa > Arthropoda > Insecta > Hemiptera > Hermatobatidae > Hermatobates > Hermatobates lingyangjiaoensis. The sequence goes on along the minus strand of JAPFBL010000123.1, from coordinate 1,053,246 downwards.
AATATTAAGTTTGTCATAAAGGTGAGCAGAGAAGAAGATTATATCTTACTAAGAAACATCCTACAAATAAATATTTACAGCCATTGTGCTATAAGAGATTAAACCTTAAAAGATTTTAATTTGACAGGTATGGTGCATTTTAGTTATACTATTATGAGAACTCGATAAAGTTGTTTTATAATTATCTATAACATTCAACCAGAATAATATCAAATCTATTATTCCTAAGACCAAGTGTTCAAATGAGTTTATGAATAATTCAAAATATAAAGAGTATTATTATATTATATTATTTTATTATAATAATAATTACAATAATATTATTATATAACTATTCAAAGATAGTGAATGATAATTAAAATATCTTTTGCTTATTAATACACATTATGATAAGGAGAAACATGTTATCATCTTATCATTCAGTTCAAGGAATGTAAAACATAAAGCATAATGAACAAAGACGTTTAAAGATTAATTTAGAGTTTTAAAATATAATAGTTGATAAGAAAGATTCTCTATTGGCAATATAAGTCTTATTTTTGATATCTATATTATTACAGGCGATGATTCACTCTTACATAGAAGTGTTTAAATTAATAGAAGATAGAAGGAAGAATTACATTGTAGATTCCTGGAGATAAATATGAAAACCCTTAACTTTAAATTTTACTGATAACCATTATAGAGAATTCACATGGAAAATTTAAGACAAATAAATTAAAACAATGTTTTAACTCTTTCTTCACTATCACAGTGATATATATCGGTGTTAAGAGAGTGACCAAAACTCTAGATAAGTTTATTTATAATGAATGAACATTAGGATATGGTTCTAAAAGTATATAATAATGTATTAAATTGTTTTACAAGGGCGTATCTCAACTAGATTAAATATTAAATGAATCTAAAGTTCTTTTATAACTGTATTTCAATAAATGTAAATGACCTAAAATAGGTATAAAAAAGAAAAGGTAAGGTTATAAAAGATAAGGAGGTACATAAGAATGTATTATGGTTTAAAGGAGAAGTATTCAACTATAAGGGTATAGTTATAAAAGTTAAGAATGTTCACTTTATTTCTTATTTATACGATGAAGAATGAATCATATATAGTTAGATAAATTAGTTTGTTGAGATTATATGAATGTTATCGTTAATCATGTAAAGATGAGAAAAGAACATTATAATGTTTATGAAAGAGTAGTAAAGAAATTAAACAATATGGTTTATGAGAAATTAATACAAGCAATTTAATACATGAAGCAAATTTAATACATGTTAATAATAGACTAGGTGTGAAAACAGCTGTGATCGGGAAGTAATATATACCAGAATATTGAAGTCGGACAAGTTGATTCTGGGAATTAATACATTGTTCATGTAAATTAAGTTTTAATTATGGAGACAGGGCACTAATTTCTCAATGAGATAAGAGAAAGGATTAACCTAAGTTTGTAGAAAGACATGAAAAGAAGTTTTCATGGTTATAGAATGTATGATAAGAATCACTAAATGAAACTAATACGGATTCTCAAGCCATATTGTTACATTAAGATAACAAGGGTAGAAGTTCTCTTCAAAGAGCTTGTAATACATTGACATTAACAAAAAATAAAAAATACTTAATATAACAAAAGGATTTACCTAGTTATCTTCTATATAAATATATATGAAAGAGATTTTAGAATTTTAAATATCCATTTGATGCCAGATCATAAGGTCTAAATCAAAATAAGAAGTAAGCTAGGTTTATAACAATAATGGAAATACAGCAGCTTCAGTTTACAATTGAATATGTTAAGGATGAATTTAAAGATGATTGAGACTGTTTTAGGAGATAATTTGTTATTGGATAATAATCAAGATAACCTAATATGAGATGAAGGGGTAGCAAAATAAAACGATTGGTTGAGAAACTAATGTAATGTCTAAAGACAAGGTTTATTGTAGTATACAATAGAATAAATTATGACAAAGAGAAATAAAGGGATATTTTATGGGAAGGTAAGATATGGTAATATAAAGCTTAAAGAAACTTAAATTATGGAAAGGTGTTAGTAAATACATTGTAATCTTTAGCTAAAGGGGTATTTATCTGGTTTGGCTTATTTAGGTTACGATGGTATTCTAAAGTTGTCTTTGTTTTAATAATAGAAAGTCTTCAAAGTAACAAGTTTGTTGATAGGAGAAGAAAACGACAAATTTTCCTTTATATGTTATGGAAGCTAAAGTAGTAAAGAGATTTATTCTCTTAAATATAGATTGCTATTCAAACATTTAATGAAGAATGAGATTAGAACCTCAAAGAAAAGACAACATTAAAGCAGCTAACATGTGGGTTAAACAAAAATGCATCTAAAATGAACTAATTATAGACGATGTAAAGGAATTATTTAAAAGATATTATTACGAAAACAATCTAAATCATAGAAGAGCTGGTTTTGAGGTACATAGAAGTTATTGAAGAATAGAAAAAGGTATTGGTAATTTAGATAGGCTATGATCATAAAAGGTATGAGATTAAAAGACAAATTCAAGCAAATAGAATTGTAATAGAAAAGAATCTTCTATAGATATAAGATAAGAAAGAAAATATTTTAAGAAGTTTAAATTAAACAAAGGAAAAGGTCATTGAAGGTAAAATAATAAGGGTTACAATGAGCTCTATGTTTAAATCAAAATAAGGGAATAGAAGACTTTAATATGGGTATGATTCCATAAAAACCTCTAACTGATGCATAAATAGAAAGGAAATGTGTAGATTGAAAAATAAGTTATAAGAGATAATTTAATAGAAACTGAAGAATTTTATATAATGATAAGACTATACGTATTTAATAAAATATTCATGTTAACTCTTCATAAGAACAGATTTACAAGTCTACATAAAATAATATCATCACATTATTATCGTATTTTCCTTTCTACTTTAATTATCATCTAATCACATTTTTAGATTATTAAACTGTACATAAAAACTACAGTTTTCAAAGGAGCACAAAACTACAGAATTAAAAGTAATGTTAACAAGGTCAAAATCTAAAATTATACTTATTATTAAGTTCATATCTTTTTACTTTGTTTAATTCTTTTGTTGTTGTAAATGAACCTCTGTTAGTATTATCCTTCTATTGGATAGAAAACAATGATTAGGTAACATTGAAGAAATACGATGAGAATAGGCTTAATATGTGTTATTAAAGAATTAGAAGTGTTGTATTAGAATTAAAGACTAATAGTTAGTCTTCTCATCATAAGTCTAATTTCTGATCCACCCTTATAAAAAGTACATTGATCTACGACTAAGAAATAAAAAACTTGTTAGACTCTAGAAATAAATAGATAATAACGATTATTCAAACATATAACTAGAAGACTAATTAAAGAATAGTTGAATAAAATAGTTTATCATAGTCTAATTAAAACCATTTAAGTACACAGAATGTTATGTTTAAGCTTCCTTCAAGGAGAATTAATTGATAACCATCTTTTCAAAAATCTTCATCAAGTCTATTCTGTTGTTTAAAGGAATTTAATTGGGGTTTATGTTGAATTATGATAAAAAATGAAATCCCTTTAAATCTAAACAAGTACTTAATAATGAATGTTTTTGTTAATAAACTAATAGATGGTAATATTTTATTCTAAACGTGATCTCCTAGAACTGAATAAATGTTCTATCTATAAGGTTATAAAAATGTAATTGCTATTATCAAATCTTTGTCTTATACTCTTATTACAGGAATTACATTACTCTTTTCTAAGATTATCATCACTACCTACTTTTAAAAGCCTTATAACCATGTATTTAAGATGGTTAAGATCGATTGATAATAATCTCAAAAGTCAATATTTCTTAGACATACTCGTAATATTTGTAATAGAGTTTTTGTAAAGAAACAAAGAAGAGGTGATTCTTAGATTATTATTTAGTTAATGGGTCTCTGATTAGCTTCGTATATCTTGATAGTAGGATTATAAATAATTTTTTTTCATTACTAATGAAACATATAATTATCTATAAAAATAAAAATTCACTGTTCGAAAGCGGTGAATTTCAATATTTGAAAAGTCATCTGTTATTAACATACATATTGCTTTAGATGTAGTAATTTAATGTCTAAAATTTTCCTGTTATCCACTTTAGAAGTGCTTATCATAAACTTCTTTTGTTCTTATTACTATTAGTTCTATGTTTCTTAGGTCTGCTACATCTTCTCTTTTTTAGTTATTGTTAAAACTTCATTCAACTAAGGATTTTTTATTTTGTAAAAAAAAGACTTGTATTAAGAAGTAATACGAGACCTGTGTGCATGAATAATAAACTTAGGAACAAAAAACCAAGAAATTAAAAGTTACTTTATTTCATCATAATTATTATATTTTTGGTCATATAACAAGTATTATGTAAGGTTAACTTTTAAAAGACTTACAGTTACTAACTACATCTTTATACTATATTAACATTCGTTATGAGTATTATGAAGTAGACAATTGATAAGAAATGAACATTACTAAAATTTGTCTCCTGAGTGATTACATGAGATTATGTAAAAGAAGGTCATGATTGTATACTCTTCAGCTAGGATTAACCTGTTGATTATCGAAATTCAAGAAAACTTACTCCTTTCTTTATCAAAGTATTTCTAATGTTCGAATCACTCTAGGATTCGAAAGGACGTAATACATGTGTTCTAATATATTTTAATCATAAATACAATAATAATTACTTTTTTATACAAATAATCTCAATAAAGAGATACTACTTAATTGTGAAAGCAGGCATCTGGAGTTTTTCCTATTTGTGATCTTCTGAGGTAGAAAAGAGGCATAAGAGTCATGTTTCTTCCATTCATTATTATTCTCTACACGAGTTCAAACAAGAATTGTCCCATTTATGATGACTTGATGATATATATTTAGTACTTACCATCAAGACTATAGAAAGAGATTAGATCTTCAAAGCTTATCGAATCTTATATTCCAACCATAGTTCTTACAAAACTATCCATAGTTCTTGTCAAAGTAGGCATTCTTAGTTTTGTTTATTTACGAATCTCCTAAATAAAGATAATCTTTTTTTAAAAGTTGTTTTGAAAGAAAAATAATATGGATTAACGATATAAGATGTCTTAATGATAATTATAATAGATATATAGTTCAAACAATATATAACTACTTAATGAGTCTGTTAATATTAACTTAGGTTTGTATTAATAGATAAAGGAGAAGAGGAAAATAGTGACTATCTTTCATAAATAGTAGGTTATCTTAGAACTAATATGGATCAACAGTACTTATGTAATCTCGAAGAACAATCCATTATAGTTTGGTAAAAACAAGCTGTATCATATAAAACTAAATAAATTTAGAGACTATTTCGTAGTAGTCATAAATGAACCTTCTATATGATCGGCCTAATATAATAACCATAATTGATCTTAATAATTCCCTCGCCAACAAGATGGATAATGATCTCAATGAAGGATACATAGAAAGAGTGTATATCATTTTCCTAACGTGTATGAGTTAATGTTTTTTTGATTAAATTTGAAGACACATCAAGTTAGTTAAATTTTTACATCTCTTACTCTATAGGATATTTGGCTCTAAGAAGACCAGTAAACTTAAACATTCTATACAGTAGGTGACTGTATTGATTATGATTATTTAAATGAATAATAGGATATTAAAGATATTTAGATCATTTGACAAAAAGTCTTGTTTTAACAAAAAGGAAGAAGAAGTATTGATAGTTTGAGTACATATGATCAAACATGAGATTATAACCATAGTTTAGAATGAAAAGTATAATTAAGAAAGTACGGTCTTTTTGTTACTAAGATTGTAGTAATAAATATAGTCATGACAAGATTAGTTAACCTTATAATCAAATGAGTGATGATAACGACATACCACAAGAAAAACATCCGAAAAATTAGATTCTAACGTTATATGAAGAATATATCAAATTATTTGTGTTGAAGGAAACATTGGAGAATAATTGTCTTATACAATACAAACGTAAGACCAAAATGAGGCTGATGAGATATAGCAATGAAAAATCTAGTGGACTCAAGATAAATGTTAAATTCTATGACTAAGTACAAAGGGATCATTACTAGAGAAAGAATTATTAGAAACAAAGTAGTGTTAGGGAAATAATTCCCTTATAGAGACTGAACCTAATGATAAGGCAGTCAACATGTTAGATGTGTCGTAAATTATCTCAATAAACATTTTTTGTGCCAATCAATTGGTTATTTAACATTTTGTTTAGAATTTAGAATTAACTTTCCATTATTAGGTACATTTATATTTCTCTGTTATTAGGTTAATGGATATGATAAGATTCAACAATCTTTACCCAACTGAATTGATTCTATTAAAGATAAAATTGTATAACCTTATAAAAAATCTACCTATAAGAATATGCATGTTATTTTAAGATTCATAAGAACTTTATCTTTTGACCAGTTAGTTTATTGTCTTTATATAACTATACATCTTTGATAATTTTTACTTTACTATAAGTAAAGTATAGTGATCGTGAAAAAATTCGATCTCGAGATTTTGACGGAATTACATGTTTTGAGGTCCCAGAAGTCGTTTTATGACGTTTTTACGATGATGTCTGTGTGTGTGTGGGTGGGTGGGTGGGTGAGTGTGTTAGCATTGCTTGTTACCACGCTACGGTCCAGAATCTTTGATGGATCAAGTTGATATTTTACACAAAAATGGGCCTCATAAAGACGAAGATCCCTATTGTTTGCGAAGAATTATGCATGATGGGAAAGTCACTTTTTTTGCCAAAAACCGTTTTTTTTAAAACATTTATTTCTCCTAAACTGATAACCCTAGAGTTTTGAAATTTTGACATTATCTTTGAGGTTTCAAATGCAAGAAACGAAAAATATATTCAGAATTTTAAAACAACAGGAAATATTTTTTTTTCACTAAAATCTAAAAATTTTGACTTATAATTCAATCTCAAACCTTGTGAGAGCGATAGAAGCCATACTGTTTGACGGACAAGAATGAAACTATGCCTATAAATAGAACATTATATGGAGAATGAGTTGAGATATTTTTTTCTAAAATTACATTCGCTAAAGCGGCGTTACAGTACGATTTGTGTTTTCAGAAAATGTTTTTTTGACGCTAAACGGCTCATTAAAAAATAATGAAAATTTGACCAAAAATGGAACAAACAATTAGCAATTCATACAAAAAAAATCATGAAGTTTCAATTACGGGAAAGAGCAATAACGATATAAAAACTGTTTGTTTATGCTAGACTAAGAGATCACCTGCTATACTTGTCGAATTTTTTGTATTTTTTTACATTGTTTACATTGACTTAGAAATTTTTTGAGCTAATCCACTGAGATAAAATTGATGTTTCTAATGGAAAAATGAAAATATATTATTGACTTATAAGAGATGTAAGAGGAATAATATTGTGCAGGTAAATGATAACACTCATTAAAAAAAATTCGTATATATGTTATTTGACAAAGGGGAAGGAAAATGATCTTATTAAATACTAAGAAGCCATAAAATGCAAAGTATAATAATTCTGTTAAAAACCAAAAATGTAAAAGATAATTCAAAATATGAATCTTTCGTTTAGAGATTAATAACTGTAATTATCGTACATCTTTAATTAACAATTCACCTTAAAACAACATTTTCTTCGCTGTTTAAGATGTTTTTCAGAGAAAAAAAGGGTATTTTACTGTTTCAAATTTGAAAATTTGACATTAATATTCAATGTAGAAGGATGTCAAGTAAACGATGTAAGAAATCTACTGGCTATTTGAACAATAGCCATGTTCTCTTGTAGGCTAATATTTCGTTTCAAGAAATGTTCACATTGTTTTTTCAAAAATGTTATTACTGCTGTAGTTATACTAATGAAATTATTTGCAAATAATAAATTATTTGTGATGTACAAAAATAAGCTTATAAATTGATATGTCCTTCAATCACTATATGTACTACCCCACGAATGCAATGCTAATAATTATATCCCATTTAGATATTTATGTTATGCTTAAATGATACGTTATGTTTTATATACTCAAGAAATTTGACATTGAGTTACTTATAGTAAAGTAGAGTGTAGGCCACTCCAGATTTTTCTAATAAGATCTGAGTTTACATTACTGATGGACAAAGAGTAAAGGTTTAGTGGGTAAAGAAATAAGACGTTCTTTTAAAGATATAACAATGTTATTATCTATTATTATGCTTGAAGTTGTTAAAAAACAGACAATATTAACACAGAATGATTGTATACAACTTTTCTTTAACTATGTTCTCTATCTTTGTTTAGAATATATGAATGTACATCTTGTGTAAAGTAATAATTTCGTTAATTAATTTATTGATTATTAAATGTCTTATGTGGTTGTTGAATTTCCTTTGTTACCTAAATATTGTTCTTTATTAAGATTATGAGTAATTCTATATTTATGGGTTATAAAATGAAAATAAATAATTGACTTTAGTTATCTTCTTTATTAATTATCATGAGTATCACATAAAAAGTTACATCTAATCAAAAGGATTGGTATAAAATTAACAACATTTTAACAAAGCTGTTACTAGAAATATCAACAACTAATAATCCAATTCATAATCTACCTCCGTACTTTATATTTTAACCTCTTTTTTTATATAAAGTGACAGGTAATGTATAAAACTTGTCATATTAAATCTTCTTTCTGACACTTCTTTTGTATTCCTATTTCGACTGATAATCACCAAGAGAATGAAGAATCATCTGATTGAATACTTTAAGATTCTAAGTTAACTTACAATAGGACTAATAAATTTAAAAGCTAAGTTCTATGGATTATGTTTACTACATGCACTTCACTACATTCACTTCTATATTTAATCCTTTTATTTGATAAAGAAGATTAAACTAACGTATAATAAAACATAAGATAGATTTGTTTCAAACACTCAATGATATAATAGACAATTAAAAATAAGATGTCTCCAATGATAAAATTAATGACTCTATGAATATTATTTAACGATAAAAATGACGTCTTTCTATTCTTGAATATTACTATCTATCTATTCAATAGATATCCATTTTATTATCTATCTATCTAAAGTCTCACATACAATACAATATTACTGTATACTGAAATTCCTATAATTCCTTTACTTGAATGATAATGAATATTCATTACTGGTATTATAATGAATAACCAGTAACATCCCTTCAATGCCAGCATGTGCGTTGATTCATTGGATTGAGAAGATCCACTCAGCTATATCAAACATGTCAATTAATACTTTCTTACTTGACTCAACTAGAGGATAATGTACTTTGCTATTGTTGATCATATCTATGGAAATACTGCTGTCCGTGTGAATTATACATCTATTGTTAGTAATAAATAAACTATTATTCTGCAACTATTCCCAGAGCTTTCCATATAGCCATTAATTCTGCTTGATTATTTGAACAGTAGCCTGCAAGCTTGAACTTATCTTCAGATGCGCTGTCCCAGTATTGTAAGTTTTACACTACTCTGATGATAAGGTAATGTGGCTTGTATAACTCAAATGAATGCCTAATAACTAATGTGCTAACTTTCCGACCTTATAACAGTACTAAAAGTGTAACGCTATAATTTGGGACGTTGGAAACATAAAAACAAACAAATGAGCTATGCAGTCCTGTATTGTGTGGTATTTACCTATGGTTAGAATGAGGCAAAGTAAAACCGAGTCTCCACAGAAAGATTTTATACAACTACAAGTTTGAAATACTTAGCTTTCACATCACGAAGTTACATCTACCATATAAAATATTAACAGAAAACGTGTGGCTCGGTTTTGATCAGATAAGGGGACTGTATACAAACGGTGCATCATAAAGTAGAACAGGGCTTAATTTATGTAACATAGGCAGGAACGAAGAAGTATAAACAACCAAATCTGAAAAAGTATGTTTCCAAAAAATGTTAAACGTTAAAAGGTTCTCTCCATGTTTTGTTGTTAAATCTTAAAAAATTTAAAAATTTTCAATTCCTTAGAATGTGAGAGTTGAGATTTTTAAATGAGTTCAAAAACCGATTGAGTTGTTTGTGCTTTTTATTAAATGGTTATTCAGAAAAATATCTGAATAAGAAAAACTGGACTTCAATACCATTTCTAAGGAAGCTTCCTTTAAAAAAATTTTATTTTTAATACCAGAAGCGTTGATAATTTAAGAATGTTACTGTATCAAAATTTGGTTGTCAACTCATGTCATCAAGAGTTGTATCCTGTGACAATTCCCACTGTATCTACCTATGCCAGTCAAATAGGTCCTTCGAAGAAAGAACTCAGAAACACTTTAAAGAATTTCCAAATAGAAGTATTAATAGTAATTAACACTTTGTAATTTCACCTCCCGCATAAATAAATCGATGGTCAGAGTGGAAATTGAACCCTGAAATTGAAACAAACAGGCAATTTAAGAATGTGAAATTTAAACGAAATGAATTGTTAATCAATTTTGTCAAAAAAAATTCATTGACTAAAACGTGAGTTCCAAAATATAAAAAAAAAACTAGTAAAGACCAATAAGTATTATATCTTTCACTCTATCCTTTATATAAACTTCATGTGCTTTACATGAATTAATACGAAACATTATTTATGATTAATAATGCCATTTGGAAGTACATAACAAGCAGTCACAGAGAGTTTTATAAGTAGAGATATAGGTAATAACAACAAAACCTGTTAAAAATTAACATTTTAATAAGATTGTTTACATAAACAGAATAACTTCATATGTTTCAAGATTGTTTACATAAACAGAATAAGTTCATATGTTTCAGTATTATAACAGTCAGCTATCATTTGAATGTTCCCGACAAGCCACTGACGGACATTTATAAAAACATCTTATTGTCACATCAATGTCTCTTCAGTACTCTGAAGTTTACCTTATCTATAGAGGTAGGTCGCTTTTCACTCAATGAAAACAAACACCATTATCATACCTTACCACTATTAACTGAGAAAGAATTTTTTTTTTAATAAAACAATGAAGTGATTGTTCACAGTCTTCATAATTATGTCTAAATTATTTTTTTTAAATGACTTTTATTGGGAAGCTAAAACAGTACTATCAATACTTATAAATGACCAGGACTTTATTCAAGGCACAAGGAAACTTATAATAAAGAGTTTACTAGGTCAGATCAAAAAGTTCCAGGACTTACGAAATTGTGTGGCAACCAAAGATTAGAGCGAGAGAGAGAAAGACAGAGAGAGAGAGAGAGAGAGAGAGAGAGAGAGAGAGAGAGAGAGAGCTGTAATTGCCAAATTCCTGAATAACCATGATTCTTTAAGCTATTCATCTCCTCATCTAAAGCTCAATTTTCTCATCATTAAAACAATTTATTATTCTCTTTTGTTAAAATAAAAATGAAAACAATTCGTTTACATGAAATTGGGGCATAATTGTACGGTTTTCGGAGATGAATGTGTTAAGTCGTTCAGTTCTTAAGTAGTTTAGAAGGGCATCGAACAAGTGAAATGAAATGTCAAAATGATGCCATCACTGTTTTAATTCAATATTGGGTGTCATCTAATGCGAATTCTTCTATAAAGTGAAACAAAAAATTATTTTCGTTGACTTGAAAGCGTAAGAAAATTGTGCAAGGCTATGACTATGATGATCTAATTTGGTAAGCTATACTGTCTTATCAACTGCAATTTTTTCGCGATAAATGCATATATCATTCTCAAACGTCTCTACTAAACTATTAGAATGTTGGGAAATTTAGTACACTACGAAAAAATCAAAGATTTACAAAAGTGAACAAATAGGAAACATTTCAATGGTGCAACTAAACGCATTCCAGAATAGGAGTTTTCTATGTGCTTTCGGAAGTGGAAACGACTTACCAAGAAAGGGTACAATGTTTAACATCTAAAATATTTTGTTAATAAATTAAAAAAAAAAGTCCTGGTAAATTTTATTAGATCTGATATTGAAGAAACCCATCACAAGAGCCTGACAGTTTAGATGGGACTTTCCAATTAGTAGTATGAAGAATACATAAGAGAACATATGTTACTGATTGACTAGTCGAATGAGAAGGAAAATGTAACGGCTAATATTGGTAAAAAGACAGAGAGAATTATGTGGGTGGTGCGACCCCCCAAGAGGTATAAGGAGGATAGTTGGGGGGCTGGTAGTAGTGGGGGTAGTGAGAAGGGGGCGGGGCTGAAAACTGTTGGACATGTAGGGGTGGAGGGGCCATGACGACCTGCTGCTGGGCCATCACCTGTTGCTGCATCACAGCCTGCTGTTGTTGTTGTGCTGTCGGCATCATAGTTTGTTGTTGAGAAGTTTGCTGTGCCTGCTGCCCCATCACACTCTGTGGTGGTGGCTGTTGTTGCATTACCGCTTGTGCTTGATGTTGCATTACTGTTTGTTGTTGAGGAGTCTGCTGTTGTTGCTGTAACAAAGCAGCTTGGGTTGGAGGTGGTTGTTGTTGAATAACAGCTTGTGCTTGCTGCATAACTGCTGCCTGAGATGGCATCACTGGCTGCTGTTGTTGCTGGTGGCCTAATACTTGCAGCTGTTGTTGTTGTGAAGATACTAGTTGAGACTGAACTACCTGCTGTTGATGGCCAACAGGTAGAAAGCCTTGTTGGCCAGCCATGACCAACTGCTGTTGTGGTGCCATTACGACCTGTTGCTGTACGACTTGGCTGTAGGGCTTGCCTCCGCCCAGGTAGGCTACCCGCTCCTTCATTTCTCTTCCCATGTCCATCTCAACTAAACAGACGCATATTAACACATTGAAACTTCCATAAAATAACATTCAATTATAATTCTTTCTAAAGAAGTAAATTTTAGAGAAATGATAAATTATTTAGGGAAGCAAATAACAGGGTTCTCAGATATTTTTAATTAAATTAATTAATTAAATTAAAATATCGTCAAACTAAACACTAAATGACCAATTTGAAATAATACTTGACCTTCACAGTATACCTAAATGTTTATATTACTGATTTGAAATATATAAATATCTTCAAACAGTCATATAATTCTTTTTAAAAAATAAAAAGAAATATATGACTTTATTAATTATAAAAAATAAATATTATAAAGTCATTTATATTATATGACTCAATTACATTTGAAAATAAACATGGTTCTGAATAATCTTGAGCTACTACTTTCAGTAAAAGAAGTGAAAACAATTATGTTTTTCTGTTTTCACCCAGTAGATTCTTCCCAGGACAGTCTCGCTTTTCTCATTTGTGAGTACATAGTTGGTCTCTTGGGATGTGGCGAAAGGGCTCCACATTAAAAATCATCAATCTGGTCTGTTTTATCATGGTATGGTTAAAAGTCCAAAGGATCATGATCATATCAAAACAGGTATATATTATATAGGATGGATTGCTAATAAATCCGGTGCCTAATTTCTATAACAGGTCATTCACTATATTTGTGGGTACAAGAGAATCGAATATTTTCCATTTTAACCAATCTTCATGTCCGGTACTTGATCATTCAGTCCAAGGAGAAAAAGAGAGCAACAACAAAATCTGAACAGCCAAGGTAAAGGAGTTGGCCAATAAGTAGTCATTTCTATATTTGTACTCTATTTCGAGTTCTAGGGAGAGAGAGAGAGCGCTTTTACTGTACGACTTAAAATTGTTAACAAATGCCTCTCACTACCAAATAATAAGACATTATGCTAAGACTTCTTGGGTTAGTCAAAAAAAAAAATACTCACTTGGGCCAAGACGTCCTCTCTTTCCAGAGTCTGGTTTAATTTCAGCTGAAAACAAATACTTTTATTGATAATTCTTTATCATTTAAAATTATTGTTTAAATACTACAAGAAAAAACACCAAGAAAATCATGTTAAGAAAACTTGTAATGTGATGAATAATAAATGTTTCCTCACAAATACTTTAAACAAACAACTCATTGGGAATACGTAATTTTTTTGAAGATAACATGATTGATTTCATGTGAAGATACGTAATTTACTTGAATTATTCAAATTTGGCACATCATAAACTTAAAACATCAAACATATTAAACATGAAATCGAATTTTATTTTACAATCTAAAATAGAATTAAATTGTTTCATATAGTGTACTTTTCGATTAAATAAGATTTTTTGATATAGTCATTAACAGTGTTATTCATTTTTTGATAACACTATAGGTGTCTGATAGGTGTTTCGGCACAAGAAACATTTAGTTTTATGCAATCAAAAGCTAATGAAGCATCAACGATATTGATTCTCTCCTTGAAAAAATGCTTTAATATTATGATTGAAACTATCTCTAACATTAGTTTCTTCCAAAGCCATCCTATAAAGCAGGGGTCTCCAAACTTTTGAATGTAAGGGCCGCATTATATACTTCCCACATATATGCGAGCCGAAGGAATAAAAAAAAAAAAAAAAATCAATGCCAGTAAAATAATCTCAAAAATTACAGTATAAACGTGGAAAAATTAATACAAATCTTGTTGGAAAAAACCAGGGTAAACTACTCAGATTCCTGCCTTTAGTTTTATGCAACCAAATTAGTGTGATGAATGATACTGTCGTTTTGACTTCAAAATTTCATTAAAATCAGGTTCTAGATAAGATGAACAAATTGTAAGAATTAATTTCAAATGAGCATCAGACAAATTTGCTCGATAGTTAGATTTCACATATTTCATTTTGGAAAATGTTTGTTCACACAGGTATGTTGTACTAATAATCGACACAAAACTACAAGCAAACTTTATTAGATTTGGAAACTGATCTTGCTGCAGGCATTTATAAAACTCAGTCAGATTTCCTTCTCTATATTTATCTTTAAAGGAGTTTTAAATTCAACTCGTTATCCTTCATTTTTGTTCCAAGGAGAACTTCAAAAGTAGATATGTACTAGTATCTGTACGTCACACTATCGCAAGGGAGGGAAATTGACTCGAGCTTAGAGCCACCAGCCAGCAGCCCCAGCTTTCAATAGTTCAGCGATGCATGTCGTACGATAATTATTTTTTTTTTAAGGCCACCACATAAGGATTTGTTTGGCGGGCCGGATGAGGCCCGCAGGCCATAGTTTGGAGAGCCCTGCTATAGTTTCGTTATTTGTCATTAAGCAGGTCACTAGTAACTGATCATCAACAAAAACATAGCTGATTTCAATCACACATTTAAAAAGCCGCAGAGAACTAGGAAGTCTACAGTGCACAGTCTCCTCAAGTCTGCAACAGGGTTGTCTTCGTTTTGAATTTTGATATTGTATGCTTACCTACACAGAACATACTGGTAGAAACCACTTCTATCATCTCCTTGATGCCAACATCGGCCAAGTTCTTTTAAGATATAATCAATTATTTATCGCAAAAATTCTTTTCTGTAATTCATCATATTGATTCAAGGGAATTCAGTTTTTTATCTTTAGAGTTAACTGTTAAAAAAAACCTCTTGATGGACCCTTACCTAATTGAATGGGATTTCAGTAATGTCATAGAGATTACACCCATCACAATGGGTGTCCCATTGTGAAGAAATGTAGAAGAATTAGATTTTTTTTTCATCACGCCATTTATAAGTCAAATTAGGAAATATTAAATTTTTTATTTTTTAAATATAAAACCTAATATGACAGGGCAGCACGTTATACTGGCAGCCTGGTTTAGTTGTCCAGTGGTTTTAGCAGTAAGACCTTGGTAAACCGGTGAATCAAAACAAGATGTTCTGAAACCGGACAGGCTAGCAGAAAGATTCACACGATAATTATTTAATTAATTAAAATAATTATTTGAATAGGCAAATAAAAGTGACAATATAATCATTACATTGTACGAATAGTAAAATATCAAACTCCATATACCTCCGTGCATGCTCAATTGTTTTGGAGCACAAATCTGGTCTAGAATATAAATGTCTTCTAAAACCGTACAAACAACCGGGATTACTTACACGGTATGATACATTTTGTAACCTTACATTATTAATCCGTTCAAATTAAATACACTAACGATAACCGCAAGCCTTAGTGAACAAAACATCGTTCCTAACAATGTGTGTTTTGGTAAAATTTATTGGGAAAGATACCTTTTTTTTACACATATGTGGCAACACTTGCCAAGGATCACAGTGTCAAGGTTTTGTTTTTTTGTTGAAACAGGTATTCAAGATCAGGGTTCCCAAATTTTTGTTTTATGTATGTTTCTTTGATAGATACCAAATATCAATTAGAACTGTAACCAAATATATATTGTTTTTCATTAGTTGTGCAATCCGTAATTGTGTGGTATTTACTCATTCTGAGGTAAAATTGATAAACAAACAAAAGTCTCCACACAAATGAAGTTTTATTCAACGCGTTTCGAACACCTTGTGTTCATCATCAGGATGACAAAATGTTCGATACGCGTTGAATAAAACTTCATTTGTGTGGAGACTTTTGTTTG
This sequence comes from Hermatobates lingyangjiaoensis, assembly GCA_026182355.1. Lineage (NCBI taxonomy): Eukaryota > Metazoa > Arthropoda > Insecta > Hemiptera > Hermatobatidae > Hermatobates > Hermatobates lingyangjiaoensis. The sequence continues at coordinate 1,036,768 of JAPFBL010000123.1, read as the reverse complement.
TTTATCCATTTTACCTCAGAATATTGTTTTTCATAATTCACCAAACATACATAGATGTTTAACAATATTTAACTTTCATTTGTTACAATAACTTACTTTTAATAAAGATTTGACGTTTAGGCGAACTATCATCTGAAACAGAAAATTTTTATTATACAATATATCTTGCAGAAACATAAAACATCCAACTGAAACGGAATGTGTTTGTGTTTTTTATGCAGCCTGCTCCAAAACTAAATTCCCTTTAATCCATTCCATTCAACTTTCAGTAATAAATATCCTTTCTTTAATTGTCAGTATACTTTTCAGAATATTACCTTTCAAACAAAAACATGAAAAATATTTCCAGTTTTGAATTTTTAGATAAGTAATAATTATAGATTTAAAATAACTTAAAAAAAAATTTCGAGGAAAACCAAAAATAAATTGAAATTAAATACTGACATAAATTTAAAAAAATTAATTTGAGATAAATATTAAAGAATTTGAATTAAGTTATAAATCATCCACTAAGTGAAACAAAAAAAAAATAAATAAAAACAAAAATTGTGGAGAACAATTATGAAAATGAAAAAAAAAAAATAAAAAACATGATTTGTCATTATTTTTGAGTGTAGTTTAGAGAACATCACTAAACAGGTAGCCCATTGAGCTATACATATTAGACCAAAAAATATAAGTAGAGAATATTTATTTCATTATCAAGTCGTTTTTGAGAAATTATGTTTGATACATGTATAGCAGAATTACAAGGATGAAACCAATTTTGGTATTTTCTTCCCTTAACGGAATTATTTAATAGAAATAGAAGCACACACACAAACACATGAGCTTTTAATTTCATGAGAGAGAAGAATCCCTGAGAAATCGTATGTTATTGAAAAAACTGGTAACAGCTCTTGTAGGGAGGGAGATGTGGACACCTGCTCTAAGAGAAGTTTGAAGGATTCTGCATATCAGAGGTCTTCAATTCCTTAAAGATATATATTAAAAAAAAAAAAAAAAAAAAAAGAAGAAGAAAGATCCTTTGATTGACAGTATGTTTGATATATAAATTTGACAGAGGTTGAGGAAGGCGCTAAAGGCATGCACAAGAACAGATGGAGAGGTACCTGGCTCTTGGGTGAGCAGTACTTTGCCACTAGACATGCAACTAGGAGGGGAACTGGACTGGGGCGTGTCTTTACCTGAAGAACCGTCTTCTCTGAAAACGTCCAACAAATTAAGCATTGAAGCAGACGAAAACCTGAAAAACTATTAATACGATGAAACTATTCAGGCAGCTGCATCCATTACCCTTAAACAAATAATTATTACTACATAGTAACATGTGATTGCAAAAAAACTCCCTGTTTTAAAATAATTATGTAACATATTAAATGATATGATTTATAACGTGCAATCAATCATTTAAACAATAAATGTTTGGATGATGAGTTTTAAGTGAAATGCTTCAGTCTTCTACGGTAGATGAAGTGTGCTGGTTTGTCTTTGTAGTTCTTATCTTCTGGTTGGAAACCTCCCAATGAGACAGGAGTTGGGGCTCCTACCCTCTCTGCACCAGTGTGCTTGTTTCCCTCTCTTATCTCTCCTAATGACGCTTCAAATCGAAAATTAGATACTGCACCTTAGAGTTCCTAAAGCTTCTTACTTTACATTGGTATTTCAAATGTCTACTTTTCTCTTAAAAGTCTCAGAATATAGTATTCCATTAGATTTCCTTCTTTAACAGTCGATTAACTTTTGGACTTAACTTAATGCCTTAAGATTTACAATTTAATGCATTTAGGTATCAACTTTTTAAGATTTAGTGGATAAAGAGAAGCAACACAAATAACTGTTATTTATATGAAATTACTTCAGACTTAATTTTGTAAAACGGGTCCAGGGCAGCAGGTGACTTATGTGCTCACTTCTGTGTTTCGATACCTACTCTGGTATAACCACCGCCATAACTGTCGACGATTTGAAGCATCATTAGGAGAGATAAGAGAGGGAAACAAGTGCACTGGTGCAGACGGTTGGAGACCCAACTCCGGTCTCATCGGAGATTTTTTTCTCCATTATCGCTTAGTAATTAATAGAATAAAATTCATCGCCTCTCGCTCCGCACACACAAAACAGCGATGGAAATACAAGCTAACTTGTAGCTTGGAGCCCTTAATGCCCCGTACAGATACGACTGAAGTTTATTTGTACAAGAAGATTGTCCAAACTGACCCACTTTTTTTGGGAAAACTACAGGCTTCCAGAAGTGAAATTAAAGACAGAAGTGTCATTTATCTGCAAAGCTGTGAATCTCACAGAGGACTAAAGCGGAAATATTTTCCATTGCCACACCCTCAACTCGAAATTTTCTCTTATAATATCAAGACTAGTAGAAACTCTTGATACATTCACCATGCCTCCTCAAATATTTGAAATCTTAGCTATTGAAACAATCAATGAGAGGTATCCAGTCTCCATCACGAAGAATCTATACTGACGATTCGGTACAAGGTGCAGAAAGAACGCTGCAGTCTTTTCTAGATTGTTTCAATTCAGCGCTCCAGTGGGAAAGCTTAGCACTAGCTTTGACAGGGAAATAATTGCAATATACATGGTGCTAGAAAAGCTATCAACTTTCAATAAATAAAATGTAATTCTGTAGATTGACTCCCAAGCAGCAACACCAGGACTCACTAATTTCACAGAATATATTTCGAAGATTGTGGAGGACTTTAGAAAGTTAGTACATAATCTAACTGAGGAAAATACCAACATAGTGGTGCAATTGATTCCTAGCCATTGTGGCAGATATTTCGTAATGAAATGGCTAAGGCACAGAAATGGCGCAACCCGAAATCCCATTCACCTACATTTAGCCATCCGCCAGAAAACTGCATTTGTGGATAACATTGTCAATAAATAGAGGGAAAAGATTGCTGGAAAAAAATATACAGGTTTATTAATCAGTCGAAGGCTTCCAAGTGACAATTTTCAGTAAATCTGAGATGGTTTGTGATTGACCAAAAACATAGACTTTCCTTTAGTTTTTTCTTTATAAATAAATGTCATAAAAAACATTTTTTTTTAAGAGATGTATCACTTTTGGCACAAACCCTTCCATGAATATCTGGGTATAAATGTGCTTTTTTAACTGAATTCAACTCACCATGATATAGTTGATAAATCAGAACATAACTTCAACAAAAATTCAGTATTATTAACACCATGCCAATCAATAATATATTATTATCTGATTTCTAATTTATTTAAATATGTTTTTCAAAAAGGTTATACATTAATTTAACTTTAAAAAATAAATATTAAAAAACTATTAACATGTTGAAATTAAGGCTGCGATAAATATTTGTGGATAGCCAGCATATCTAGTTTTGTAGCTACAACAAAAAAAAGTTGAACACTGAACAGCAACAGCTCACAAGTGACATACTCATATAAAGGAGTTAGGTGCGGAACATAGCCTGAAATAATTCAACTGTTTGAAGGATCTCAGTGATGCACCAAAAGTATTTTAATATTAAAGAAATAATTGTGATAGCAGCAACAATACCTGGAATGTTTAAAGCTATATTTGAATACTTTATATACAAAATAGTTATCTAAATATGCACGTGGAAGTAAATCTGCATATGCTATTTCAAAGTATCGGTGACTCAGCAAAAGTATATTACATAAAAGAAATATTCTGCAAATATAAGCATGGGTTACAGATTTGCAAATTCCTCTGTTGAAGGAATGGTTGGGTAGATTCATAGAACCGACACAGCTCCGCAGATATAAAAATAACCTGAAAATTTGAATCACCCCAGATTCTAGAGAGTTTCAGTGACTCGGTAGAAGTACATTAAACACAGTAAGTATAAGCACTGTGTTTAATGCACATATAAGCATGATCTTCAAGGTGCTTATTTAAAGACTTCTTTAAATAACCTTTAAGGCTCTACATTTAGAGGACCTCAAAAAGACGGCGCAAAACTATATTCATAATAACACAAAATTCCTGCAAACAAAAACATATCCTGAAAATGTATAAACTCATCCTTTAAAAGATCACAGCAACTCGCAAGGGAATTAAAAAAAAAAAAAAAAAAAAAATTTATAGCTCTCTCCGAACATAAACATAACCTGAAAATTTAAAAACTCCTCATTTAAAGGATTTTAGTGACTCAGCATGAAGATATTTACACAAAGGAGATAACTCTGGAAATATTAACATGGACTGAAAATCATGATACACATAAAGAAAAATAACCCTGAAAATAATTTAGACAATTAAACTAAAACCCATCGATGATTAGATCCAACTCTCAAGAAATCATATATTTGATCAGCACAAGAAAACAATTAAAAAAAAACAAACAATTTGTTCCCCTAGAATGTCTGGAATTAATAAATTGAAATTAGATACATGAAATGCCATCCTGAAAATCACATTAATTAATACCACCAGAAATTGAAATAGTAATTAATTGAAAGTAACTACAATAAACCTAAAAAGCTAACAATTATTTATGATAAATCTCCACAGAGCCTCTCTCTCTCCATCGTAAGCTTACTGAAACGAATATATTAGTAAACCTTTGTTACTGCTGGAAATAAAAAATAAATTAATTCATTTTATTTTAAATTCTTTTGTTTAAACTGAAGAATTAATCACGAACAGCACCTGAAAACATAAAATTAAAAAAAAAAAGCACAAATATAGTAATTAATTTATTCATTCATTTTGAATGAGCATAACAGTCAAAAAGATTGTAAAAACAATTCAACAATAAGAATTACATAAAACTACAAATAAATAATCGCTTTCCCCAAAAAATATAAAAGTTAAAAAAAAATCCGAAGTGGTCTACATTAAATTTCCTATAGGCAAAACTGATACTAAGAAATAGACCAATTAATTTAATTAATTTCTTTTATTATGTTTACTAAATTATGCCAAATTATTATGAAATTGATGGCTAATTATTATAATTATTCAGTAGCTGTTAAATTTAACTTATCAATCCGAATCCTTATTTCATCGATAAGGTTCTCGTTCTCTCTCTCTCTCTCTTTTTATATATATATGCTTTTAATATATATATATATATATATGACTGTTTCCACTTGGTTCAATTTCGTCTTATATTTTTCCAAATTACGAATTTTTTTCTTTAATTCAGAGCTCAATTTAAAAATTAAAAATTAAATCACCTAATTTTTTAATTTATTATTGGACATGTTTCTGTGTTACATACACCATCTTCAGCAAAAAAAAACACAATTAAAACTACACTTAACAAATTAATCTTATACTTAAAATCACATTGCAATAATAAACAATAAATGAACAGGTTAACAAAAGGTTACACAGCCAGGTTTGGGGTTGTCAGTGTTGGCATAATCAGCCTAGGTTTCCCAACAAGCACAACTGGTTGGTAAAGTTATCTTTTGATCGTTCATACTTGGAGCTTTTTCCAGTATGTACAGCGCTTCTAGTATCCTGAGTCTTTTCCCGTCTTTTTTCGTTGCTATTATTCTAGTGTTATTAACCATAGTTTCCCTTGAAATTTTTGTTTTGTAAATCTTTTGGAAGTGTTCTTTAGGGGCTCCTGAAACCAGATGCATCGTCAGCCTCCCAGAAAGACTAGTAGTCGTTGATCCTATATATAAGTAATTTAGGAATTCAGTTTCCCAGTGGACATTGAAACTCATAAAGGTTCGTTTGTTTCAGTGGCTCTTTCTTCTCATGCTGGTTCCTTGTAATCAGTTGCGTAGTGGTTTTGTTCTTATAGAAAATAATAAGCTGGATCCTTCTTGCTTTTTGTCCTTGAATTGTTCTTTAATATTGTTTTAAGTATTCTTTCGTCTGTTTTATAGCTGTCAGAAAATTGGTTTTCATAGTATATCTTGTAGGTAGTTTGATTTGTTGCTTCACCTCCTCTATTTTATATATATAAAAATATATATATATCATATATATTTTATTATATATTTATAATAAATATAATATTATAAATTATAATATAATAAATATACATTTTAATATAACTATCATAAATTATAATAATTTATATATTATATTTTATTTTATATATACATATCTATTGAACTGTTATTGTGTCCAGTTTGGATCGTCTTTCTGTTTATCAAGTATATATTACTCGGACTGACCGAGTCCCGATAAACTTTAGTTTTGTTTCTATTCTACGGTCGATACTTTTATCAATATTTTAAGAAAATAATTGATATATAATCATCAAGAAAACGATCCATAAAGGACCAACAAACGTTTCAAACGGTCTCCATCCGTTGCTTCTTAAGTTCGCTTGGTGTGCCTATCTCTTTTTCCCTGATGTGACGGTTAAACCGAAAATTAGTAAGTGTGTTTTTCTATTTACTGTGTACCCATAGTTTACTCTGCAACGTGTGTATATATATATATAAAAAGATTTTACATAAACACGTGAAAAAGTTAGGATTTTGACTCTGACGAAGACCGCTTGTTACAGTTGAAAGATCTTAGTGTTGGTTTCTCATTTCATATTGTGGTTTGATCATAAATATGTATATATATATTGGTAAAAAAATAATACAAAAAGAACGAAAACACCCACTACAATCAATATTTCGAAACCTCAGTTCGTCTTCATCTGGTCTCTCCCTGAAGACGAACTGCGGTTTGAAATATTTGATTCTTGTAAGTGTTTCTGTTTTTTTTTTGTGCTGCTTTTTTTTTTATCAGTTACTTCTTTGTCCGGTTTGAACCGTTTCTATATAAACGGTCTATATATGATAAAATATCGATAAAAAGATGTTACAATAAACACATAAAACAAAAATGAACGTCCAAACCACAGTAAGAAATGAGAAAAAGGCTAAGATCTTTCAACTGTAACAAGCGGTCTTCGTCAGAGTCAAATTCCAACTGTCTGGGATTATCAGTCGCGATTTGACTCTGACGACTAATAGGTAAGTAAAATTAACCTCTTCGTTTTAGTTTATTTACTTCTTTCATTTATGATAGTCATTTTTTTCCTTTACTTATTGTTTATTTATACTAAATTTGAGTGTAGACAACTACAATTTTTTATAAATTACAACATAAATAAGAGATTTAATTATAGTTTTTTACAATAATCTGTCACAAAAATATGTACTGAACAACAAAATAAAATATTTGTTTAATATATTATAATAATGTAAAATTCAAATAATCGTATAATATTAAACAATTTACAAACTATAATATATTAAGGACCCGAAGGTTTATCACTTAAGCCTTATAATATGGAAATCTTCAAATAAAACAGTTATTAAATCTTAATGGCTAAATTATGAATTAGTATTTCATTTTTAAAACGGTGGAACAGAAAACTCACCCGACTCCTTTTTTTATGGCAAGTGGAGATGATGGAAGCGGCGATTCACTTCCGTTTGAGGGCATCTGTTGACCAGGTTGACTCTGAAACAAAGCATTTTCACGTTTTAATACCCTTTCTAACTTTGTTCTATTGTTCTAAGTTTAAAAATCTGAAAACTGAGATAGTTTAAAGCAAATTAAGTAGCCTAATCAACCACAAATCCATTAGAACTTATATGAAAGAAAGATTAATGGAAATTTAGCAGGGAATAAAATGAAAAGAGAAGTAGAGGATAAGAAGGAGAGGATTAGGAGTATTGGGGGGGGGGGGGGGGGGCGCAGAAAAAAGTAAAGAAAGTACAGGAAGTGAGAGTTAAATGTGGAGGGAGGAATATATCTCTATACATAAAGTTCGTGAATTTGTTTGTTTGTTTGTTCACCCATTTTCCGTAGAGATACAGACTTCAAATTAAATATATATCATTTATTACATGAATAATGTTAAAGAAAAGAAAATTATCACTATATTTCCAAAATTTGAGCAAGGGTAGCAAGTGTCTTGCGTGCTCGCCGATGGCAGCAGTCAAGTGTATACCTATATAAAATGAACATATTTATGAAAAATATAAAAGTGTATAAAAGTTCATGGCAGCAGTGTAAGTGTATACCTATATAAAAATATATAAAATGAACATATTTATGAAAAATATAAAAATAAACAAAAAATTTTTTTTTAAATTTAATATTTGCGGAATATAAACACTGGTAATAAACTAAAGGCATAAAGGCAGGGTAGCTCAGTGACTTGCGTGCTTGCCGATGACCGTAGCCAAATATATTAAAAATAAATGTAACAAAAAAAATTTTTGAATTTAAAATTTGAATACTATAAACGATGGTAATAAAGTAAAGGCGTGTAGTCAGGGTAGCCAGTTGCTTGCGAGCTCACCGATGACAGTTAGTGTAAATGTATTATAAATAAATATAACAAATATATAATAAACTATTACATTAGAGGTTAAAAATGAATAATTTTAAAAACTCACTTGAACACAACTGTCAGATAAAATACGAATGTTCTAAGGTAATATTATAAAGAGACATTCCTTTCATTAATGCTATTTTATGTTAGGTAAATAAATTGAATATTTCGATTTACAAGTTTTGTTTGTTTTAAATATATATTTCTTTGTGTATATAACTTGAATTGATGTTTTATTTATTATATGATAAAATAAATGATTTTTTTACTTTTTAATGATTTTTATTGTGCTAAATATACAATAGTGTCGACAGGGGAAGAAGAAAAGAAGTATTAGAATTAGTATAATACTGTCCGTCATAGCTCGTAAATTCTCAGAAAAGCTCGACCGGTTTCGGGTCCGTCCGGAGCCCATCTTCAAGAGCAACTAACTGACTGTATTTCATTTTCCTATAACCTACCTACACTTGTCATCTACATTGGGGGTTCAGTGTTGTCTGTGTTTTTTTTAAATTGTTATGTTTTTCCTTTTATTTCTTGTTTCATTATCTATTTCGCAGTCAGTTAATTGCTCTTGAAGATGGGATCCGGACGGATCCGAAACCGGTCGAGCTTTTCTGAGAATTTACGAGGTATGACAGACAGTATTACTACTAATTCTAATATTACTAACCTCAGTGGAACTTAACTCAGATGCTGACTGGCCATGGGAATTTCGAGAAATATTTACACAGGATGGGTAAAGTTGATAGCCCTCAATGTAAGCACTGTAGCTCGGGGGAAAACGACGATGCAGAGGATACCTTCTTCTTCTGTGCTAAATGGGGAGTGCTGCGCCAGGAATTAATAGCGTCACTGGGTGAGGTCACTCCAGAGACCATAGTTCAAAAGATGCTCCAAAATGAAGATAACTGGTCAAAAGCTGCAAACTTTGTAGAGGAAGTTCTCCGTCATAAGAAGAATGAAAGTGGTATGAGGTAAGGGCAATGATAATTCATAGGTGAACGAATGGGGACAAGAAGGTGAATCCTATTCAGGAGGACTGAGGCACCGGCATGAAGTAATGTGTAAACGGTTTCCGTGTCGGGTATTGCCAGGAAATAGGATGTGGTTTTTTAGTGAGTCGGGACCCCCAACCCCACATACCCTAAGCAAGACGTCTTGCTAAGGGATCTGATGAACAGATTTTTCCACATCCTACGACGAAAAAAAAAAACCTCAGTGGAACTGACCCATTAACTATATTTAAGAAAAGAAGTGTTGGTGTTACCTGAGAATCAGAGTATAGACGTCTTTTCTGGCCTTGAGTAGGGGCTTTGGCAACCTGAACTGCCTGGCTGGTAACAACACCTGGAGTCACTGCACCACTTCTGGCACCCATTACACTCTAAACAGATGAAACTAAAGTCATTTGGCGCCGTGCTTTAGGGTCACATCCCGATCAAGCGCCACATTGGTTAAGAGTATAAACCAAGAGTAGTTAGTCACGACAACATTCATTAGTAACGTTAGGATTAAAATAACACCAAGCAGTCTGCATTTATATCAATGCTATTTCTCATTAGTGATTTAGCACGAACTCCATCTGGAAGGCGAGTTTCATATCTGATTCAAGATATCTGAACCATTCAACATGAGAGAGCGACAAAAGTTCATAATACTCAATAATCAGCACAATCAAGAAGAAACAACAGCAGTTAACTAAAATTCAGCCACGATAATGAGAAAAGACACAGGCATTTAAATATAATCATTCTTATTGTCTAGCTTCGTCTTTACTAGCTACGAAAGACGATTTTTGAATCCTAATCCAAATTATATTTAATTTATTAGTTATATTCTTCATAAAAATCTCAGTTACATTTATTATTTACTCATTTTTTTGAATTCAACAGTCGAATTAATATTTGAGTAATCTTTTTTTTACATGTGTTCAGCGAAATCTTTAAAATGTAATTTTGTCACTATTTTCTCCGTTTTTGTGCTTATGTTTTATTTAACGAATGAAAATAACATCAGCTTAATTCATTAGTTGTGCAATCTGTTATAGTGTGGTATTTACTCATGATGGTGAATTTTAAAAATGACATCTCCACACCAAAGCATTTCCAAAGCTCAGTATTCTTCTTCAGATTTACATCTGCCCTGTTCAGGGAGTTATCATAACAGTGCATATGTAAACCAGAAGAAAAACTCTAAGTGATCGAAACACGTTGTTAGTTTTGACATAAAACTCTTTTGTGTGGGGACGTAATTTTTGAAATTCCCCAACATAAACTTATGTAAAAAAAAAATCCAAATATAATAAAACTAGTCTTGTAAAATAAAGAAGTATAATAAACTATGGTTTATTTTGTTGATATCAGGTTTGCAATGTTCACTGAATTGTTTGTAAGAACCATATAAAAGCATTAATATCAGAGCTAAATGAACCCAACCTGCAAATGAAAAAAATAGGAAAACCCCTTAAGTCGGTTAACTAAGCCCAGTTATGATTGGTGATTATGTCTAATTAAGTTTTGCACAAATACATGCATATTGTTAGTACAAGAGGTTAGTAAATATCATAACGTTATATAAATCTGTCGTACTTCTTGAATCGCTGTTCGTAGGCCTTCTAAAAATAGGTTATATAGGCCGACCGGTTTCGTATTCAGTGCTTTTCAAGTAGGCAATATAAGTGCGTTTTGGTAGGACGTCTACAACGATTCATGATGTAAGACTGATTTATATAATAATAAAATGTTTTGTTTAAATATCAAAACTTTTCTTCTTATGTTAATTATTTAAAATGGTTAAAAAGTAAATTAAAAGCAATACCACTTGTGAAGTAATTTCTTTTTTAATTATAAAGAAATACAGAATCATGTGATATTACTGTAAAGTCAAACAAGTTAACAGAAAAACTTTATATATAAATCATTTGTTCAAGATGAAAGGCTTATGAAGTTGAAAAATACACCTTAGATATCAGTGTTAATAAAAACTGTTTAACAAATCACTTTAAAACTCAACACAAATAAATAAATTATCTGATCGGTGAGTGTGCAGATGTTAATTAGGATGAGAGAACATCGTCCATCCTATATAATACCGCTGAAAAAGCACAATTTAGTCAACAGTTTAAACTACAACGGTTTAGCACCTTCTTAAGAAATCGAAACATTTCCTGCCACGAATACCTGTCACAAGGGCTTTAGTGGCATAGTCTCAATGAAGTGACTATGGAGTAAACCCCATTCCAAAGTGCCTATTTGCTTCTGCTTGTTGCTGGGCAAAGCAGAAGGAGTATTGTATACTGTCCCCAAACTGTTATAAATAGAAAAGTCTTTATGGACCTCAGAATTCAAGTTCAAAACTCGGGGACGAGTATGACCCTGAGTAAACTTGCATGGGTTCACCATGAGACCCAGTGAGACTGTGGCTTTAATCCCAAGATTGGAATTAGACTTTATTAAATCCTGAATTCACCTAGGATTCCCTCCTCTCTATATGAGACGTAAGCCCTTCCATGGTTGTCTTGGTGAACTAGAGCACTACTACATCTACCATACTGGACTTACTGATACTCAGGTTCCGCAGCCCTGTTTATTAGGAATCACACTTATATACGGCCAAAAGTTAAACAATAGGATGACCATAAAAGGAGAGACTAGTGGTTCAATAACAGTGAAGAACGGATAGTGGAGAATTCTGAGGTAGGTATATAAAAATTCAGTTAACGATAAGACAAATCTTTAAGTTTAAGTAAAGGCAAAAATGTAGTATACAATTATATACGATTGCTCCAAAATAGTAATTTTTTTTTTTCAATAAGGGAACATCCTTCCAGATGGCTTTCGTAACATGAACGCCACTTGCATGGAATAGAATTGTTCAATGAAGGATTTGAAAATGGCCTTTTGATCGAATACGCTATCAGAAGATATTGTAACAGATTACAATCGACACTCTACTTAAGAGAGTTGGATATTATATTTACTCTAATGCCTTCAAATGTAAATATTATTTTTGATCTCTTTGAATTCGCCTGCATCACATGCAATGACCCATTGCAAGTGATCTAGTAAGACTGCGATTGACTTATATTGGTTTCTGTATACTCTTAGGTGGCGGAGAACCTGAATGTGGAGAGCGGGAGGTTGGAAGTGAAGTGGCGGGGCGATGACCTGAGGCTGAGGCAACAGTAAAGGTGCTTGGACGAGGTGCTGCACTTGTCCTGTTTGAGGGTTAACGATCTGCACCATCTGCGGACGTGGTTGAGGAGGTTGGTACTGCACAAGCATCACGCCTTCGTTTCCCCTGGGGTAAACCACCATTTGGTTGCCTTGGTGTACGTACTGCACAGGATAAGAGGTTTGGGCTAGGATGTGAGGAAGTTGAGCAATGATGGAGGTTTGAGGTAGCACTTGCTGAGTCAGAATATTATGAGTTGAGGCCATTACTTGGTTACCTGTAGTTCCGCCAGCGGCATATACCTGCACAATAGAACACCATTACTCAGAACTAAACCAGTTGATTTAACAATATCTCTATTGACTACGGGGCATTGGCAACATCCCACAAAAATAATGCATAATTGGTACCCACTGCATAATTTTCCTGGTCTAGAAAAATTGTATTTTGAACGAAGCCTAATATTTAAAAAAATCGCAATACTTCAACTGTCAAGACCACTCACATCATGAATGTTGACAATTATTTTGTTTTTTCAAGGCGTTATACACTCCTTTTTCGACGCGGCAGAGCAAAATACACCGACCCTCATAATTTAAACAAACCTTTATGAAATGCCATTTATTGATGCCATTATAAATATATATTTTTCCAGCAAATAAATAAAATTCCTCGAAAAAATAAATATATTCTTGCCTAAAATCTCAAGCAGAAATTATTAATTGGATCAGAGTACACTAATATCCATAAATACTAATAAACAATAAAAATTAGTATTAATATACAATTAAAATTAATATTGATATACTTGATTAAATTATAATGAGTTGTTAAAATAGCTTCTATGGATATATTAAACATGAAGAGTCGTATTTTTATATGAAATATAATGTTTTAAACTAACGGTGGTTAGCTGTTGATCATTCTGAGGAGCTGGAGGTTGGGAGACTGTAGTCTGTTGAACAGGAGGTGGCACGACCACCTGCTGAGGAACTACTCCTGAAGGCAGCTGATGAAGAGGAGGCGGTGGACCTTGGACTAGCTGGGTAACATTACTCGAGGTCATCTAAAACAAACTTCTAAGATGATCTACTTGCTTCTTAATTACTGATGACTAAGTAATAGTTAGCACTGACATCTGCTACTTGAAGTGTATGAGGAGGGCCGGATTGTGAAGTAGCTGAAGGCGGGAGGGTGGGTGGAGGTACAGACAGAATGGGCGGAGGTGAAACAATAGGAGGTGCCAGAGAAACTACTGCACCTGAACTGTAGTTTTCGCTATTGCCCACTTGTGAAACAGTAGTACCTATAACAAATTCCTTAGTAATACACTTTTTAATAATACTTTTTCAGCTTTAAGATTGATACTGACTATGGGAAGTTGAAGTCGGTGCTGAAGATGACTGCTGCTGGAAGTTATACCACTCCTGCTGTACAGTTTCAATTAGGTTGAAGGCTAGTTGACGTCCTGCTTGGAGCACGTCGTACTTATTGTGCCTGTGAAGAACTTTAAATTAAAAACAAATCAGCCAACAACCAAAAAGGCATAACACAATTTTTCCAGATTACATATTATTAATTACTGCTTATTTTGGAGCCTCGACATACACAGGGTAAGAACATCGTAACCATAATCGAATTTTGAGCAATTTCTAGATTGATAGTTCCATATAAACGAAGACTGCTCATATCACAGAGGCTAGTTTAAACAAGATCAAACTATTTAAAACAGTTATATCTAGAATGCTGTTTACTGTGCTCGACCAGTTGCATCCATCTTTAAAAGTAGCCTCATTTATCATAATTACTTTATATAACGTTATGTTTTTAAATTCCTTTTATTCATTTTTTCTTCAAATTTCAATTCTATAGTCATTATTTATTTTGACTTTTCAAACAAGACTATCCAGATGAAATTATGTACATGAAATTGAAGACAACAAAATAAATAAAAGAAAGTGATTCGAAAAATAACAAGAAATAAAATTGCACAAAAAATATATGCTTAATAAAATAATAGTAAACAATGAGTCAGCTAATGATATAATTAATCATTAATTAATAACTTGCTCATTGACTTTTAGACAGGTTGTTAGTGAGGTAAATAGTTAGCCTCATTTGGGTTCCTGGATACTGAATCATATCGGACATAGGTCCAACCTGATACACTTTTTTCGACAAGGATGATATCGTGTATCATCCTGGGGTTCCACTGTCAACGTTCAAGCCCCGGGTTCGTCAAAGTATTTAGTGGCCATGTACACCAAAGATGCACCAGGCGGGCATACCTCATTTCGAAACAACTTTGACCTTCCTAAAATTACAGGAGAACTAATAAACTTCTATCTAAGAGTATAGCAATGGTAGCTGAGGTCATTGCGGTTTATATGGGACAATGGCTAATAGGGAAGTATGCCACCAGAATGCATTTGGAGGCAAGGGACATCTGCAGAGCATGTCAAAGCAAGGAAGAGTGAATCTGTCCTTCACTTTCTAAGTTAATTCTCTGGTCTGGCTCAAAGAAGGAAAGCGACATTGGTAGTGTACTTCTTTGACAATCTTAAGAACTTAGCATCCACTGGTATAAGCACTCGAATCAAGTTTATTTTTCTCTCGGGATGGTTCAAGTGGACTAGTATGGCCAGCACCTACAAACTGAATAGTTTAAGGACTACCATATTGGTCGGTGACCTGGGTCGTCCCCCCCGAAGGGGAAAAAACCCTAAAACCCGGGCCTGGCCCTACCCAATGGGGGCCTACCCCTATCATGGCTACCAGTTTCAAGAACTCTACTTCAAGTGGACTAGTGAGGGAAGAGAACAACCCTCCCTGTTATTTTTTTTTTTATCACAAGGGGCCGGTTTATGACCTTTGTGGGTCTTGTTCTGGGACAGCCACTGCAACCTAACCTAACCTAATGTTAGGTTGCCACTGCAACCTAACCTAACCTAGCCTAGTCGGTAATCCGGTAAATAACCGGAGTAATCTAACCTAGCCGGTGTAAAGGAGCAAGTTGAAGATGGGCAGGGTACAGAACAAGTTGAGTATACAGGGCAAAATTCGAGTAAAAAGGGTTTGAATAGTTATGACTTCATTCAGTTCATGCGATATGTATGTTTAATATTTCAAAAAAAGTGCTCCCCACATTTTTACACAAAGTTAACATATGAAATGATATTAAAAGTAAGACATACCTAACATAACTGTACGGCTTTATTGTACTATAAATCAGCGAAGAAACAGCCATTGACTTTTAATCGATTCATAGATAAGAAAACGACTTGTATCAAACCGTAGTAGATATTTTGACATCACCATTGTATAATAAAAACTTGAAAATACTCACTCAACACACAGATGCAAGGGTTCAATTGATTCCTGGCCAGTAGTGGGTTCCACATAGCCAGATCGACGTCCTCGTAACGTGACAATAGCACCTGACTCATTGGTAATGTACTGGAGGTTGACTCCACTGGGACCCAATACCTTTCCTCGTACGTCAAACGAGGCAGGTGCTGTTTCCAATCCAATCAACACTTTCTCCTGTACATACCAACATTAAATCAATCTTACTTACTGGAACAAAGTAACAGTTTAATTTTATAATGGCGAGTCCCAAACACAAACCATATAAAGAGGAAATCAAATGAGCAGCACTCTAATCTCTGTATATATAAAAATGAATGTATGTATTCGATAGATTCAAAAACCATACATCCAATCGCCGTGAAAATTTAGGAAATTATTAGGTATATCCCCGGGAAGGTTTATGTAAAGTTTTTTTAAAATCAGAGTTGTAGTTCAGGTAATATCTCAAAAATATTATAATAGATAAGGTTTGCTGTATAACCTGTTTGTTTACATTTTGACTTTAATTGGTAATGACAGCCGCAGGTAATTGAAACGATTTGTGGGTTTAAAATTCGTGTCATTATATTTAACGGATAAGACATATCACATTTAATGAGCTAAGACTTCTTTCAAAATTTCTTGATATATTGTTCAGCAAAAATTATTCCTTTTTATTATTTGTTTAATCTAATCTATGAACTACCAATTGTATTAGACAATGTGTGATATTTATAATCAGTGTTAGATTATATCTTTTTTGCGTAATCTATAATTTTAATTCTGTAATAATTTCGTTTATCTCAAAAAAAGTTAAGTGTAACGGAAGTATAGAAAATTTAAATTGTTTTCGTTTCATGTAATTTATTATTAGAATTGGAATTAAATTGTTTCCCGGGTAAAGCCGGGTAGATCAGCTAGAGATTAATATAAAATATTTTATGGACTTTGTCGTCGCTGTGCAAAGACTATCTTCTAATCTCTGGTTACCACTGGATTGTTCCAACCTCACACACATAGGCTTTCACCTTTAAAATGATATAGGAGGCAGAAAGTATAGCTCTTCTGTTCATTGGTACCCATTTTAAACAAGGGTAAACCATACAACCGAGTTCATTCTACATCGGGAGTCTTAAATTTTACATCACTGAAGAACCTACCACAGGTAGATTCAGAAGGCTCTTTTGATCAAGTCTTATCATTGAAATACACATTACATATGCTCTGTATTTGATGTTAGGCCTATGGTAATAGTGAACAGGGAATCGCCATTCATGAAAATCAGTTATCTTCTCGAAATGCCTGCAAAGTAACAACCCACAGCATAGGTACTTCTACTAGTAGGATAGATCTATTTTTGATGACTGCTCTAGAACATTGACAAATAGATCGTTCGAATCAGGATCAAGGATATTATACGATAACAGCATATACTTAAAACCACAAACTGGTTTGGTCAGTTGAGCGTTTTGTGTTAACCAGTGTGCTCAAAGATGTTAATCAAAATTACTCCCCAAATCCTTTACATCAAAGGAATCCTTTAAACTACGAGTAATAAATATTAATCAAGAAACTTTCTATTATTCAGCTACTGACGACTCTGTATGGGACCTTGACTTTCACCGTTCTGAACATAAATAATCTCTAAAGTTTCAGGCTGTTTCCAATTACACTCTAATGTTATTTGATTTGAATCTCCGGTAGAGGATGGATAACAATTAATTCTATTTACAGTCAACCCTATCTACCTTAAACACAAAAGGAGAAACATCAGTTTACAATTTTTTTTTAGTAAAATAAACAAAGGAATAGTAAAATAATTTTTTTTTTTTTTTACTAAAATGGACATATTGTTCAAGGTTCCGATTTACGATTAAAGGGTACAGCCGTATGAAACACACCTCTATAAACTATAAAAATAAGTCTCTATTTAATCGTTCTGAGGTAAAATGGATAAACAAACAAAAGTCTCCAAACAAATGAAGTATTTATTCAACGCGTTTTAAACACTTTGTGTTCATCATCAGGAAGACACCAAGGATGTGGTGCTGACGGGTTGGTCCAGTGGAAACAACTCTTGAGTGAGTAAATGAGTAAATACCACACAATTACGGATTGCACAACTAACTCTAATACATTATACTCGGAAGCTTTAAATCTATGTTATTTCAATAACAGAGGTACCTACTCTGACAATAAAACTTTGTAATAAGATCACAACTGAATTAAAAACATATTTTGTAACTTACGATGGTATCATAAAATATATAAAAATATGAGAAACAAAAATATAACAGGATTATTTAGTATTACATAATAGGTACCTTGTACTTGGGAAGGTTCATTGCTTGCTCAATTAGCGAATTTATTCTTTGAATTGCACCTAAAATCAATATATTGTTACATATGGTATTTTAATGATGTGAGTCACTATACACAATCAAACACAAAAAAAAAATCAGTCGTAATGTATGAGTTGTTATACTAGTAGTTCTTTAGTTTTTATTTTTATTGTTTAAACCAATGCCCTAGTGCAGTGTTTTCCAAACTGGGAGGCGCGCCTCCCTAGGGAGGTGCGGACTTGTCTAAAGGGAGCCGCGAAAATTAGTCACAGTGAACAATTTTCTAAATTACTGCTAAAGTTTTCTACGTAAAAAATGATTTGCTACCTTGGCTGCAATGAAATCCAAATATCGAGCTCGTTTAGTTGTAGGAAAAGAGCTACGAGAAGCTATATCGTCACAAACACCAAAAATTTTTAAACTTTGTGCTAATAGACAACACATTCATCTCATTAAAAACAATAATAAAATATCGTTTTCTATTAGTGTGTATGAATAATTTTATAAGAGTAAAAATGTTTATGTTTTTATGAAATCTTCATTGGGGGGGGATACAAATAACTGTATACTGACTTCAGAGAATGCATGTATTTTCATGCACTTAAAATTGTACTAACTCATACATAATTAGTGATAGCATACAGTAATTACTTAAATATCTATTCGAAAAGGTTGACTTACGTTCAATATTTTCTTCAAGGCAAATGATTAAATATTTTTAAAGGAGGCGTTGTAACATCAAGTTTTGAACCACTGCCCTAGCGGGTGATAACGTCAACCGTTCGTTTGATAGATGATTCTACAGATTCTATATTGAGAGTCTAAAACAGGGGTGGGGAACCTTTCTTGGAGTAAAGGCCATTTTAGCACCGTCCACTTCCCCAAAAGGCCACCAAGAATAGATAAGCAAATTCTTATATAATAGTTATATTGTAAAATACTTGATCTATCATTATATTACTAGATCAGTACATCTAAATCTGTTTTGCATCTTTCAAAAGATTCAGTAGTGTCCTTACTGCCTTCGTTTATTACATTTGTTAACCCACGAGCCGCATTTCACGGTTCAAAAGGCCACATGCGGCCTTAAGGCTGCGGGTTCCCCACGCCTGGTCTAAAATTTTGCCTAACTCAAGTGCATTTTTAATAGGAATCTTTAACGAGTACCTGGCATCGTACAGTCACGGGAACCAGCGGCTTAACGTAACAATTCTTTTACTTTTGTATGTTGTTAAGGCAATAGTTATAGCGACATGAGGGACATAGCATTTCATGACTTAGAGTTATTAATATCTTTATTTACACAATTTACCAACTGATGTTAGTAAACCAGAACATTATAGTTCTCATAGTTGAGACAATAGCAATTCATTTACTTGTGTGTGTTCAAGACTATCATTTTACTACAAAGTAAAATGTTCCATTTAGAATAACTCCAAATTATAAAATCTCATTAATTTTTCTTTAACTGTTGCAAAGCTCCAGTTACAGATAAGAAGCCACTTTAGATAACTGATAACACTTCAGAAGCTGCGAGATGAGTACCATCTATTTAACCACTCCAAAATAGTAGAAAAAAGAACTGTATACTAACTTCTGAGAATGCCTGTATTTCCATGCACTTAATATTGTAATAACTCATACATAATTAGTAATAGCATACCGTAATTACTTAAATATCTATTCAAAAAAAGGTTGACTTACGTTCAACATTTTCTGCTTTTGGAGCTTGAAGAAACAGATGAAGAGGCTTAACAGAAGTGAATTTATCTTGAGCCTCAGGAGGGACATAGCAACCTTTAGTGGATACTTTGGCACCTGAAACAATTCCAAATTCAGATTAGAATAAAATGGAATGTTTAGTTCAGTAAAAGCGGTTAGGGTATAACATTACCTTTGGTAATTAAATCATTACCTTGATTTAAGGTAATCAAATAGTGATCTCTATACTTATGAAATAATTGTAAAAGCAATAGAATAATTATAACAATATCCTTATGTCAAAATAAAAAAAAAATCCATAGTCGAAATAACTGATTATAGTTGTAATAGTAATGCTAATTGTAAAACAATGTTGTAGCCCTGAAGATGACATAAATATATGTCGAAACGTCGGCAAAAGGACTAGTTTAAAATCATTAGACCTCAACCATCAAAAAAATTATATCACATAAATATTGGGTCAAGAAAGCAAATCAGGATATATATATATATATATATATATATATATAGTTCAATATAAACAAAGAAACATAGAGAAATCAGAAGAACACACTTACAGTCTCTAATTTTCGGTTTGAACCGTCTTCAGGAGAGATAAGAGAGGGAAACCAAGCGCACTGGATCAGAGACGGTTGGAGACCAACAGTGTTGCCGCATGCGCGCCCGTTCACAGAAAATAAGGTAGACAGGAATCAATTTATAATTAATTTATAATTTATAAAATAAAATAATGGAATATGAAAACAATAAATATATAAAAAAGAAAAAATTGAAAAAATAAGGGAAATTGATACAGAGAAATTGATACATAAACAAAAGTGCTGACTATGCTATGATAAAATAAAATAAAACTAAGAATACAAATAATAATAACAAATGAAATAATTTAATAAAAAAAAAAAAAAAAAAAAAAAAATGTGAAAAGGCAAGGAACTTTTAGACATTATCGCTTTAGATTGAGGCCAGGTGCACTACGCGCACTTAATAGCCAAATATGGGCTTCTTCGGAGGCTCGTAGTGTGAGATCTTTGCTGTCAGGGGGTATTTGTCGCAGAATCTGTAACCTGTAGCACTCATTAAAAGGGAGACCGTGGCTATTGGCATGTATGGCAATAGGAAGATGGGAGCGACTATTGACTGAAGCTCTGTGATTGTTCATACGGAGACTAAGCTTGGTGGATGCTTGGCCTACGTAGAACGAATCACACTTGGTACACTCCAAACGGTACACACAGTTTTTGGAGGTACACGAGCAGTCAGTTGCAACAGGATAGAGGGTGTTATGGGGGGGAGCTGTGAAGTGTGGTTGGGGATTTATAATGGGACACGTGAGGCAACCTCGACGTCCGCACAGTTGCGCTCCAGAGGGCAAACTGTTTGCCCTCGTGGAGGTTAGCTTCCTGTGCGAAAGAAAATTGCCAAGGTTGGGAGGACGTCTGTAGGATAGGCGTGGCGGATTAGGAAAGGTTTTGGAGGTGGCTGCGGAAGAGGATATGATCGGGAAAAGTTCTTTAATGATGGTACCCAGTCTGTGGATACCTGGGAAGTAGGTTGTTATAAGGTAGGGAGACCCAGAGGGAGAGGAAGAGGAGGTTGATGTAGGATTGTGTGGGATCGTGGCAGGAACCAGTCTTCTGGTTAGGAAGGGGAGAGGGTAACCTCGCTCTACAAATTTACTTTTTAGGCTATTGATATGTAGGTGTTTATCTTGTAGTCTGTTACAAATCCGGTGAATTCGTATGGAGAGGGATCTCGGAATGGATTTCTTAATGTGGGGAGGGTGGCAGCTATTGAAGTGTAGATATAAATGGGGATTAGAGGGTTTAGAATGGACGGAAGTAATGAGAGAACTATTGTTGAGGGTGATATCGACATCAAGAAAGGTAGTGGATCTGTTGGAAATGTTATGGGTAAAGGAGATGGAAGAGCAAAAAGATTTGAAGTTGTCGATGAAGACTTCCAACTCGGAAATGCCATGGGTCCAGATAAAGAAGATGTCATCGATGAAGCGGGTATACAGTGAGGGAAGAAGGTGGCAGGTTTGGAAAAAACTATTTTCAAGGTGAGCCATGAACAGATTGGCAAAGGAGGGAGCCATTCTAGTTCCCATGGCCGTTCCTTTGATTTGCAGGTAAAAGTCTTCATCGAACTTGAAAGCATTGTGTTTGAGGACGAAGGAGGCTAAGGTGATAATGAAGTCAGTGGATGGCGAATGAGGGAGTGGTCTGGAAGAGAGGAAGTAGCGCAAAGCGGTTAAGCCCTCACTGTGATCTATGACAGTGTACAACGAGGTTACATCCATAGTTACAAGGAGGATTGGATAAGGGGGAGATTCAGGCAGGGATACACTTTTGATTTTATCTAGGAAGTGAAAGGAATCTTTACAGAAAGAAGGTTGACTGCTCACTAGTGGTTGCAGAATAAAATCTACGAACGCTGAAATTCGCTCAGTGAGACAGCCGTAGCTGGAAACTATGGGTCTCCCGGGAGGTGGATTATTGGGCATTTGAAAGGGTTTGTGGATTTTTTTGTGCTACAAGTTAAATTTTGTGCTAAAGTTACCTAAAGTGCTACAGGTTACAGATTCTGCGACAAATACCCCCTGACAGCAAAGATCTCACACTACGAGCCTCCGAAGAAGCCCATATTTGGCTATTAAGTGCGCGTAGTGCACGTGGCCTCAATCTAAAGCGATAATGTCTAAAAGTTCCTTGCCTTTTCACATTTTTTTTTTTTTTTTTTTTTTTTTTTTATTAAATTATTTCATTTGTTATTATTATTTGTATTCTTAGTTTTATTTTATTTTATCATAGCATAGTCAGCACTTTTGTTTATGTATCAATTTCTCTGTATCAATTTCCCTTATTTTTTCAATTTTTTCTTTTTTATATATTTATTGTTTTCATATTCCATTATTTTATTTTATAAATTATAAATTAATTATAAATTGATTCCTGTCTACCTTATTTTCTGTGAACGGGCGCGCATGCGGCAACACTGTTGGTCTCCAACCGTCTCTGATCCAGTGCGCTTGGTTTCCCTCTCTTATCTCTCCTGAAGACGGTTCAAACCGAAAATTAGAGACTGTAAGTGTGTTCTTCTGATTTCTCTATGTTTCTTTGTTTATATTGAACTATATTTGTCCGTTTTGGATCGTATTTCCAACGAAAAAAAGTGTATATATATATATATATATATACCACAATTAAAATAAACGGTCCAGCGGACTTTTTTAAAATAAAAATAAAAAATTTTTATTTTATTTTAATATTTTTATTTTATATATATATATATATATATATATATATATATGAATGAAAACAAACCACAAGGAAAAAAAGAAAAGAGATAGAAAAAATGCTCTGAGGCCTTTCAATTTATGTCATCAGAGAGCAAACAAGGTAAGAACTAGAAGGTAACATAAAAGGTGTGTACAAGGAAGGTAACTAAAGTTACCTAAAGTTTAGTTACCTTCCTTGTACACACCTTTTATGTTACCTTCTAGTTCTTACCTTGTTTGCTCTCTGATGACATAAATTGAAAGGCCTCAGAGCATTTTTTCTGTTTTCTATTTTTCCTTGTGGTTTGTTTTCATTGATTGTATCACGTGTTTATTGTGATTCATCTGCATGCATATATATATATATATATATATATATGATCAAACCACAATAAGAAAATGGGAAACAAGACTACGATCTTTCAACCGTAACAAGTGGTCTTCGTCAGAGTCAAAAACCCAACTAAGTTTTTGGGTTTTTGACTCTGACTCTGACCGCTTGTTACGGTTGAAAGATCTTAGTCTTGTTTTCCCATTTTCTTATTGTGGTTTGATCATTGATTGTTATTTCACGTGTTTATGTGAAATCTTTATATATATATATATATATAACATTATACATTATTTTATAAAAAAGTTCGTGTTTTCATCCTCAGTGTGTACTTTTTTATCTGTAGAAAGATCTGAATGTGACGAATCGGAAGTAGCCAATAAAATGGTTTTATTTTTATTTATTGAATTTATATCTTCAAATAACCAATGGTGTAACTTTTCATGCTGGTTGTCATGCTCATCGTCCAGAAAAGTTGATTTGTATCGCGGATCTAAATATGCTGCCATAATCAAATTTTTTATATTAAAATATGTGGGAAATCTAGAACTGATAGAAGCTTTCTACGCTGATAAAGTTGAATCTAGTCCACTAAAGATCTAGTCCAGAGGTGCTCATACTTTTTCATTATGTGAGCTACTTATAAAATGACCAAGTCAAAATGATCTACCGACCCATAAAAGCGTATGTTATTTTAAAATGTATTGAAAATTCTTACCTTACAATACTGCATGAGCCAATATTGGAGAAATTCTACTACTATTACATATATAAAGCTATTTACTCTATCAAGTGTCTTTTTTTCTACTGTCCCTTTTTCTCCGTTCTATGTAAGTCTAAGAAAGTCTTGTCAACTACAATATTTCTACAAAGCATTTATTGATAAGTAGTCGTATTCGAAGTATCGAATACGTATTAGATACGCGAGAGTATTCGATATGCCCATCACTACCCTGTACATCAGTCAAGTGATGGAGTGAATGACAGGCTGACTGTCATCCTGTTGCCGATACTAACTGGCATGTGGACGGCGAACTGGAACTTTTTGTTTTCAGAGTTGTATGTGATCTACCACTATTGGCCTCGCGATCAACTGGTAGATCGCCATCGACGTATTGAGCACTCCTGATCTAGTCCCTTTGCTTCAGCTTTTTCAAAGAATTTACAAATTACTTTTTTGTATTTGGAATAATTAAAGGTGCAAAAGCCTCCCATACACTTAAATAATTGGTTGAATCCACAAAGTATGCATGCGGCAATACTATATATGTGGCGGAATAAGCCAACTCATTGAGATTATCTTGTTCATCAAATTAAATATGTCATATAAAGTCCTGGAACGTTTTTATTATAAATTTTTGACAGCATGAATCTCACTTCAAAAAAATAGAAGTATTGTTATTACAATTCAAATAACTTAACAATTTAAGAGAATCGTAATGAAAGAATTGGAAATCTAGGGTACTTATTTAACTATGCGATTCTAATTCCTAAAACAATACACAATTCTTACGATTAACGATTCCGATTAATTGTCCCAACACTAATATAAAGAAAAATACATGGATAACTGAAAAACACATACAGCCACTAATTTTCAGTTTTAACGGCCAGCAGGAGAAATAAGATACGGCCACCAACCATCTCTGCACCAGTGCATTTGGCATCCTCTCTTATTTATTTTGATATCGGCTCAAACCAAAAATTACAGACTCTAAGTGCATGTTTTTTTCATATTTTAACGGCCAGCAGGAGAAATAATAGACGGCCTCCAACCATCTCTGCACCAGTGCATTTGGTATCCTCTCTTATTTATTTTGATATCGTCTCAAACCAAAAATTACAGACTCTAAGTACATGTGTTTTTCATATATCTATGTATCTTTGTTTACATTGAACTTTGACACACTATATACTTTTTAAACTATTAATATTACTCTAAAAACAACATTTTTCTATCGAAGTATAAAAAATTATTTGTATACTAATGAACTAAGTTTCACAGAGAGCAACTAAACATTACTTTAATCCAAAATCATTGAATATTTAACAGTAAGATTTCTTTCTTAAAATTTTCCAACGTGTTGCAAAAAAAAACCTTACATTCAAAAATTTCATTATAGGATATAGAAAATTACAAATTTACCTTCCACTAAATAGATTTATTGTTAATAGATTTGGAATAATTAAAAATATTTTATAATAGTCGTTTAAAAAGTAAAACAATTTTTTCTTACCTGACCAGATACATATTTCCTCTTGTGTGACTGTTTTTGTTAAGAGATTTCGGACAGTCAATGGTACATTGTTTATGTTATATTCACTAATATACAGGGCAGCAGCAATCTTGGATGGAGGGCAAGTCACCTAATAGAAAAAAAATACACAAGTAAGGAAAACATTCACAATAAATTTGTTTCTTTCATCTCTATATATATAAAAATGAATGTTTGTCTGTTTGTACTCGATAGATTCAAAAACCATACATCCAATCGCCGTAAATTTTTTTAGGTATATCCCCGGGAAGGTTTAAGTAAAGTTTTTTAAAAATTAGAGTTGTGGTTCAGGTAATATACCAAAAATATTATAATAGATAAGGTTTGCTGTATAACCTGTTTGTTTACATTTTGACTTCAATTGGTAATGGCGGCCGCAGGTAGGTTATTCTTTATGATAATATTTCCACATGCTTTGTTCAATTGGAAATAACCAGGTAACAGAAATTTTATTGTTTTCAGATTCATATTAAAGACAATTATTGTAATTTTATATGGGTTCTTTATTAACTTTAACAAAGCTTTAGTTATTATCAATAGTTTACAATTAACTTTTCATATCTAATTGGTTTAACTTGCTTTAAGCATTAAAGAAAGTTATGCGTTAAATAATAACTTATTAACTTTAAGTATGCATAATTGTATTACGAATAATAATTATAGTATTGGAATCATTAATTCTAATCTTAAAAGAATAGTTAAAGTATTTTGTCCGGATCTACTGTCCACAGTTACTTTTGGCCCTATATTATATTAATCACATTTCAGCGTGAAGGATATTTGCATGTTGTAAGCTAATATGTTTTTAGGTCACAACTGATACAGTGAAGCACAAGAATTATAGTCCCAGTTAATAAATATGGAACCCGAAGAACTGAAAATCTACAACCTTAACATAGTAGGAATTCATACCAAGAATTTTAACTATTAACATAGTAAAAATGTCCTTACTTATTAACCATCGGTATACGCGAAATAAAAACTATAATGAAAAAAATCCGTCGGGCTCGTAACTCGAGGTATGTTTACTACATAAATTCGTTATGGAATACACCAGATTATGTTTTTCTTATTCCTTCCCAATGTTGACTAATTTAGAGATAGTTAAAAAAGACGAAACAGAACAATTAGCTTGACATTACAATGCCACAATTGAGATAACAAAAGATAACTTTTGATACATGATTTGTGGAATTGGTACTTAATTATGAAAAAACATTGGGAAACATATATCCACATTTGGAGAAGCTATTACATGGAATAACCTTACTGGCTTACAGTCGTTTATTATTGCAGAAAAAAATCAAGTAATAGTCAAAACGAGTTAACATTCATTCATCAAACGATTCAAAACCTTGATACATTCAATTTTAATTATTTATTCAAAAAACATTTCTACTTAAAAGAAAGACAGCCATTCCGAACTTATGTAACTAATTGACGAAAGGAATAACATAATTAAATAGTACACATTCTGTTAGTAAATTTCAATGATTACCCAAATTCAAAATAAAACTAGCCTAGTCTTTTATCATCATTTTAAATCTCTGAAGTTAAATTTTGAAAAAGGTGACAGAGCCAAATACATATTTACAATTTTATTACTCAATAATTCAAAAACAAAACAATAACGTTTGAAATTTTCGTAAAGAAAGATTAAAAAAAGAATAATGACTAACAGAAGCAATAACTCTAGTAATGACTGGTAATATTGACTTCCTTAAGACATTAATGCATTCACAAGCTAACTAGAAAGCCGTTCACATGAAAAGTTACGAATATTGTTTAATCAATTGTTTTACTATCAACAAATTAATATCTCCTGTTTTATCCATACCTTTAAAATTTTTAAAGAAATACTTTAATCAATAAATAAAGAAGCATACCAAATTACCAGAACTGCTGTAACTCCTCTTAACTGAAGTACTATTTATATATGTCGAACCTTCGCTAACAGGCTCTAAGCTAGTTTCTAAAGGTTTCATAGCAAATGATCTGTAACATATTTGGAAGTGGAACAATTATTCAATTCACATATGTAAATAAAATAAATAATCACAAAAATATCTGTAGAACAAATATCTATTTGCATGTAAATAATAATGTGAAATAATTTATGTATAATAAAAAAACCTATTTTATGGGAATGTTAAATATAAACTCTACATATTAAATTATTGAAATAATACTGAATACATATATACGTTTAAGTTATAAACAGATATGTAGTATACAAAACACTGTGTACATAATAATAATTGAATAAGTCTAAAAAGAAATTACGCAAAACATACCAAATGCATGGCTTTCAAAAAATAAATGTCAAGGAGTTAACAAGAGAAAACTCCTAAGAATTAAAGCTTAAACGCCCTAGAAAAAGGAACATATAAACAAAATGGCACAATACAGTAAAGCAAATACACAGTGTACATCATTGTATGAAACAATAACTTCATACCCTAAAGATCATGACATTGTAATAAACATTATGTTTTATAAATTCTGTTGAAATAATATAAAAAAATGTTTTCAATATTGTTGAATAGTGCTATTATACACAATTTTTTATACTTGAATAAAATTAATTAAAAATTATTCATAGCCAGAAAAACTAATGAATTTGTAATTATAAAATAAGTGCATGTAGTTTTATTTATAGTTTCTGTTTATATCCATTCAACCAGTATGAAAGATCTTAATTTAAAAAAAAAATTATTCAGGGTGGAAATTACGTAGGCCTAATAATTTTTTTAACATGGTCACTGTTATCTCTGTTATCGCATGATAAGATCCTGATTAAAAACGTTGTAAGTTTGAATTTGTTATCTAATGAGATTCTTTAGAAAAATAAAAGGAAGTAAGCACTACAAAGGTTTTACTAATATTATTGCAAAAATCACTGTGTTGCCTCCTACGTTTTTTTTATCGCCGACTAGGCGTGGTTGATTTTATATTATTTATCAAGTGAACCTAATTAATTATTGGAAAATTCAGGACACCCTTACGTATTTAGTAACACATAATTATTGGAGTGTAATGATTAAAGAAAATGTTTATGTCATTAACTATTAATGTCAGAACCTTCATTCCTTATAAGTAATGAACTAAGGAATATTCCTTACTTTCTGACATAGTCAATGTATTCATTTAATTAATAAACTCTCGTATACACCAATTTTTGTTTAACATATTGCTGGGCATGTTAAACAATAAGACTTTTTGAAATATTAGATAAACATGTTTTCATTTTTCTTCTATTCCCGGTACCTTAAAACATATCTTTTAAATTTTCTAAACTATACATCTATACTTTTTTTAGGGTTTTCCCTTTTTTGAACTTTAATTGACTACAACGGACCCAAGGAAACAGAATTATGTTACACTTGGAACTGAGTAAGGATATAAATTATGAAACTAAAATACACAAGGTTTCAAAAGGTATGTGATATTTTAATAAAATTCTCTGGTTCAGACTGATTTTTGCGTGTATTGCTATATATTTTTTTCAGATTCTGTGGTGTGCTTTACTTTAAGCCCATCTCTTTTTGGTAACTGCGTTGAATTGTGGATAAATATTGCAGAAGAGGGTAAGGAGTTTATAAGGACACATTATAAACGGATTCTACGAGAAGACCACAATGATAAGGCTGAAGTTACTTTTCATACGCCGGGCACCTTTCATTTTTATTTTAAAATCAGAGGGTAAGTGATTAAAACTAAGAACAAACTTGCTCTTTTTGTTATGATGAAAGTTAAATGTTCCAGGAAGTTGCTGAATGGTGGATACGTTGTTGTTGAGCCCCAGCTTAGTCTTAACGGCGCTCCGGTCTTATTAGATTCTATAAGGGCAGTAACTGTAATCTCAAAATGTCTTGGATCATTGTCTCGGTGGAAGTCCAAAATGGAAGCCATAGCCAAGGGAGGATATAATATGGTCCACTTCACACCTATACAGGTTATAAAACAGTTCTATTTTTAATGTATAATTACGAAATTGTTAGCATTATTATTAATAGTTATGTTTTTTGAGCCATCGCTCAACTAAGTGGTGTGAACTGAAACAATTCCAGTTTAGGGAATATTTGTTTCTTAAGTTTGAACTAAAATTAATTATGTTACTGTGTTGGTTTTATAAATAAACCATATTTAGGAATATAACTAAGAGAATGTATTCATTAAAAAGTATGTTACGTTTAATAATGTGTCTGTTTTTCTCATATAGGTTAAAAGGAAAGGGTCAAAGTGTTAGGTGTCGCCCCTCAGATGTTGTGTCAACTGATATCAAACATCTACCTACCACGCCCTCGCAACTTTACCTGGCAACAGATAGGCTATGGCTAAAGGCTAACTGTCCATTACCTCGAGATTCAGTATGTCTTCAAAGTGAGAGAGATATACAGTAAGAGAGGGAGACGTTATAAGAGTTTGTGTGGGAGAGATAGAGAGAGAAGAATTATGAGAATTTGTATACTAGAGAGAGAAGCAGAGACTGATATTTTATAAGTGTGTGTGTGAGAGAGTGAGAAGATACTTATTAAGGATATGTGTGTGTGTGATAGGGGAAGGTGGAGGGAGAATCTTTATAAGAGTCTGTGTTAGAGAGGTGAGATATTGATAGACTTGGAGTTTTGAGTAAGAGAGAGAGACTTTATAAAAGTTTTGTGGGAGAGATGAGAGCGAAGAATTATGAGAATTTGTATACTAGAGAGAGAAACAGAGACTGATATTTTATAAAAGTGTGGTGTGAGAGAGTGAGAAGATACTTATTAAGGATATGTGTGTGTGATAGGGGAAGGTGGAGGGAGAATCTTTATAAGAGTCTGTGTTAGAGAGGTGAGATATTGATAGACTTGGAGTTTTGAGTAAGAGGAGAGAAACTTTATAAAAGTGTTTGTGGGAGAGATAGAGAGCGAAGAATTATGGAATTTGTATACTAGAGAGAGAAACAGAGACTGATATTTTAAAGGTGTGTGTGTGAGAGAGTGAGAAGATACTTATTAAGGATATGTGTGTGTGATAGGGGAAGGTGGAGGGAGAATCTTTAAAAGTCTGTGTTAGAGAGGTGAGATATTGATAGACTTGGAGTTTTGAGTAAGAGAGAGAGACTTTATAAAAGTGGTGTGGGAGAGATAGAGAGCGAAGATTATGAGAATTTGTATACTAGAGAGAGAAACAGAGACTGATATTTTAAAAGTGTGTGTGTGAGAGAGTGAGAAGATACTTATTAAGGATATGTGTGTGTGATAGGGGAAGGTGGAGGGAGAATCTTTATAAGAGTCTGTGTTAGAGAGGTGAGATATTGATAGACTTGGAGTTTTGAGTAAGAGAGAGAGACTTTATAAAAGTGGTGTGGGAGAGATAGAGAGCGAAGAGTTATGAGAATTTGTATACTAGAGAGAGAAACAGAGACTGATATTTTATAAGGTGTGTGTGAGAGAGTGAGAAGATACTTATTAAGGATATGTGTGTGTGGATAGGGGAAGGTGGAGGGAGAATCTTTATAAGAGTCTGTGTTAGAGAGGTGAGATATTGATAGACTTGGAGTTTTGAGTAAGAGAGAGAGACTTTATAAAAGTGTTTGTGGGAGAGATAGAGAGCGAAGAATTATGAGAATTTGTATACTAGAGAGAGAAACAGAGACTGATATTTTATAAGGTGTGTGTGTGAGAGAGTGAGAAGATACTTATTAAGGATATGTGTGTGTGATAGGGGAAGGTGGAGGGAGAATCTTTAAAGAGTCTGTGTTAGAGAGGTGAGATATTGATAGACTTGGAGTTTTGAGTGAGAAAGATATACTGTAAAGAGAGAGACTTTATAAAAGTGTTTGTGGGAGAGATAGAGAGCGAAGAATTATGGAATTTGTATACTAGAGAGAGAAACAGAGACTGATATTTTATAAGAGTGTGTGTGTGAGAGAGTGAGAAGATACTTATTAAGGATATGTGTGTGTGATAGGGGAAGGTGGAGGGAGAATCTTTATAAGAGTCTCTGTTAGAGAGGTGAGATATTGATAGACTTGGAGTTTTGAGTAAGAGAGAGAGACTTTATAAAAGTGCGTGTGGGAGAGATAGAGAGCGAAGAGTTATGAGAATTTGTATACTAGAGAGAGAAACAGAGACTGATATTTTATAAGTGTGTGTGTGAGTGAGAAGATACTTATTAAGGATATGTGTGTGTGTGATAGGGGAAGGTGGAGGGAGAATCTTTATAAGAGTCTGTGTTAGAGAGGTGAGATATTGATAGACTTGGAGTTTTGAGTAAGAGAGAGAGACTTTATAAAAGTGTTTGTGGGAGAGATAGAGAGCGAAGAGTTATGAGAATTTGTATACTAGAGAGAGAAGCAGAGACTGATATTTTATAAGTGTGTGTGTGAGAGAGTGAGAAGATACTTATTAAGGATATGTGTGTGTGATAGGGGAAGGTGGAGGGAGAATCTTTATAAGAGTCTGTGTTAGAGAGGTGAGATATTGATAGACTTGGAGTTTTGAGTAAGAGTGAGAGACTTTATAAAAGTGTTTGTGGGAGAGATAGAGAGCGAAGAATTATGGAATTTGTATACTAGAGAGAGAACAGAGACTGATATTTTATAAGATGTGTGTGTGAGAGAGTGAGAAGATACTTATTAAGGATATGTGTGTGTGATAGGGGAAGGTGGAGGGAGAATCTTTAAAAAGTCTGTGTAGAGAGGTGAGATATTGATAGACTTGGAGTTTTGAGTAAAAGAAAGAGAGAGAAACTTTATAAAAGTTTGTGGGAGAGATAGAGAGCGAAGAGTTATGAGAATTTGTATACTAGAGAGGAAACAGAGACTGATATTTTATAAGGTGTGTGTGTGAGAGAGTGAGAAGATACTTATTAAGGATATGTGTGTGTGATAGGGGAAGGTGGAGGGAGAATCTTTATAAGAGTCTGTGTTAGAGAGGTGAGATATTGATAGACTTGGAGTTTTGAGTAAAAGAGAGAAGAACTTTATAAAAGTGTTTGTGGGAGAGATAGAGAGCGAAGATTATGAGAATTTGTATACTAGAGAGAGAAACAGAGACTGATATTTTATAAGTTGTGTGTGAGAGAGTGAGAAGATACTTATTAAGGATATGTGTGTGTGGATAGGGGAAGGTGGAGGGAGAATCTTTATAAGAGTCTTGTTAGAGAGGTGAGATATTGATAGACTTGGAGTTTTGAGTAAGAGAGAGAGACTTTATAAAAGTGTTTGTGGGAGAGATAGAGAGCGAAGAATTATGAGAATTTGTATACTAGAGAGAGAAACAGAGACTGATATTTTATAAGAGTGTGGTGTGAGAGAGTGAGAAGATACTTATTAAGGATATGTGTGTGTGATAGGGGAAGGTGGAGGGAGAATCTTTATAAGAGTCTGTGTTAGAGAGGTGAGATATTGATAGACTTGGGTTTTGAGTAAGAGGAGAGACTTTATAAAAGTGCGTGTGGGAGAGATAGAGAGCGAAGAGTTATGAGAATTTGTATACTAGAGAGAGAACAGAGACTGATATTTTATAAGGTGTGTGTGTGAGAGAGTGAGAAGATACTTATTAAGGATATGTGTGTGTGATAGGGGAAGGTGGAGGGAGAATCTTTAAAAGTCTGTGTTAGAGAGGTGAGATATTGATAGACTTGGAGTTTTGAGTAAAAGAGAGAGAGAAACTTTATAAAAGTGTTTGTGGGAGAGATAGAGAGCGAAGAATTATGAGAATTTGTATACTAGAGAGAGAAACAGAGACTGATATTTTATAAGAGTGTGTGTGTGAGAGAGTGAGAAGATACTTATTAAGGATATGTGTGTGTGATAGGGGAAGGTGGAGGGAGAATCTTTATAAGAGTCTGTGTTAGAGAGGTGAGATATTGATAGACTTGGAGTTTTGAGTAAGAGAGAGAGACTTTATAAAAGTGGTGTGGGAGAGATAGAGAGCGAAGAATTATGGAATTTGTATACTAGAGAGAGAAACAGAGACTGATATTTTAAAGTGTGTGTGTGAGAGAGTGAGAAGATACTTATTAAGGATATGTGTGTGTGGATAGGGGAAGGTGGAGGGAGAATCTTTATAAGAGTCTGTGTTAGAGAGGTGAGATATTGATAGACTTGGAGTTTTGAGTAAGAGAGAGAGACTTTATAAAAGTGTTTGTGGGAGAGATAGAGAGCGAAGAATTATGAGAATTTGTATACTAGAGAGAGAAACAGAGACTGATATTTTATAAGGTGTGTGTGTGAGAGAGTGAGAAGATACTTATTAAGGATATGTGTGTGTGGATAGGGGAAGGTGGAGGGAGAATCTTTATAAGAGTCTGTGTTAGAGAGGTGAGATATTGATAGACTTGGAGTTTTGAGTGAGAAAGATATACTGTAAGAGAGAGAACTTTATAAAAGTGTTTGTGGGAGAGATAGAGAGCGAAGAATTATGAGAATTTGTATACTAGAGAGAGAAACAGAGACTGATATTTTATAAAGTGTGTGTGTGAGAGAGTGAGAAGATACTTATTAAGGATATGTGTGTGTGATAGGGGAAGGTGGAGGGAGAATCTTTATAAGAGTCTTGTTAGAGAGGTGAGATATTGATAGACTTGGAGTTTTGAGTAAGAGAGAGAGACTTTATAAAAGTGGTGTGGGAGAGATAGAGAGCGAAGAGTTATGAGAATTTGTATACTAGAGAGAAAAAGACTGATATTTTATAAGTGTGTGTGTGAGAGAGTGAGAAGATACTTATTAAGGATATGTGTGTGTGTGATAAGGGAAGGTGGAGGGAGAATCTTTATAAGAGTCTGTGTTAGAGAGGTGAGATATTGATAGACTTGGAGTTTTGAGTGAGAAAGATATACTGTAAGAGAGAGAGACTTTATAAAAGTGTTTGTGGGAGAGATAGAGAGCGAAGAATTATGAGATTTGTATACTAGAGAGAGAAAACAGAGACTGATATTTTATAAAAGTGTGTGTGTGAGAGAGTGAGAAGATACTTATTAAGGATATGTGTGTGTGATAGGGGAAGGTGGAGGGAGAATCTTTATAAGAGTCTTGTTAGAGAGGTGAGATATTGATAGACTTGGAGTTTTGAGGGTAAGAAGAGAGAGAACTTTATAAAAGTGGTGTGGGAGAGATAGAGAGCGAAGAATTATGAGAATTTGTATACTAGAGAGAGAAACAGAGACTGATATTTTATAAGTGTGTGTGTGAGTGAGAAGATACTTATTAAGGATATGTGTGTGTGTGATAGGGGAAGGTGGAGGGAGAATCTTTATAAGAGTCTGTGTTAGAGAGGTGAGATATTGATAGACTTGGAGTTTTGAGTAAGAGAGAGAGACTTTATAAAAGTGCGTGTGGGAGAGATAGAGAGCGAAGAGTTATGAGAATTTGTATACTAGAGAGAGAAGCAGAGACTGATATTTTATAAGTGTGTGTGTGAGAGAGTGAGAAGATACTTATTAAGGATATGTGTGTGTGATAGGGGAAGGTGGAGGGAGAATCTTTATAAGAGTCTGTGTTAGAGAGGTGAGATATTGATAGACTTGGAGTTTTGAGTAAGAGTGAGAGACTTTATAAAAGTGCGTGTGGGAGAGATAGAGAGCGAAGAGTTATGAGAATTTGTATACTAGAGAGAGAAGCAGAGACTGATATTTTATAAGAGTGTGTGTGTGAGAGAGTGAGAAGATACTTATTAAGGATATGTGTGTGTGATAGGGGAAGGTGGAGGGAGAATCTTTACAAGAGTCTGTGTCAGAGAGGTGAGATATTGATAGACTTGGAGTTTTGAGTGAGAAAGATATACTGTAAGAGAGAGAGACTTTATAAAAGTGTTTGTGGGAGAGATAGAGAGCGAAGAATTATGAGAATTTGTATACTAGAGAGAGAAACAGAGACTGATATTTTATAAGAGTGTGTGTGTGAGAGAGTGAGAAGATACTTATTAAGGATATGTGTGTGTGATAGGGGAAGGTGGAGGGAGAATCTTTATAAGAGTCTGTGTTAGAGAGGTGAGATATTGATAGACTTGGAGTTTTGAGTAAGAGAGAGAGACTTTATAAAAGTGCGTGTGGGAGAGATAGAGAGCGAAGAGTTATGAGAATTTGTATACTAGAGAGAGAAACAGAGACTGATATTTTATAAGTGTGTGTGTGAGAGAGTGAGAAGATACTTATTAAGGATATGTGTGTGTGTGATAGGGGAAGGTGGAGGGAGAATCTTTATAAGAGTCTGTGTTAGAGAGGTGAGATATTGATAGACTTGGAGTTTTGAGTAAGAGAGAGAGACTTTATAAAAGTGTTTGTGGGAGAGATAGAGAGCGAAGAATTATGAGAATTTGTATACTAGAGAGAGAAACAGAGACTGATATTTTATAAGAGTGTGTGTGTGAGAGAGTGAGAAGATACTTATTAAGGATATGTGTGTGTGATAGGGGAAGGTGGAGGGAGAATCTTTATAAGAGTCTGTGTTAGAGAGGTGAGATATTGATAGACTTGGAGTTTTGAGTGAGAAAGATATACTGTAAGAGAGAGAGACTTTATAAAAGTGTTTGTGGGAGAGATAGAGAGCGAAGAATTATGAGAATTTGTATACTAGAGAGAGAAACAGAGACTGATATTTTATAAGAGTGTGTGTGTGAGAGAGTGAGAAGATACTTATTAAGGATATGTGTGTGTGATAGGGGAAGGTGGAGGGAGAATCTTTATAAGAGTCTGTGTTAGAGAGGTGAGATATTGATAGACTTGGAGTTTTGAGTAAGAGAGAGAGACTTTATAAAAGTGCGTGTGGGAGAGATAGAGAGCGAAGAGTTATGAGAATTTGTATACTAGAGAGAGAAACAGAGACTGATATTTTAATAGTGTGTGTGTGAGAGAGTGAGAAGATACTTATTAAGGATATGTGTGTGTGTGATAGGGGAAGGTGGAGGGAGAATCTTTATAAGAGTCTGTGTTAGAGAGGTGAGATATTGATAGACTTGGAGTTTTGAGTAAAGAAAGAAGAGAGAACTTTATAAAAGTGTTTGTGGGAGAGATAGAGAGCGAAGAATTATGAGAATTTGTATACTAGAGAGAGAAGCAGAGACTGATATTTTATAAGTGTGTGTGTGAGAGAGTGAGAAGATACTTATTAAGGATATGTGTGTGTGATAGGGGAAGGTGGAGGGAGAATCTTTATAAGAGTCTGTGTTAGAGAGGTGAGATATTGATAGACTTGGAGTTTTGAGTGAGAAAGATATACTGTAAGAGAGAGAGACTTTATAAAAGTGTTTGTGGGAGAGATAGAGAGCGAAGAATTATGAGAATTTGTATACTAGAGAGAGAAACAGAGACTGATATTTTATAAGAGTGTGTGTGTGAGAGAGTGAGAAGATACTTATTAAGGATATGTGTGTGTGATAGGGGAAGGTGGAGGGAGAATCTTTATAAGAGTCTGTGTTAGAGAGGTGAGATATTGATAGACTTGGAGTTTTGAGTAAGAGAGAGAGACTTTATAAAAGTGCTGTGGGAGAGATAGAGAGCGAAGAGTTATGAGAATTTGTATACTAGAGAGAGAAACAGAGACTGATATTTTATAAGTGTGTGTGTGAGAGAGTGAGAAGATACTTATTAAGGATATGTGTGTGTGATAGGGGAAGGTGGAGGGAGAATCTTTATAAGAGTCTGTGTTAGAGAGGTGAGATATTGATAGACTTGGAGTTTTGAGTAAGAGAGAGAGACTTTATAAAAGTGTTTGTGGGAGAGATAGAGAGCGAAGAATTATGAGAATTTGTATACTAGAGAGAGAAACAGAGACTGATATTTTATAAAGAGTGTGTGTGTGAGAGAGTGAGAAGATACTTATTAAGGATATGTGTGTGTGATAGGGGAAGGTGGAGGGAGAATCTTTATAAGAGTCTGTGTTAGAGAGGTGAGATATTGATAGACTTGGAGTTTTGAGTGAGAAAGATATACTGAAGAGAGAGACTTTATAAAAGTGTTTGTGGGAGAGATAGAGAGCGAAGAATTATGAGAATTTGTATACTAGAGAGAGAAACAGAGACTGATATTTTATAAGAGTGTGTGTGTGAGAGAGTGAGAAGATACTTATTAAGGATATGTGTGTGTGATAGGGGAAGGTGGAGGGAGAATCTTTATAAGAGTCTGTGTTAGAGAGGTGAGATATTGATAGACTTGGAGTTTTGAGTAAGAGAGAGAGACTTTATAAAAGTGCGTGTGGGAGAGATAGAGAGCGAAGAGTTATGAGAATTTGTATACTAGAGAGAGAAACAGAGACTGATATTTTATAAGTGTGTGTGTGAGAGAGTGAGAAGATACTTATTAAGGATATGTGTGTGTGATAGGGGAAGGTGGAGGGAGAATCTTTATAAGAGTCTGTGTTAGAGAGGTGAGATATTGATAGACTTGGAGTTTTGAGTGAAAAGAAAGAAGAGAGAGACTTTATAAAAGTGTGTGGGAGAGATAGAGAGCGAAGAATTATGAGAATTTGTATACTAGAGAGAGAAACAGAGACTGATATTTTATAAAGTGTGTGTGTGAGAGAGTGAGAAGATACTTATTAAGGATATGTGTGTGTGATAGGGGAAGGTGGAGGGAGAATCTTTATAAGAGTCTGTGTTAGAGAGGTGAGATATTGATAGACTTGGAGTTTTGAGTAAGAGAGAGAGACTTTATAAAAGTGCGTGTGGGAGAGATAGAGAGCGAAGAATTATGAGAATTTGTATACTAGAGAGAGAAACAGAGACTGATATTTTATAAGTGTGTGTGTGAGAGAGTGAGAAGATACTTATTAAGGATATGTGTGTGTGGATAGGGGAAGGTGGAGGGAGAATCTTTATAAGAGTCTGTGTTAGAGAGGTGAGATATTGATAGACTTGGAGTTTTGAGTAAGAGAGAGAGACTTTATAAAAGTGGTGTGGGAGAGATAGAGAGCGAAGAATTATGAGAATTTGTATACTAGAGAGAGAAACAGAGACTGATATTTTATAAGAGTGTGTGTGTGAGAGAGTGAGAAGATACTTATTAAGGATATTGTGTGTGTGATAGGGGAAGGTGGAGGGAGAATCTTTATAAGAGTCTGTGTTAGAGAGGTGAGATATTGATAGACTTGGAGTTTTGAGTGAGAAAGATATTACTGTAAGAGAGAGAGACTTTATAAAAGTGTTTGTGGGAGAGATAGAGAGCGAAGAATTATGAGAATTTGTATACTAGAGAGAGAAACAGAGACTGATATTTTATAAGAGTGTGTGTGTGAGAGAGTGAGAAGATACTTATTAAGGATATGTGTGTGTGATAGGGGAAGGTGGAGGGAGAATCTTTATAAGAGTCTGTGTTAGAGAGGTGAGATATTGATAGACTTGGAGTTTTGAGTAAGAGAGAGAGACTTTATAAAAGTGCGTGTGGGAGAGATAGAGAGCGAAGAGTTATGAGAATTTGTATACTAGAGAGAGAAACAGAGACTGATATTTTATAAGTGTGTGTGTGAGAGAGTGAGAAGATACTTATTAAGGATATGTGTGTGTGTGATAGGGGAAGGTGGAGGGAGAATCTTTATAAGAGTCTGTGTTAGAGAGGTGAGATATTGATAGACTTGGAGTTTTGAGTAAAAAGAAGAGAGAGACTTTATAAAAGTGCGTGTGGGAGAGATAGAGAGCGAAGAGTTATGAGAATTTGTATACTAGAGAGAGAAACAGAGACTGATATTTTATAAGTGTGTGTGTGAGAGAGTGAGAAGATACTTATTAAGGATATGTGTGTGTGATAGGGGAAGGTGGAGGGAGAATCTTTATAAGAGTCTGTGTTAGAGAGGTGAGATATTGATAGACTTGGAGTTTTGAGTAAAGAAAGAAGAGAGAAACTTTATAAAAGTGGTTTGTGGGAGAGATAGAGAGCGAAGAATTATGAGAATTTGTATACTAGAGAGAGAAACAGAGACTGATATTTTATAAAGTGTGTGTGTGAGAGAGTGAGAAGATACTTATTAAGGATATGTGTGTGTGGATAGGGGAAGGTGGAGGGAGAATCTTTATAAGAGTCTCTGTTAGAGAGGTGAGATATTGATAGACTTGGAGTTTTGAGTAAGAGAGAGAGACTTTATAAAAGTGCATGTGGGAGAGATAGAGAGCGAAGAATTATGAGAATTTGTATACTAGAGAGAGAAACAGAGACTGATATTTTATAAGGTGTGTGTGTGAGAGAGTGAGAAGATACTTATTAAGGATATGTGTGTGTGATAGGGGAAGGTGGAGGGAGAATCTTTATAAGAGTCTGTGTTAGAGAGGTGAGATATTGATAGACTTGGAGTTTTGAGTAAGAGAGAGAGACTTTATAAAAGTGTTTGTGGGAGAGATAGAGAGCGAAGAATTATGAGAATTTGTATACTAGAGAGAGAAACAGAGACTGATATTTTATAAGAGTGTGTGTGTGAGAGAGTGAGAAGATACTTATTAAGGATATGTGTGTGTGATAGGGGAAGGTGGAGGGAGAATCTTTATAAGAGTCTGTGTTAGAGAGGTGAGATATTGATAGACTTGGAGTTTTGAGGAGAAAGATATAGAAGAGAGAGACTTTATAAAAGTGTTTGTGGGAGAGATAGAGAGCGAAGAATTATGGAATTTGTATACTAGAGAGAGAAACAGAGACTGATATTTTATAAGAGTGTGTGTGTGAGAGAGTGAGAAGATACTTATTAAGGATATGTGTGTGTGATAGGGGAAGGTGGAGGGAGAATCTTTATAAGAGTCTGTGTTAGAGAGGTGAGATATTGATAGACTTGGAGTTTTGAGTGAGAAAGATATACTTAAAGAGAGAGACTTTATAAAAGTGTTTGTGGGAGAGATCGAGAGCGAAGAATTATGAGAATTTGTATACTAGAGAGAGAAACAGAGACTGATATTTTATAAAAGTGTGTGTGTGAGAGAGTGAGAAGATACTTATTAAGGATATGTGTGTGTGATAGGGGAAGGTGGAGGGAGAATCTTTATAAGAGTCTGTGTTAGAGAGGTGAGATATTGATAGACTTGGAGTTTTGAGTGAGAAAGATATACTGTAAGAGAGAGAGACTTTATAAAAGTGTTTGTGGGAGAGATAGAGAGCGAAGAATTATGAGAATTTGTATACTAGAGAGAGAAACAGAGACTGATATTTTATAAGAGTGTGTGTGTGAGAGAGTGAGAAGATACTTATTAAGGATATGTGTGTATGATAGGGGAAGGTGGAGGGAGAATCTTTATAAGAGTCTGTGTTAGAGAGGTGAGATATTGATAGACTTGGAGTTTTGAGTAAGAGAGAGAGACTTTATAAAAGTGCGTGTGGGAGAGATAGAGAGCGAAGAGTTATGAGAATTTGTATACTAGAGAGAGAAACAGAGACTGATATTTTATAAGTGTGTGTGTGAGAGAGTGAGAAGATACTTATTAAGGATATGTGTGTGTGTGATAGGGGAAGGTGGAGGGAGAATCTTTATAAGAATCTGTGTTAGAGAGGTGAGATATTGATAGACTTGGAGTTTTGAGTAAGAGAGAGAGACTTTATAAAAGTGCGTGTGGGAGAGATAGAGAGCGAAGAATTATGAGAATTTGTATACTAGAGAGAGAAGCAGAGACTGATATTTTATAAGAGTGTGTGTGTGAGAGAGTGAGAAGATACTTATTAAGGATATGTGTGTGTGTGATAGGGGAAGGTGGAGGGAGAATCTTTATAAGAGTCTGTGTTAGAGAGGTGAGATATTGATAGACTTGGAGTTTTGAGTAAGAGAGAGAGACTTTATAAAAGTGTTTGTGGGAGAGATAGAGAGCGAAGAATTATGAGAATTTGTATACTAGAGAGAGAAACAGAGACTGATATTTTATAAGAGTGTGTGTGTGAGAGAGTGAGAAGATACTTATTGAGGATATGTGTGTGTGATAGGGGAAGGTGGAGGGAGAATCTTTATAAGAGTCTGTGTTAGAGAGGTGAGATATTGATAGACTTGGAGTTTTGAGTGAGAAAGATATACTGTAAGAGAGAGAGACTTTATAAAAGTGTTTGTGGGAGAGATAGAGAGCGAAGAATTATGGGAATTTGTATACTAGAGAGAGAAACAGAGACTGATATTTTATAAGAGTGTGTGTGTGAGAGAGTGAGAAGATACTTATTAAGGATATGTGTGTGTGATAGGGGAAGGTGGAGGGAGAATCTTTATAAGAGTCTCTGTTAGAGAGGTGAGATATTGATAGACTTGGAGTTTTGAGTAAGAGAGAGAGACTTTATAAAAGTGCGTGTGGGAGAGATAGAGAGCGAAGAGTTATGAGAATTTGTATACTAGAGAGAGAAACAGAGACTGATATTTTATAAGTGTGTGTGTGAGAGAGTGAGAAGATACTTATTAAGGATATGTGTGTGTGTGATAGGGGAAGGTGGAGGGAGAATCTTTATAAGAGTCTGTGTTAGAGACGTGAGATATTGATAGACTTGGAGTTTTGAGTGAGAAAGATATACTGTAAGAGAGAGAGACTTTATAAAAGTGTTTGTGGGAGAGATCGAGAGCGAAGAATTATGAGAATTTGTATACTAGAGAGAGAAACAGAGACTGATATTTTATAAAAGTGTGTGTGTGAGAGAGTGAGAAGATACTTATTAAGGATATGTGTGTGTGATAGGGGAAGGTGGAGGGAGAATCTTTATAAGAGTCTGTGTTAGAGAGGTGAGATATTGATAGACTTGGAGTTTTGAGTGAGAAAGATATACTGTAAGAGAGAGAGACTTTATAAAAGTGTTTGTGGGAGAGATAGAGAGCGAAGAATTATGAGAATTTGTATACTAGAGAGAGAAACAGAGACTGATATTTTATAAGAGTGTGTGTGTGAGAGAGTGAGAAGATACTTATTAAGGATATGTGTGTATGATAGGGGAAGGTGGAGGGAGAATCTTTATAAGAGTCTGTGTTAGAGAGGTGAGATATTGATAGACTTGGAGTTTTGAGTAAGAGAGAGAGACTTTATAAAAGTGCGTGTGGGAGAGATAGAGAGCGAAGAGTTATGAGAATTTGTATACTAGAGAGAGAAACAGAGACTGATATTTTATAAGTGTGTGTGTGAGAGAGTGAGAAGATACTTATTAAGGATATGTGTGTGTGTGATAGGGGAAGGTGGAGGGAGAATCTTTATAAGAATCTGTGTTAGAGAGGTGAGATATTGATAGACTTGGAGTTTTGAGTAAGAGAGAGAGACTTTATAAAAGTGCGTGTGGGAGAGATAGAGAGCGATGAATTATGAGAATTTGTATACTAGAGAGAGAAGCAGAGACTGATATTTTATAAGAGTGTGTGTGTGAGAGAGTGAGAAGATACTTATTAAGGATATGTGTGTGTGATAGGGGAAGGTGGAGGGAGAATCTTTAAAAAGTCTGTGTAGAGAGGTGAGATATTGATAGACTTGGAGTTTTGAGTAAGAGAGGGAGACTTATAAAAGTGCGTGTGGGAGAGATAGAGAGCCCCCCCCCTTTTTTTTTTTTTTTTTTTTTTTTTTTTTTTTTTTTTTTTTTTTTTATAAATTTTAACTAAGGAAAAACAGAGATGTATTTTTTTTTTTTTTTTTTTTTTTTTTTTTTTTTTTTTTTTTTTTTTTTTTTTTTTTTTTTTTTTTTTTTTTTTTTTTTTTTTTTTTTTTTTTTTTTTTTTTTTTTTTTTTTTTTTTTTTTTTTTTTTTTTTTTTTTTTTTTTTTTTTTTTTTTTTTTTTTTTTTTTTTTTTTTTTTTTTTTTTTTTTTTTTTTTTTTTTTTTTTTTTTTTTTTTTTTTTTTTTTTTTTTTTTTTTTTTTTTTTTTTTTTTTTTTTTTTTTTTTTTTTTTTTTTTTTTTTTTTTTTTTTTTTTTTTTTTTTTTTTTTTTTTTTTTTTTTTTTTTTTTTTTTTTTTTTTTTTTTTTTTTTTTTTTTTTTTTTTTTTTTTTTTTTTTTTTTTTTTTTTTTTTTTTTTTTTTTTTTTTTTTTTTTTTTTTTTTTTTTTTTTTTTTTTTTTTTTTTTTTTTTTTTTTTTTTTTTTTTTTTTTTTTTTTTTTTTTTTTTTTTTTTTTTTTTTTTTTTTTTTTTTTTTTTTTTTTTTTTTTTTTTTTTTTTTTTTTTTTTTTTTTTTTTTTTTTTTTTTTTTTTTTTTTTTTTTTTTTAAAAAAAAAAAAAAAAAAAAAAAAAAAAAAAAAAAAAAAAAAAAAAAAAAAAAAAAAAAAAAAAAAAAAAAAAAAAAAAAAAAAAAAAAAAAAAAAAAAAAAAAAAAAAAAAAAAAAAAAAAAAAAAAAAAAAAAAAAAAAAAAAAAAAAAAAAAAAAAAAAAAAAAAAAAAAAAAAAAAAAAAAAAAAAAAAAAAAAAAAAAAAAAAAAAAAAAAAAAAAA
Organism: Hermatobates lingyangjiaoensis; assembly: GCA_026182355.1. Classification (NCBI taxonomy): domain Eukaryota; kingdom Metazoa; phylum Arthropoda; class Insecta; order Hemiptera; family Hermatobatidae; genus Hermatobates; species Hermatobates lingyangjiaoensis. The sequence continues at coordinate 992,634 of JAPFBL010000123.1, read as the reverse complement.
AAAAAAAAAAAAAAAAAAAAAAAAAAAAAAAAAAAAAAAAAAAAAAAAAAAAAAAAAAAAAAAAAAAAAAAAAAAAAAAAAAAAAAAAAAAAAAAAAAAAAAAAAAAAAAAAAAAAAAAAAAAAAAAAAAAAAAAAAAAAAAAAAAAAAAAAAAAAAAAAAAAAAAAAAAAAAAAAAAAAAAAAAAAAAAAAAAAAAAAAAAAAAAAAAAAAAAAAAAAAAAAAAAAAAAAAAAAAAAAAAAAAAAAAAAAAAAAAAAAAAAAAAAAAAAAAAAAAAAAAAAAAAAAAAAAAAAAAAAAAAAAAAAAAAAAAAAAAAAAAAAAAAAAAAAAAAAAAAAAAAAAAAAAAAAAAAAAAAAAAAAAAAAAAAAAAAAAAAAAAAAAAAAAAAAAAAAAAAAAAAAAAAAAAAAAAAAAAAAAAAAAAAAAAAAAAAAAAAAAAAAAAAAAAAAAAAAAAAAAAAAAAAAAAAAAAAAAATTTTAAAAGTTTGGGAAATAAAAAAATTATGGGGTTTTTATACTAAGGAAAACAGAGATGTATTTTAAAGTTGTGTTAAAGTGGGAAATATTATTAAGGAAGGTGTGTTAGGGGAAGGTGGAAGAATCTTTATAAAGCTTTTAGAGAGGTGAGATATTATAGATTGGAGTTTTGAGGGTAAGAGAGAGAGACTTTATAAAAGTGGTTTGTGGGAGAGATAGAGAGGAAGATTATGAGAATTTGTATACTAGAGAGAGAAACAGAGACTGATATTTTATAAGGTGTGTGTGAGAGAGTGAGAAGATACTTATTAAGGATATGTGTGTGTGATAGGGGAAGGTGGAGGGAGAATCTTTATAAGAGTTGTGTTAGAGAGGTGAGATATTGATAGACTTGGAGTTTTGAGTAAAAGAAAGAAGAGAAAATTTAAAAAGTGTTTGTGGGAGAGATGAGAGCGAAGAATTATGAGAATTTGTATACTAGAGAGAGAAACAGAGACTGATATTTTATAAAGTGTGTGTGTGAGAGAGTGAGAAGATACTTATTAAGGATATGTGTGTGTGATAGGGGAAGGTGGAGGGAGAATCTTTATAAAGTCTGTGTTAGAGAGGTGAGATATTGATAGACTTGGAGTTTTGAGTGAGAAAGATATACTGTAAGAGAGAGAGACTTTATAAAAGTGTTTGTGGGAGAGATAGAGAGCGAAGAATTATGGAATTTGTATACTAGAGGAGAAACAGAGACTGATATTTTATAAGAGTGTGTGTGTGAGAGAGTGAGAAGATACTTATTAAGGATATGTGTGTTGATAGGGGAAGGTGGAGGGAGAATCTTTATAAGAGTCTGTGTTAGAGAGGTGAGATATTGATAGACTTGGAGTTTTGAGTAAGAGTGAGAGACTTTATAAAAGTGCGTGTGGGAGAGATAGAGAGCGAAGAGTTATGAGAATTTGTATACTAGAGAGAGAAACAGAGACTGATATTTTATAAGTGTGTGTGTGAGAGAGTGAGAAGATACTTATTAAGGATATGTGTGTGTGTGATAGGGGAAGGTGGAGGGAGAATCTTTATAAGAATCTGTGTTAGAGAGGTGAGATATTGATAGACTTGGAGTTTTGAGTAAGAGAGAGAGACTTTATAAAAGTGCGTGTGGGAGAGATAGAGAGCGATGAATTATGAGAATTTGTATACTAGAGAGAGAAGCAGAGACTGATATTTTATAAGAGTGTGTGTGTGAGAGAGTGAGAAGATACTTATTAAGGATATGTGTGTGTGATAGGGGAAGGTGGAGGGAGAATCTTTACAAAAGTCTGTGTCAGAGAGGTGAGATATTGATAGACTTGGAGTTTTGAGTAAGAGAGGGAGACGTTATAAAAGTGCGTGTGGGAGAGATAGAGAGCGAAGAATTATGAGAATTTGTATACTAGAGAGAGAAGCAGTGACTGATATTTTATAAGAGTGTGTGTGTGAGAGAGTGAGAAGATACTTATTAAGGATATGTGTGTGTGATAGGGGAAGGTGGAGGGAGAATCTTTACAAAAGTCTGTGTCAGAGAGGTGAGATATTGATAGACTTGGAGTTTTGAGTAAGAGAGGGAGACGTTATAAAAGTGCGTGTGGGAGAGATAGAGAGCGAAGAATTATGAGAATTTGTATACTAGAGAGAGAAGCAGAGACTGATATTTTATAAGAGTGTCTGTATGCGTGAGAGAGTGAGACAAATACTAATTAAGGATATGTGTGTGTGTGAGTGATAGAGGAAGCCACCTTTCTTTTCTAAAGAAAGGATCTTTATAAGATGTATCACCGCGATACGCTTATAATGTCATGAGCACGTCGGGGATATGATTGGACCCTTGCATTGTGTGTCCAGGTTTCCTTCGTTTGTTGGTGGCTGCAGTATCTAAACCAAGCCATAGACTCTCTAAACCAATATGGTTGTTCTGCTTTGTTGTATAAGAAAGTAGTTATATTCTTGCTATGTTACCTTCAACATAACAAAGAATTGATTGGAGTTTCTTTATTTATAGTAGTAGGTATATGTATATGCCACTATGTTCTAATTCTGTGAATAGATAAGTAATGCTCATTAATCAAAACTGTGACCTCTACAAAAAAAAATATTGAATGGTTCATTTTATTATTCTGAATCATTGGACATAAATGAAATGTTAAATTAGTTCATCTTCTGTTTAGCTAAGTATTTTTTTTTGCAGGTCCTTGGTGGGTCCAATTCAGCATATAGCTTGGCAGATCAACTTTCTGTGAATTCATTTTTTAGTGAAGACAAAAGTAAAGTGTCCTTTAAGGATGTAGAAAAATTTACAAACTATATGAGAACGGATTTGCAGGTATTATGGAATCCCAATAGTAAGTTACAGATTTAAGTATATTGTAATCATTGTTCTAAATCATTGATTATAAATTTTTAAAATGTATCCGTTCTTTAATGGATGTTGTTTTATTATTTATCTTGTTGGTACAGGTGTGGTTATTAATGTCAACATTAATTTTATTAAGTAGTGTAATTTACTTTGGATAGTCTACCATATTCATATATACATATCAATAATCAAACCACAATATGAAAAAAGGAAATAGACTAAGATCTTTCAACCGTAACAAACGGTCTTCGTCAGAGTCAAAAACCCTACTGAAACACTAGATGCAGAAACATCGGACCAGATGTTTATGCTTCTTGTGTTTCAGTTGGGTTTTTGACTCTGAGGAATACCGATTGTTACGGTTGAAAGATCTTAGTCTTTTCTCCCTTTTCATATTGTGGTTTGATCATTGATTGTTATTTCACGTATTTATATTTATTATATATATATACATATATATAATAATTAAATTGTGTACGTACAAACTATACTTTACTGCAAGAGTTTGAATGAATAAACCAAAAATTGTGCCTATTTACGGCATGCGTTTACTTTGCGTCATCGAAAATCGCTCTCCAGTTGTGTTAGTATATTTTTCTGAAATAGCAATTATATAGATTGAAATTGCAAGAGTTTGGCCATGTTATAGTTAAGTGGTTGTATAGGTTACGGAATTATTTTTAAAATTTACCATCTGTTGTGACACATCGTCTAAAGTCACATTGACAATAGAAATATATCTTGGATTCAATTATTTATATTCAAGCGTGTGGCTAGATGCATTATGCTTTAAATATCAGGTAATATTGAGATATTGGGCAATTCTTAGTTATAGTTGCAATTGACATTATATTTTAAATGTTTGCTAACATTGAGCAATTGGATCTTAGTAGTTAGAGTTACTAGACCTATTATGTTTTAAAAGTCATCTAACATTGAGATATTGGACAGTTATTAGTTATAGTTGCAATTAACTTTATATTTTAAATGTTTGCTAGCATTGAGCTGTGGGATCTTAGAAGTTAAAGTTACTAGACCTATTATGTTTTAAAAATCATCTAACATTGAGATATTGAACAGTTATTAGTTACAGTTGAAATTAACTTTATATTGTAAATTTTTGCTAACATTGAGCAGTTGGATCTTAGTAGTTAGAGTTACTAGTCCTATTATGTTTTAAAAGTCATCTAACATTGAGATATTGGACAGTTATTAGTTAAAGTTGCTATTGACCTTATATTTTAAGTATCAACTAACATTGATTATATGGTTGACAGTTGCTGAGTATTTGTGACATCGTTTTAAACCATACTGCTAATGAAACTGTTTGGTTAAAAGATCACCCAGAATGTGCTTATAATTTGGTTAATTCACCACATCTCCGACCAGCCTATCTTCTCGACATTTTCTTGCACCACATATCTGTTAAACTCATTAAGAATGAGTTTGCTCACCTTAGTCCATCGATAGACTCAGAGGACGACCTTCAAGTCAGTATAATTATCGTACAATTTTAATTTTGTTAGTATTTAAATTCATTGGAAAATGTATCAATCTATTCCTTTTTGCTGATAGATATAACTAAGGATCTGTGTTCATCGGTTCCTTTGACAAAAACTAACTACATATAAGAATTTATGTCTATAATAATATTAAAAATATTTATAGTAGTCTAAACTGTGTTAGCACACTCTTATCAGAAATAATCAACAATCAATTTATTACTTGATTTTTTAAACTTGGTACTTCAGTTTGCCAATCATAATCTATATTGTAATGGTACTTGTCATTCCGTTAGTTCGTACGACTGTGAAGCTCTTCAGCAAGCATGGTCATGCATGGATTGATGGAGAGTAAATTAACTGAAAATTACAAAATTAAGTCCAATTAAAATAATGAACTTAATGTAATACTCGCTCTCTTGAGTTTAACGAATGGTCCGATTGATTGGGTGATCCCAAAATGTTGCTTACATATCTGCCCTACATACATAAATAATCCTAAACATATTAGCTTTGTTCTTTCAAGGTATCTCAAGATATGTAAGTCGTCAAAGTCTCAATTTCTTTTTTCACATGAACACTATATTTATAATATAGTAAAAATGAAACCTTCATGATATAATATGTACAGTTGAGGTTTATGGATTCTGGTCAGCCCATCCGTTAGGTCAGGAATCAGCAAACTGATTTATTGAAGATCCACCTGGGATTTGAAGTCAGGGGAGGTAGGTGAAGTTGTGCCTTACCTGACAATATTGGAAAGGAAAAAATAAGTAAAATAGTTAAACTGAGTTAAATAGTTATATTCATCCAATGAATTGACTGTTAAGATATTTTTCAGTTTTCTTCACCAGTTTTAGGTTGTTTTTATTAAAACGTTTTTACATTTACTGTTCAGATACTTAAAGGAAATGTGCGGTGAGGCTGTCATCTTTCTGCCTCTCAATAGGCAGTGACTGTTAACTGTGCTGGGATGTTCTGCAGTGATACAATATTTCTATCTCTAGCTGTATCGCAATTAAAATGTTTAACACTTATGCTATATTAACTAAATTTCAATGTACAGTGTTTTTTGTGTTAAAATGGTTGAAGTTAATCGTTCTCCCTTCGATTTTGCCGAAGGTGAATCTGAGCTAGTTTCAGATTTAATATTGAGTATAGAAGAGGTGGTTTTGCTTTTATTTTTCTTTCTGAGTATACAAATATTATTTTTATAAGTTTACTTGGCTCTATTTTGTTGTTGCTGTGATCTTGTTAAATTTTTTTTTATTTAAAGGTGTTTTTTTTAGTTATTTGGATTCGTGGAACTTTGTCCCGATTTCGTTAAGAAGCTAATATATTTAACTTGAAAAGTTTTTTACCTATCTCTTTAAATTATTTGATTTTTTTATTGGTTTTATTTGATTTATGTTTATGATTTTGTAAATAACTTTGTTTTAGTGAAGCTAATAACGGAATATAATTGTTTTCTTTTATTTTCAAAGTAAGTGCTTTCTAAAGCTTAATTAGCTAGTTCGTTATTTTATCTCATATATATATATATATATATATATATATATATATATATATATATATATATATATATATATATAAATGATCAAACCACAATAAGAAATGGGAAAACAAGACTAAGATCTTTGTTGGGTTTTTGACTCTGACGAAGACCGCTTGTTACGGTTGAAAGATCTTAGTCTTGTTTTCCCATTTCTTATTGTGGTTTGATCATTGATTGTTGTTTCACGTGTTTATGTGAAATCTTTATATATATATATATATATATATATATACATATACATACATTGTTTTATGTATACAAATGCTTATACATTTTGTCTTTATATTGTAGATGTGCCTGATGATGAACACTAAGTGTTCGAAACGCGTAGTAAACTAAATTCCTTATGGTGAGGACATAATATATTTTCCTCATTATCATGAGTAAATACCACACAATATCTGCTTGCATAGCTTGTGAGCCCGTTATTTATTTGAATGTGTTCAAGACAAAATTAAATGATCTTTTCAGACTTTGAGATGGATTCTTCGTTCAGAGATTAAAGAGGTTCTCCGACTTCCAGAAGTTTTCATGGTAGACACAAAAAAAGTAGTTAGTGATTTTCTTGAAATGTGTCGCACGCAGCAACCACAATCGATTCCTGAGGTGTCTTCCCCTCTTGTTCTTGTTCAAGACCCAGCATATCGACGTTTCAAATCAACAGTTAATATGCAAGACGCATTGTCCCTATACAATATATATTGGTAAGAATAATGTTTGTTATACGTAGAAGGAAATTAAAACTTTTTTTATACAAAAAATATATTATATTTATGATTATAAAATACAATTTTTAATTATGACTTGGTCAGTTCTTCAGGTTCAAATTAAACTCTCATTGCTGACGTTTCGTTTTTATTAATACCTTTTCCATAGGCACAATTATAAATTTTGAAACAGAAAAACTTTAGTATTACATTAGAGATTTTTTTAAAAAAAAAATCTCTAATGTTAATATTTAAGTTTTGAGTTTCAAAATTTTATACTTCTGCCTGTGAAAATTTAAAACTTTTTATTTTATTTATTTATATAAATTTTATTTATTTATTAAATAAAAACTGAAACGTCAGGTTTAAATAAGAGTTTAATTGGAATCTGAAGAACTGACCGAGTCCTGATAAAAATTTTATCAATTTTTCTATCATTGATAAGATATTTTACTCAATATAAATAATTTTTTTTTAATTATTTTTAGTGAATAAACAACTTTCTTACCCTCTCCTAAGTTGAGGGCTTAAAGAGAGTTATATTGTTTTTAAAATATTTTATATCTTTGAAATTCTAAGTTTGTTTGTTTTTAATACCTCCTCTTATCTGCTTTCACTTTAGTACAGTTCTAGGGATGAAAAGTGTGGTTAATTTGCTGTTTAGCATACACTTTAGTCGTGGGGTACAACACTTATGCAGGGAGTGTTGTAATATTTTTAATATTACTTCAATGCACTTTGCTAGAGGAGGGAAATTTAACATATACATGACATTGGTTAGGCATTAGCACAAGTAAAATGATAATCCGAGTCTAGCAGTGTGCTTATTATTAAAAAAAAATACTTCGATACACCATTTGTGTTATAAATTTAATAAGGCAATTTATTTCTTGATAATACCGTATACACTCATAGGTTGGTCGCACCTTTTTTACCAAAATTTCTTAAAAGAAATTGGGGTGAGACCGACCTTTTTTCTCGACATACCTGTAAAATTAACATTAAGTCTTCAGTAACTGTCATTGCGGTAATACGTGGACTTAGATCCAAGTTTTAGCATGCGTAAATTAAGCATTAGAAAGCTGTCATCTGAATAAATTATGTATGCCACGATCCTACTGATTCATAACTTTATACTGATCTGATGTTAGAGATATAAATTAAGTTTTATTAAAATAAAACTTCATAATATTTCCATTTCCGATCCTGTTACATTTGATGGTGTTTATTGTCCTGGTACTGGTTATATAAAAAGGAATAAACTCTTCTGTTTAATTTTTTCTTTTATAATTGTCTAGATTAGAGTTACAGAAAAATGTTTCAAGATTTGTAAGTCGTTTTTTGAAATGAAGGTAAATATGTTATAATATTTGTTTTTATGAACAGCAGGTTGATTTCCCAGATTGCGAGCAACCTATCTGTGAGTCAGACTTAAATAACACTTTATTTATGTCTAATTAAGGGTGAAATCTAACATTTGGTGCCTCCAATCTATGAGTGCATATGGTAGTTAATGATAGAGGTCGTTTAGTTTTTTTTGTATAGTGATGCACAACAACCAACGTACCGATTACAGTCTTTCCTCTCCGTCCTCTGTACCCATAGGTGTACGATAAACCTTAGAGCAGTCTAATGAATCCATAACTGTACATTAAGCATCAGAAACTGGTGACAACATGTTTCTTTGTCGCGTAAACCCACTGTTAAGGTTCAGATACTTTTATGAATCCGCCCTTGTGTCTTCTAAACCCATCGTGTATAGTATGTTAAGCCTCAGATACGGGTAACAACCTGCCTCTATGTATTCTAAACCCATCGTACACATTACCTTCAAATGTCTTCTAAACCAAACGTATACGTTAAGCATCTGATATCGGTAACAACCTACCTCTTTGTCTTTTACCCATCGTACACATTACCTTCAGATACCGGTATCAACCCACCCCTCTGTCTTCTAAACCAATCGTATACGTTAAGCATCTGATACTGGTAACAACCTGTCTCTTTGTCTTTTAAACCCATCGTATACGTTACCTTCAGAGACTGTTAACTACTTCCGTTAGCCTCATAAACTCATCGCTACCCAGAACTCGGGAATAACCTTTTTTCTTTGTTCACTAAACCAATCATCCAGCTTTAAGTTTCAGGAATCAACCTGAAACTTAACCTGAAAGCATCAGTTTCTGATGCTTAAAGTACAGTTATGGATTTAGAAGACAGCTCTAAGGTTTATCGTACAGCTATGGGTATAGGAGACGGAGGGGGAAGACTAATCGGTAAGTTTGTTGTTCTGCATCACTATATAAAGAAACTAAACGACCTGTGTCATTAACTAAGCACAAAGTAAGATAAAAAACCAAAAATGTAAAAGATAATTCAAAATTAAAATCTTTTGTTTAGAGATTAATAAATGTAATTATCATACATCTTTAATTATAAATCACCTTAAAACAACATTTTATTCGCTGTTTATGATGTTTTTCAGAGAAAATAAGGGTATTTTCCTGTTTTAAATTTGAAAATTTTACTTTAATATTTAATGTTGAAGGATGTCAAGTAAACGATGTAAGAAATACACTGGCTATTTGAACAAAAGCTATGTTCTCTTGTAGGAGAATATTTCGTATCAAGAAATGTTAACTTTGGTTTTTCAAAAATGTTATTACTGCTGTAGTTATACTAATGAAATTATTTGCATCAGCTATGTGATGTACGAAAATAAGCTTATATATTGATATGTCCTTCAGTCACTATCTTTACTACCTCAGGAATGAAAGACTAATAATCATATCCCATTTAGATGTTTACGTTATGCTTAAATGAGACGTTATGTGTTATATACTCAAGAAATTTGATATTAAATTACTTATAGTAAAGTTGAGTGTAGGCCACTCCAGATTTTTGTGTATAGCTTGATCTCTTATTTATTTTACTTAACCTTTCTTTTTTCATACATACCCATTAATGGTACTGATGGCAGGAAGGACTGTTTCGACGAGGACACCCGCTTGAGGCGCTGTGGGGAGGAATTCAAGGCAGCTGTGGATACTCTTAACAAAACTAAAGAGGCTGAAGTGCAGGCTCACTTAGATGCCGCAGTTGAGAATTTAATATCTGGTGTTCGATATATGAGAGTCAGTGCTGAAGGCCCACAAAGGCACCTTGTCACAAAACAGGACCCTTTGTTTTCCAGGTCTGTTCCCAGTATTATAAATATAATTCAATCATTTCATTATTTTCATTATTTCACTATTTCTGATCATTCATTTAAGATACTTCTACGAAGGGGATGAAGAACCTGATGAAAATATTCTCTGGGGTAATTCTGCAGCTCGGATCATGGCTCACAATGGCTGGGTGATGAACCACGATCCAATGAAGAACTTTGCTGAATCTGAATCCAATGTATATCTACGACGAGAACTTATTGCCTGGGGTGATTCCGTTAAATTGAGGTTACTAGTTTAATTTATAACTGTCTTTTGTTAGAATACGAATAATATTGTATTTTATTTTCTTTCATCATTCTCTCCTTCTAGTATACATAGACGTCACTTCCCTGTATACTGCTATCTTTAATATTGAAGATAAACGTATACGCTCTGAATGTCCCCTATACTATGAGTAAAATAACATGTTTAATTGATAATTCAATTGGTTGGCAGCTTGTAAGGTTAGAATGACTGTCACTTTAGGCTCACCTTGGAGCAGTCTTGTAGATGATAAGAAAGACTGTCATATTGAAGTTTACTTCATGTCCCTCTTCTAAGGATGGAATAACGTAGTTCGTCTGCATGATATTTTTTTTTTGCATGATGTGGTGTCGTGGGACCCGCCTCCGCGAGGTCCACCTTGGGTGCATGGGTGGGCTCGGTCGCATCCCTCTTCAGAGGAATGTGGTTTGTGCCCTCATGTGGCTAAAGGGTCTCACGTAAAAAAGCATCGATCTGTAATTGCTTTGTTCATGGATTGGGCCGAAAGGCCGAGAAACATGGCTACAAATCAAAACAGGTCTGTCTGATTGTGAGTTCGGTGAAGGCGCACACTGTAACATTAGGGTTTTCTAAATATCGCTCTACTGTATCAATAATATCAAGTGTAATTCATAGTCTACTAGTTGTCTGTTCATAGGTTTGGTGAAAGCGAGAGTGATTGCCCCTTTCTCTGGAATATCATGCAGCAGTACGTTGAACAAACAGCCAGAATATTTGACGGTGTCAGACTCGATAATTGCCATTCAACACCCATCAATGTAGCTCAGGTAAATAATTGCATCTTGAAATCTGGTATATTAAAGTTAATTTCTTGATTTATCTGACAGATTTTATGACTTATAATTTCAGTATATGCTGGATAAAGCAAGGAAAGTAAACCCGAACTTATACGTAGTGGCTGAACTCTTTACAGGATCTGAAGATGTTGATAACTTATTTGTTAACAAACTCGGCATTACTTCCCTCATCAGAGGTAAAGTCTGGCATATTATATTTATATATCTTCATTTTAATTGGTAACTTCCTTTATAAGACTCATATGATAAGGAATGTTGTAATTAATAAAAAGTGTTATAATGCCTTTTAAAATATAAGTGAAGCAATCTTAATCAAGGATAAAAATCAAGCAATAAAAATCAAAGGATTTTTAACTATGACTTCAAATGCAGAAATTGTCCCATTAATTCAATCAAGGATAAAAATCAAGCAATAAAAGTCATAGGATTTTTAACTATGACTTCAAATGCAGAAATTGTCCCATTAAGTCAATCAAGGATAAAAATCAAGCAATAAAGTCATAGGATTTTTAACTATGACTTCAAATGCAGAAATTGTCCCATTAAGTCAATCAAGGATAAAAATCAAGCAATAAAGTCATAGGATTTTTAACTATGACTTCAAATGCAGAAATTGTCCCATTAAGTCAATCAAGGATAAAAATCAAGCAATAAAGTCATAGGATTTTTAACTATGACTTAAAATATAGAAATTGTCCCATTAAGTCAATCAAGGATAAAAATCAAGCAATAAAGTCATAGGATTTTTAACTATGACTTCAAATGCAGAAATTGTCCCATTAAGTCAATCAAGGATAAAAATCAAGCAATAAAGTCATAGGATTTTTAACTATGACTTCAAATGCAGAAATTGTCCCATTAAGTCAATCAAGGATAAAAATCAAGCAATAAAGTCATAGGATTTTTAACTATGACTTAAAATATAGAAATTGTCCCATTAAGTCAATCAAGGATAAAAATCAAGCAATAAAGTCATAGGATTTTTAACTATGACTTCAAATGCAGAAATTGTCCCATTAAGTCAATCAAGGATAAAAATCAAGCAATAAAGTCATAGGATTTTTAACTATGACTTAAAATATAGAAATTGTCCCATTAAGGAAATCAAGTTCATTTTTTGTTTTGGTATCGAATCGAATTTGAATTACAGTTATATTTATAATGATGTAGCTTCTCTACCAATGATTCTTAAAGTTCAAAGATGGGTTTCTTGAGGATTTTTGGTCTAAAGAAATAACACTGCTGTTTAAAAGCTGACGTTTTGTCAAAAATTGTTTGGCATTTTCAAGGCCAAAAAACAATTTATTGACGTTATAATGAGTGAAAACAAAAACATCCACGGAATATCAACCAACAGAAAAAAAACAATAAACCAAACCATAAAACCACATAAACTAAAATAAGAACCACAAAATATAGCCAGTGTTATTGTTTTTTACTAAAAAAAAAGAATTTAGTAGAAAACAATTTAAAACTAAAATAATTTAAACATTTTTTAGTAGAAAACAATAACACTGGCTGTGTTTTGTGGTTTCTTCTTTTAGTTTATGTGGTTTTATTGTTTTGGTTTATTGTTTTTTGTTGGTTGATATTCCATGGATGTTTTTGTTTTCACTACTTCTGTCATCAATAAATGGTTTTTAGCCTTGAAAATGCTAAACAATTTTTGGCGAAATGTCGGTGTATAAACAGGAGCGTTATTTCTTTAGACAAAAAATCCTTAAGAAACTCATCTTCGAACATTTTATTTGTACATTGATTTTAAATCTATATTGATAAAAATTCGATTTGCTCTCTTAATCTTGTTATTAATAGTTTGAATCAATGATTGCAATACCCATAAATAACTGGATTATTATTTCTCACCTGATTCTTTTATTTTTCTTCATGAGATGTGATTTTCAGAGAGTATGTCCAGTTGGGACAGCCATGAATTGGGGCGACAAGTTTACAAGTATGGCGGGCAACCTGTCGGTTCTTTTCGTAGTGGATCAGCCACGGCGCACGCTCTCTTCATGGACCAAACACATGACAACCCTTCGCCCATAGTTCGGCGCTCCGTCTTCGATTTACTACCTTCCTCTGCTCTTGTTGCAATGGCCTGCTGTGCAACTGGCAGTAATTACGGCTACGACCACTTGGTGCCCCACCATGTAAGTATACTTTTTTGTTAACTGCAATTAGTGTTTCATTATACGAATTTCATTCATTGTGCAATATGTTATAGTGTAGAATGTTACTCATATTGGGGAAAGTATTATGTCTCTACACAAAAGAGTATATCATAGAAAGAACTAACAACAATGGTTAATTAAGGCATTTTAATACTATTCCCATGTTTATCACTCAATAGTGTCAGATTTTTCTTTTTTTTTATTGTTATTATTTGATGGTGACTATAGCACTGCGTCTTAAAAAAAGAAGTATTGCACTTCCCCTCTTCTGTACTAAAGTACCCAAGCAGTTAGCTTCAACGCCTCCAAGAAGCTCAGCACTTTTGCTGGTTCCAGAGGCAAACGTTTTTCTATGGTTTTGTTGAGAGTCCCGCAGCACCCACCTCTATGCAGCAAAGTTGCCTAACAGTCAGTCAGCAGGTGCAACGGTGTTTCTGCCGTCAGTTGGGTTTGGCGGACTCTGACGAAGACCGCTTGTTACGGTTGAAAGATTTTAGTCTTGTTTTCCCATTTCTTATTGTGGTTTGATCATTGATAAGTTATGATGTATAAACTTCTGATGTAAATAAAGTCAGTCATATTTTGTCATGAACATACACAACTTCAGCTGTCATCTCAAGTTTATGAAACAAGCACATATCCTTATTATCACTTTGTGATTTCACAAATTTATTAGGTGAGTTATGTTTGATTCGTTTTTGTGTACCAATTACATGGTCATACGCGCTTCGTGGTAAGTCGCTGTTTGCCAGGCAAGCAGAGATCTTCTACTGATGACGACGAAGTCGAAATATTATAGTGAATATTGATATGTTTCACTGTGTTCTTTTCCTTTAATGATTTGATAAGTTTTCCTAACAGTCTGTTTCTTGTTTATATCAATACTAAATGTTTGTTTCAGATTAATGTTGTTGACGAAAGCAGAGAGTATATGGGGATAGAGGAGGTTAGCAGATTTGGCTGCAATGGAATTGTTGAAGGAAAACGTTATTTGAATGCGCTTCATTCCTGGCTAGCAGATAATGACTTCAACCAGGTATTCTTTACAATCTCTATATATAAAGTTCGTCAGTTTTTTGTTTGTTTGTTTGTTCACCCATTTCCCGTGGAGATAGATACCTGAAATTAAATATATATTATTTATTACCTGAATAATGTCAAATAAAAGGAAATTATCACTATATTCTCAAAATTGGAGCCAGGGTAGCAAGTGTCTTGCTTGCTCGCCGATGACACTGGTGCAAATGGATTATATATAAATATAACAAAAAAATGTTTAGAATTTAATATTTGCGTAGTATAAACACTGGTAATAAACTAAAAGCATGGAGCCAGGGTAGCCCACTGGCTTGTGTGCTTGCCGATGACGGTAGCACAAATATATTAAAATAAATGTAACAAAAAAAATTTTTGAATTTAAAATTTGGATAATATTTGAATGAAATTTATATTTGGAGCCAGAGTAGCAAGCGTCTTGCGTGCTCGCCGGTGACAATAGTGAAAATGTAGTAGTAGTAACAAAAAAAAATTAATTTAAAATTGCGAAATATAAACACTGGTAATAAAATAAAGGCATGGAGCAAGTGTAACCCAGAGGTTTGGTGCTCGTTGATGATAGTACTGCAAATGTATTATAAATAAATGTAACAAATATATAATAAACTACTACATTAAAGGTTAGAAATGAATAATTTTAGAAACAAACTTGAACACAACCGTGAGATAAAATATGAATATTCTAAGGTAATATTATAAAGACACATTCCTTTCACTAATAAGTTGAATATTTCAATTTACATGTTTCGTTTGTTTAAATATATCTGATTGTGTATATACGAGAATTGAGTATATCTCGTAGAATTGAGTTACGAGTATATATCGTAACTTGAATTAATGTTTTATTTATTTATGTCAAAAATATATGAATTTTGTTTACTTTTAAATGATTTTTATTTTGCTAAATATACTTACTCTGTATATATCTTTAATCATGTTAAGAGTACTATATCAAAGCTTGGGCCATATAAGAATCTGTTTTCGTGCCTTAATAACAAGAAACAACAATTAAAATTATCCCTGTCAATCATGTTCAGTGAATTAATTTCAATACCTATTGTTATAATTTCTGAGTGACATAAAGGGTCACGGGTAGTCTAGTATTATTAGATAAGCGGCTTGAAGCTTGGGAACCCCCTGAATGAGTGGGTGCCCAGGCCTTAAACCACAGATACGAAGAGTCTGTTGTTGCCTTACCATGCATGGGTCACCAGTAGTGGACTCAAGTGAAGACGAATTTTCAAGTGCATTGTGGGTTCTCTAAATACACTACTAGTTGACCCGGGGAACTTCATACCTCCTAAGAGTCAATAATTTGTAAACATACAAAGAAAGTATACTTAAAAAAATAATAATAATAATCTCCTCGAAATATGTGCAAGATAATTCGTAATTCCAAAACAGAATTAACTTGTTGATAAGTTTGAAGTGAAATCTTTTTTTGTTCCACTACAAATATCTCAAAACGTGGAAAAACATTACATATAGTAACATGCATGTCCCTCTGGGCATTCAGGTGATTCCTAGATTTTGTTTCAATTGACAAGAGTTACTAAATCCTAACTCGCATACTTATGTTGTTCCGAATGGAATTGGTAGAGCGAGAACAGTTTTCCAGAGCCTCGGAAAAATGTCTATAACCGAACACCAATAGACTTTCAAAGTGCTTGTCTTAATTTGTAGTTATAGATCTTGATTAGAACGCAGTTCTCTGAGATATTCTTTCAGCTTTTCCTAATCCTGTGACTATATCACAGATTATTCTACTTATATCAAAACAAGTATAATAACAACAGCCCAAGATGTGAAATTTAATCATAAGTTTTCTAACAAGTTCAATGAATATCATAATCATAAACAATAAATATGTGAACAATATTTGTTTAATAACAATATCCCATTATTAAGCTGGATTCTCTAATACTCTAGGTTGGAAGTCCCTTTTCTAAACGGACAATTCTGACATGAAGAGTTCCTGAAACCCTACTTGATATCCTCACTCTATATACTCCTAATCTCATATCACTCATATCTTCATAGATTAATTATAAATATATTTTTCTCCTTTGTAATTACTTAGAAGCAACTTTCCGAATGATTTTTTCCAATAAAACTTCCATTGACTGACGGTTGGGTGCCAAAATATAAACCGGATGTGTATGTATAGCAACAGACAACATACAGAGAATATTGTTTATATAGATAAAAAATAGATACATTTAATATTATTTAATTATTATTAATAATTATTTATTTATTAATTAATTATTTAATTTAAATTATTATTTAATAATTAATTATTGAAATCATTAATTATATACTTCTTATACATTTTACAATACATTTTATGTGAGTTGGTAAATTATGAAAGTTTGTTGCCATCGAACTATTTAATTTGTGTTCTGTTATTTTTTTTAAAAAAACTATTTCGTGGATTCTAAACACCTGTAAACGGATAAAATTGATTTGTAAACAGTAAATTTGATTTGCAAAGAGAGCAAACTTTATTCCCAAAAACTGTATTTTTTGGTTAATGTTACAGGTATTTGTTGACCAACTGGACAAGGACATTGTTTGTGTGACGCGGCACAACAGAAATACCTTGCAGTCTTATATTATGATTGCATACACAGCTTTTTCACATCCTGAGTGTGATTGCAAAGGTAATTACCACCCAGTTTTATTTAAATAAGCGACAAACAGAAATACATTGCAGCCCTACATTCTTATTGCATATACTGCTTTCTTATTTAGTGAGTGTGATTGCAAAGGTAACTACCACCCAATTTTATTTAAATAAATAGCAAACAGAAATACATTGCAGCCCTACATTCTGATTGCATATATTACTTTCTTACATCCTGAGTGTGATTGCAAAGGTAACTACCACCCAATTTTTCTTCGATACTACCTTAACCTCACAAAATGTAAACACATTTTAAATTAGCCTTGTGATATATTAATACTCATTCCAACAAAACATATGTATATATATATATGTGTGTGTGACTAATACTAGATGTCCCAACCCCACTATAATGAAACATCTCGTACAAGAGTTTTCATATTCATTTATTTAATAATTTGATTTCATAATTCTGTATATTCTTGTTCACAATACTTCAAGTTTTTGTTTTGCTTTAAATCCTGTTAATTTGTTATCTGTGCAGTGTCTGGTATTGGCAAAGGCATTACCGTAACTGGCTCTTCAATAGAAGTAACTTATCAGGCCTATCTTCACCACAGGTATTTATACTATTCTTACCTATTTTATACTCAGCTTAATTTACTTTCTCTCATGTTTTATGTGAAACACATATAATAAAAAATTTTAATTTGACTACAATGCCAATGAATCTGAAAACATTAGATTACTTATCTTTTAATCTGTCTAGAAAGATATTGGATTTCTGTTAAAAATCAATCTTTGATTTCAGGTAATTTAAATTTAGTTAATATAGTTTGAAAATATTCTCTTTGAACAAACCCATACCAAAGTACATATAGTGGATCCTATTCTACATTTGTAGAATTATTTCAAAAACTGAATTAATGTATGTCTGTGCATAAAAAACCCATATAATTAAAAAAAAATTTTTTTTTTGAGATTTTATAGTGTTAATTTAAAATAAAATTGGAGATATTGAATTATTAAAAGAAACCAGGTGTAACAATATTGGGGTAGCAGAGCACGCATGCAACAATGCACCCTGAAGTTCTTCAATTTTTTTTTCTTTATTAAAAAATAAACAATTTAATTTAACCCTTCAAAATTGTTAAAATCTATGCCCTACTTTCTTTTTTTAAAGAGATAAAAACGCATAGTGATCAAATTGATAAGGATTTTAGATATTCACAAATTTATAAATGTCCTTTACACAGCAATTCAAACTAACGAATAAATCAAGGAAAAGAACAAAGCGAAAAAAAAAAGAAAGAGAAACTATTGGAAAATGCACAGTTCATGTTCACTTGAACGAAGAGGTGACTCCTTCATAATCAGTCGGCAGTCCTTTCCTTAGAATTCCTCAAACTCCAACTGGTGAACGAACAACACTTCGTAGAACTAACTTGTTTTGATCAATTGCCGTGTACCTATGCTGTTCGATCAAACCACGGAATAAAACAGACCAGGTCGATGTTTTTTACGTGGTGCACTTTAGCCATACTGTGGAATCCCAGCAGACCTCTGCTGGCAGTCCACAGCATGTCCAAGGTGGACCTCGCGGAGGTGGGCATCCACGACAGACATCATTCACAAAATTGCCCAGATGAATACAATTTTCAGCTTGTATTATTAATATACAAGTTAAAGTATAATTTAATTTGAATATCCTGGCAGTGGCGTCGTTTAAATAATAACATGAATTAAAAATTATTTATCACAACTGAAAAACTAAGAAACTGAAAATATATTTGTACCAACATTAAATAATACTGGACTTTCATATATCCAAATTTATTTTGCTTTAAACAGAATATTCACTTTGAAAGAAAGGCCACGCTCCTTGCAAATAACTTGTCTGAATGCATCCCCCAACAAACAGTTCCAGAACTATCTGGCCGATCTCGTAACACCGTCTAACTAAACACTTGTTTTGTTTCTTCCCGTGACTGTTGTCACCTGGTTCCTTCAATACCACTGTATACCTTTTTCAGTAGCCGTCACAGGTTTTGTTGAATCCTTTTTTTCTATTTTTTTTTTAAATCCTATAACTGTATACATATATGGAACTGAGGATTTCTTATCTCAGGAACTTGGCAAAGAAATCAATACGATCAACCCAGGTGAGATAACTGTAGATAGAGAACAGCTATAAAACATTAAAAGGCAACTATAATAATTCTGTTTCAGCAGCTCCAGTCAGTTCTGCCGAATTTCTAAGTTTGAAAAGGACTCTTCTTTTATCAATGGTTTATCAGAGTATCAACTAAAGATATCTGAGAAGGGAGAACAGAACTTACTCGTCAACATATCAACCGAGAAGGAATCTTCTATTCGAGTCAATTTGACTGAAAAGTTCCTTCCTGGCAGTGTCATCGTTCTCAGGTGAACAGTAACAATTTGCAATATTCAAAAATAGCATATATCAACCATATATTGTTGAAAGTTTTGTTATATCTCCTGCTAAATGATTATACAAGTAGTTTAAAATGTAATGTAAAATACATATATTTAAAATCATTAGTTGTGCAATCGGTAGTTGTGTGGTATTTACTCATTCTGAGGTAAAATGGATAAACAAACAAAAGTCTCCACACAAATGCGGTAGTTGTGTGGTATTTACTCATACTGAGGTAAAATGGACAAACAAACAAAAGTCTCCACACAAATGAAGTTTTATTCAACGCGTTTCGAACACTTTGTGTTTATCATCAGGAAGACACTATAATACAACTTATATCTAATCAGTTACAAAATTAGAGTGAAATAATAAAATTCAATTAAGAGAATTCAACAATTGCTGAAAATTCTCTATTGTTGAAATAGAGAATTTCAACTATCGCATATATTTAATACTTCCTAAACATTACAGTACATATAGTTTGGGAAATATATAATTAATATATTAGATACAGATATGTTATAATCATTGTGTTTGTCAAATAATAATATGTAATAATTATTTATCAAAACAAAAAATGAATTTGTACAAATATTGTACAAATATTTATAATTTAAATTTAATTTATATTTAAATATAATTTAAATTTATTGTATAATTTAAACAAAATAAACTCTTGATGGGGAATTCCAAGAGTTTATTTGCTAGAGAATTCAATTTCAGAATTCAATTGCACAAGTAATGAAAATAAACTGTAATTCACTTAAGAAAGTAAAATAAATGAAAGCCTAGATTTATAATAGAGAAAATATATTGTCCTCATTAATTTTTACATTAAACACAAACACTTAAGTTATTTATTACAAAGATTCCTTCTTTATTTTACGAGAAGTAACAAAGTGGCTTTTATTTCTAGTGTTTTCCTATTTCCATTGTGGTTTAAACTTCACTTATTGCATCACGAGTTTTTTATTGTGATTTTTCTGCAATATAAAATATATATTTATATGCTTATTTTAGATTGAAAGAAGACTCTTAAATGCAACCATCATTTTTAGATACTTGTTCCAAACTTGTTCGTACAGAATTCAATGAGTTGTACTTCCCTGACGAATACCATAAATAGTTTATATTCACCATGAGTAGGACAGTAGAAATTACTTTGAAAAGAGCAATGAAACTTGTATTCTGAAGAACTTAGTTATCCGAAGAAATAAAGTGAATTTTATTCATGACTGTTAGTATACTTTGAGCAAAGGACGGGGTGAAATCATTTAATACCACCTCTTACATGCCATTTGAACATGTTTTATGTTTTGATATTCCCTAGAAATATTTTTTGATATTTATAAACTAAGGCAAGAGATTGTTTATATACGTGCACTTCTAGTTACTTTTGGATTTCTTCTGAGTACATTCAAGAAAGTTGATGATTTGTTTGAAATTTAAAATAACTGTTTTCTAGCGTATATATTACTATTTTTAATGTGGAAAAATTTAAAAAGTGGTTATTTTGATTTCAATATTATATTCAGTGCTGAACTGACTATATAAAAAATGTATTTAATTCTTGTTTTCTTATAAAAAAAAGTTTATTTCTTGAATTAGTTTGTTCTTTTAGGTTGTTGCCAACTGTACTGGCTGAGAAAGCAGTAAGTGAGTTACAAGACCTCGATGAATTTGAAATCAACCTGAGGAAGGCTCTTTCTCAGGTTAACTTAGTGGACATCAATTATCTGCTCTTTAAGTGCGCTCAAGAGGAAAATGGAGCCATTTACAGCATCCCTAATTGGGGTCCTCTTGTTTACTGTGGTCTTCAGGGTCTGTTATTTTTTTTTCTAAATATAATAAACTGTACTTTAAGAATTATTATTTACACTTAGTTAAATTTAAGTGTGTAAGCAGGCGTCTTGCTAAGGGATCTGATGAACAGATTTTTCCACATCCTACGACGAAAAAAAAAAGTGTGTAAGCATGTTGAAGAGTGATTAGGTGGTTTGTTGCGGTTGTTCTGATGTCAAATCTAGCAATAACTGTAACTGATTTTTTTTTTCTTTTACATGGGGGATGGAAAGTTTTGCCTCTGAGGAAATTAAATTATTTAGCTCTGGCTACTATGATGTTCAACCAGTCAATTAAGAGAAAATGCATATTTGTTTTCATGAAGGTAGTTCAACCCTTGGACTCAACCTCAATTGTTAATAATTCATACCATAAATGTGAATAATTGTGGAATTGCTCCTTTGTAGAGTAAAAAGCTAATGAAACTGTCTCCACATAAAAAAAAATTAATCGTATAAACAACGTGTTTCGAACACGTAGTGTTCTTCCTCAGGTATTAACTAAAAAATACAATGTTATTTAGTTAATACCTGAGGAAGAACATTATGTGTTCGAAACGCGTTGTTGATACGATTAAATTTTTATATGTGGAGACCATTTCATTATCCTTTTACCCTACGATCAGTAAATACCACATAATAACTGATTGCACTACGTTAGAATTGCTCTTTTTTATTTGACGATTATTTTTCCATTTCTAATGTCTTTCTTTTCTTAAATGTAAATTTTTAATTACTCATTACATTACATTTCTCATTATGAGTACAGCTGTTGTACTGTAATAAGCGTATTTAACAAAATTAAGGCTTTCTGATGTAAAATGATGTAAGCTTAGAGCTAAGATCGAACCTAAAAAAGTCCATCCCGACCCGATCCTGGGTATATTAGAGTTCATTTCCACCAACCAAGCAAATTTCGGTCATCTGTTGTATCAAATTATTTATTGTATAACAAGTATTCCTTAGTTTAATATCCATACATTGTTTTAGTATACATAATATATCTCTAAATATAAAGTTCGTGAGTTTGTTTGTTTGTTTATTCACCCATTTCCCGTAGAGATAGACAGCTGAAATTAAATATATATTATTTATTACCTGATTAACGTTAAATAAAAGAAAATTATTACTATATTCCCTAAATTGGAGCAAGGCTAGGAAGTGTCTTGCGCGCTCGCTGATGACAAATGTTATATATAAATGTAACAAAAAAATGTTTTTTTAATTTAATATTTGCGTAATGTAAACCCTGGTAATAAACCAAAAGCATGGAGACAGGGTAGCCAACTGGCTTGCGTGCTCGCCAATGATAGTAACACAAATATATTGAAAATAAATGTAACAAAAAAAATTTTGAATTTAAAATTTGAATAATATAAACATTTATATTATAAAAATTAAATTTTATATTTAAATTAAAAAAATTTAATTTAAAATATAAAATAAAGGCATGGAGCAAGAGTAGCCCAGAGGCTTACATGCTCGCTGATGACAGTACTGCAAATCTATTATAAATAAATATAAGAAATATATAATGAACTACTGCATTAGAGGTTATAAATGATTAATTTTGGAAATAAAATTGAAAACAACTGTCAGATAAAATACGAATGTTCTAAGATAATATTATAAAGACATATTCCTTCCATTAATGTTATTTTATGTTGAGTAAATGATTTGAATTTGCTTACTTTTTTTTTTACAATTTACCTTTTTTTTTAATTTTTCAATTTACAAGTTTTGTTTGTTTTAAGAATATTTCACTGTATATATAACTTGAATTATATTATGAAGTAGATGATTTTTTTTTTACTTTTAAATGAGTTTTATTTTGCTAAATATACTTACTGTATATATATCATGGATCATTTTAAGAATACTATAAAAAAAACTTGGGCCGTATAAGAATCTGTTTCCGTGCCTTAATAACAAGAAACAACAATTAAAATTGTCCCAGTCAATCATGTTCAGTGAATTAATTTCAATACTTATGTTATGATTTCTGAGTTACACAAGGGTTAGGGGTAGTCTAGTAAATATATATTTATTCAAAAACAGTTAACGAGAGAGAAGCCCAGATCCGACCAGACCCGAATGTAATAATTGACATTTTGGGCTTCACCTAGACAGAATTCGGGTCGAGGTAGGCTGGGGCTTAAATCTTATTCTTCGATAATTGAAGTATGCTTTCCTCGTGTGCTCAGATATTAATTTAATGTTGATAATATTTGAATTACTGAAATTATTGTATTTTTCTGCTTTCCATAGGACCTTTGTCTGTGTTGGAAGAAGTCGTTCAAAATGATGACCAGGCACACCCTATCTGCCACAACCTTCGTGAAGGACCCTGGCTACCTAACTACTGTGTAGACCGTCTTGAGGCTTACAGTCCCACTAAGTCCTTTGGTAAGTTGTGAATCATTATGCAATTAAAAAAAACAGACTATAACAGTTTTTTTCTGTTTTTTTCTTTATTTTAACTGAAATGTCATAGAAAAAATAATAAAAATTAGAGTTTCTATTCATAATTCAAACTTCCTATATTACAGTAATTTACTGGTTTAATTTTAATTCCGTAACGCTTATTTATTGTTTTCCTACAGGTGAAATTTTACGTTCTAAGCTGTGTTTACTATCCGATCTTCCTTCTGGCATGAGACCATATTACTTTTATAAGATTTTATCTGTGGCTCACAGGACTGCGTCAGAAAAAGCCTTTTCCTTAATGTCGAAGTAAGTAAAAGTGACTGGGACACATCTTATTCCTGGGCTGAGAAAACACCATTCATGGCAAATTTAGTACACCAACTGCAACTTTTTACCACAACAATGCCCAAACCATTCTTTTTTACTGTCCATTGTCAAAATATAATAGAATATGGCTTAAATATAAAACTTGGGTTCGATTATATGTACTTTGTAAAGTACTTTATAAAGTATTTATATAAAGTACATAAAGTACTAAATATGTACTTTATATATATATATATATATATATATATGAATAATAATCAAAATAACACTTGATATAATAGATGGATTAATTTACCACAATGAAAAACAATTTTTTGAAACAATGAAACAATTGTTTCAAAAAATTGTTTTTCATTGTGGTAAATTAATCTATATATATATATATATATAATATATAATGAAAGGTCCGTGTGGACAATAAACACTTTAATACGGAGAAAAGAACACAGAAAGACACGACAGAACTCACTTCGAAATATCGAAGTGAGTTCTGTAGTGTCTTTCTGTGTTCTTTTCTCTGTATTAAAGTGTATATATATATATGTACTTTATAAAGTATATAAGTACTTTATATACTTTATAATTCATATGGAAAAGTATTTTAATTTATTTTTTTATTTTCCATAAACATGTCTGTTTTATATTCATAATAAGGTTTGAATAGTAATGTGTATGCAATTTATTTTTTTTGCTCTTTTGAAATGACGTTTAGTTATTTTTTTATTTATGCTTAAATTTTTAATTTATGTAAGAACCTGCTATGTGGGTAGGCATGTGCCACACAGTTTCACCTATCATTATGTAATGAACATTCAAATGATGATAAAAGAAATCATTACATTTTTTTTGTAATTAATGATGCCATCTTCGACTAAGAAAATTCTTTTCCCAGTTTTTGCGCAAAACTATTATAAACTCAATTAAATGTTTCCAATTTGATGTTCGATAGCTATGCAATCCTGTAGTATAGTAGTTTTCTACATTAAGCTAAATATTAAGATGAGGGGTGTTTCATGTTGCCTTCTTTGAGTTAGGATAACTCCGGGACCCTAGCATGGTTTTTTCTTCTTTAATATAAATATTATTATTTTTTTAAATAATGATTTAATTTTTTTAATGATTATTTTTACTTTTGTTTTATAACTTTTATTTATATCTTATGCTATATCCTTTTATTTTTTTTTAATTTTCATTTCTTCCTCCTCCTTTGTTACTTCTTTACTTAGTTGTCAAATTGTAGCTCAGCTCTTGAGATTGCGGGCGGTCAGTCTTAGCTACCTATGAAACCATGATTATATCTTTGATTTCTTGCTGATAACACGAAGCATATATATTGTATTCTATGATTCGCGTTTTATATAATGTCCATTTTATTTTACGTATAAGTGTAATCGCAAGTCTTCTTTATCCTCCTGAGACCAACAACCTGAGATTGATCATAGCTTCCAGCAAAATCATTTTCCACCCTTCGCTGCCCAGTTGCTCTCCTTGTAGTTATCACTCTATAACTATTTAGATCATTTTGTACACCATCTATCCAATGTTTTCTAAGTTTTTTCTTTACTTCTTATGTTGCAGAATTTTCCTTAGAGGTTTATCCTCGGCATTCTGACATCCGAATTTTTCCAAAACTGACCTATCCACTCTGTTCAATGGCACTTTAACAATTTAATGATACTGGTACTGGCATAAGAATTGCTTAGTTCTCGGTTAGTTCTTATATTCTAGTTCCCAGTACTGTATGTACTGGCAACCGAATATTGATCACATATTCCGTACGTCTGCCTTTATATTAAACTTAAAAAAAACTGTGTTGAATGCATTCTTTTTGCATTCGATAGCATTTAAATCCTTCAGAATACTGTTTGTAAACATTTAAAAAAAATATTATTTATTTATTTATTATAAGTAAAGTAAAAGAAAGGATATATGTCCTCATTATCATAGTTCATTATATAATATTTGATGTGTTTCAAATATGTGAACAACGTATTCAGTTTTACTGATCTACACGTAAAATCACTCCGAACAGTTCCTAAGTGAGATAAAAACCACAGCTACCTCTTGAATCGGTGGGGCTTAGGTGAGCTCTTTATTCTTGCTCTCTTTCTTAACCTTCTGAGGTAAAATGGATAAACAAACAAAAGTCTCCACACAAATGAAGTTTTATTCAAAAGCAACAACGCGTTTCGAACACATTGTGCTCATCATCAGGAAGACACTATAATACAAATTATATCTAATCAGTTACATTATCTAATTTGTATTATAGTGTCTTCCTGATGATGAACACAAAGTGTTCGAAACGCGTTGTTGCTTTTGAATAAAACTTCATTTATGTGGAGACTTTTGTTTGTTTATCCATTTTACCTCAGAATGAGTAAATACCACACAATTACGGATTGCACAACTAATGATTTCTTAACCTTTTCTGTCAAACTCATAAAATCTAAAATTTTTAATTGCACAAGTAATTCCACTCAAAAGAGTATAAAAACTGACAGTTATAAGAAGGTTATTACTCGTATCAAATTTTTTAAATGTGTTTTTTTTTTAAAAATAATTCTTGTTTCAAATAAGATTTCAAATTGTATTTCTAACTTTTGTCTTTTTTTTAAAAATTCTCTCTTAAAATCACGTTTTATTTGAAAAGTAAATAGTCTTTATTCTCAATTTTTATGAAGTTTACGTTACGTACTCTATATTTGTGTATGTGTTTCACATGTGTGTACTATACAAACGATGAAAAATTGTTGTAAGTAACGAAAGGACATAAGGAAAAATATTTTCTCAACTTCTTATTTTTGCTTTACTATTAGTAAAGTAAAAATAAGTTTATGTTTTAGTATGATCTTTCACATCAACAAATTAGTGATATCTTATCTTTAACATTTTTAACTTACTCAAAAAGAATGTTGGCTGGTTTTATTGTATCTTTCTGTTCAAACTGCTTTCAACGGGGACCAGATTTAAAATAAGTTTCGAAATAAAAGGTAAATATTGAGAGTATGATCTGGATGGAACATCTCTGTGAATCTATTTTTCCTCACAATTCTGTAGACATTTTTAAAATTATAGGATCAATCTATAAGAGATGCCTTAAGTTCTTGCATAAAGTAGAAAACTCGCATACCTACTGTTAAATAACACTGTTGGAAGATTGCAATATAACGTTTTCACTGTCTCTATCCAAGCTACTTGTTTATGGGAACTTTTAATCCTCAGCTGATGCTTAAAAACTACCGATATGCGATATGAAGCATGGTAATCAATATAGAAAGTGATAATTAAATGGTTAATTAAGAAATGATAATCGGTATAATTTTTTGTATTTTTTTTTATTTTAAATGTAAATTCACCACAACGTAAATACAATACACAGGCAATGATAAAAGGAATATATACACTTGCAGATGGAGGCAGGAGAGAAGAAATAGTCTAACAACTATTTCTGGCGTGAAATATAAGTTATAAAAATTAGTTTTAATTTATAAGTCACTAGAATAATTCACACAAATAAGTCTCTTAGCCACTTTCTCTTCAGATGTCTTTGGGGATTTCCTGAAATATTTGTTGAGATGTTTAGGACTAAGGGATATTATTGTTATCAAGATTTTTATGAAAGGCTTTGTTGGGAGATGTTGCTACTTGATGAACTGTTGAAATCCTGAAGTCTGTATAGATTTGGTATGTAGGAAGGGACAATAAAGAATTTTTCTAAGTATTTTTGATTGAAGAGATTGAATATGAAAACATATACGAGTATAATCTAATATATATTTTCGTAGTGTCTTGTTTATATATCTGTTTGTTCTCTATAGAAATCAAAACTACTGGACCAATTGGGCTGAAACTTGGCATGGGAGGTCTTTGGGGGTAAATGAACAAAACTAAGGGGGTACCAGAGGCAATCCCCCAAGTTATGGTGCAATAACTTCTAATTATGGTGAAATACCAGATGAAAATGGTGCAATTCTTTGAAAAATAAAAATAAAATAAGAACAATGTTTAGACTAAATTTGGAAAGGTATATAAAGGACATTTCAATTTACAAAAGTAACAGTATTAATTTTGTAAAATAAAGTTGTGTTATATATATATATAACATATTATATGTATATATAATATATATACACTTTTTTGATGAAAATACGATCCGAAATGGACAAATACAGTTCAATGTACATAAAGAAACGTAGAGAAATTAAAAACACACACTTACAGTCTCTAATTTTTGGTTGAACCGTCTTCAGGAGAGATAAGAAAGGGAAACCAAGCGCACTGATACAGAGACGTGGTAAAGGGCAGGATGTCTTTATCCCAAGAATTCCAGTCATTCCAACAGATGTTCCGTTCAATTTCAAGCGTCTACAATTTCCTGTCAAACTAAGTTTCGCAATGTCCATTAACAAATCTCAAGGACAAACTCTTTCAGTTGCTGGCTTGCATCTGCTTGAACCATGTTTCTCTCATGGACAGTTATATGTAGGATGTTCAAGAGTTGGCAGTTCCAAAAATTTATACATCCTTGCACCAGAAGATAAGACAAAAAATGTTGTTTATCATGAAGTACTCTGATATGTTTATTATGATTTGATAGAATAAATATTAACTTAAATTCTTCCTTCTTAAAGCTCAAACCTAAACCTGACAAAAATTAAATGTTTTTTGTATCAGAATTTTAGTTGGGATTAAACCTCAATAATGGAATGTGTCTCTGTTTATAAGAAACTTAATTTGTTAACATGTTATGAAGTTTTGTTTTGTTAGAAAATATGTTGTACTGTTATAGAATTTCTGATAGAAATATATACTTAGAAGTTTAGATTCTTTGCTTCATTCAATACTTAGCCATAATTTCATTATTTTCTTATTTTGTCCCAGGCAACGCCGGGTAGTTCTGCTAGTATAATATAATATGAAAACATATCCTCTGGACATTGCTATGTTTTAAATATAGTTAATGGGTTAGTTCCACTGAGGTTAGTAATATTAGAATTAGTAATAATACAATCCGTCATATCTCGTAAAGTCTCAGAAAAGCTTGACCTGAGACTTTTTCTGAGACTTTACGAGGTATGACGGATTGTATTATTACTAATTCTAATATTGCTATGTTTTGTTGCGCCCCATATCTCAATAGTTCGTAATTTGACTTAAAAAAAATTCAG
The DNA here is from genome assembly GCA_026182355.1 of Hermatobates lingyangjiaoensis. NCBI lineage: Eukaryota > Metazoa > Arthropoda > Insecta > Hemiptera > Hermatobatidae > Hermatobates > Hermatobates lingyangjiaoensis. The sequence goes on along the minus strand of JAPFBL010000123.1, from coordinate 963,659 downwards.
TGTGTCTGCAGGTTTTCACCTCACAGCACGTCACTTGTTTATTTCTTTTCTATTCCCAGTCCTGACTGTTCCTTTCAGGTTCGTCCAAGAAGGCAATGGTATGGTAAAGGCCTTAGCTCTCAGCTCTCTTCAGTTTGTTGCTGTGGAGCCTTCCGCACCACTGGCTCCTCTTCCTACTTCCATACTCAAAAGCTTCTCAGCTCCTACTATTGCTGCAGGTAAGTTATAATGTTTTCTTGATATTTTTTTCCCATCAGTATAACAAACTGTTATCTGTTCCTTTATACAGGGCTTCCTCATTTCTCTACTAGTTACATGCGCAGTTGGGGTCGTGACACCTTCATATCTCTCAGAGGGCTTTTGCTTCTCACTGGCAGGTTTCAAGAAGCTAGGTAAAGCACACAACCTTCTTAATTTCTATTACAGAATACACTCGATCGTCGAGTTGCCGTACTTTCAAGTTTCCGTACTTTTTTTTTGCGAATAGCATAAATCATCCGGATATTCGTACTTCACAATCAGAGTGGAGTGAGACCGAGTAATCTAGGCTACTCTAATTTCGTTATCTTAAGCAAACTATATCTATTTTTATTGATATAGCTTCTCGACCACTGATATTTCAAATTCACACAAGGAGTTCTTGAGGAAAATCCTCAAGATCCTTATCACCAAAATCCTCAAGAACCCTTTGTGTGAATTATATCTATTTTTAAACATTATAAAGTTTATTGTATTTTAATAGTAGTGTTTATTTAAATTAAATTTGCAGTGTGCTAAGTAAATAAATTGAGATAGCCTAACTTTTCCAGGAAGTTTTAGTGAGGTTATATATATGGGTACGTCTTAGCATGCTGAGAACGACTTAGCCTACCCTATCCATCACTTACCAGTGTTACCAATTTCCGAACTTTTCTGTTTCCGGACCTGTCTCTATCTCTGTTAATACGGGTATTCGAGGATCGAGTGTATAATTCTAATAAAACCATTTGAATAATATAATTCCATGAAAGAACTACATTTCTTTGATCTCAGAGAAAGAACAGTGTTGTCAAACTCTAATTTCTAGACTTCTAGGCTCCACAATGAGATAATGAAACATTCAAAGCAGCTTTTCTGTTTGTAGTTTAAGAACCCTGCATTACGTGACGAGCCTCTGTAAAATTTTCAATTTAGTATTGAATCCATAAACATTTATGTCACTTGTGCAATATTAAGTAGATACTGTTAATTAAATTATATATGAGTATACTGTGGAGTCACATTTGTTTTCATAATTAGAGAAAAAAAGGTTTGTGTTTATAATTTCAGTTGAATTAATTTATCTTCTACTCTTTGTGGAAATTATTTTATATTTTTTAAAAAAAAGAAAGAATGATTGATGTCGACTTCACAAGAAGTAAAGGGATATTAATACTCCCAGAGACAACGACTAAGAAGGTGTGAAAGAGAGAAAGACGTCTATATTTATACTAATTTTGGAAATCAAGAGCGCAACTAATTTTGATCCAGAGAACCCACCAATCGTATGCTATTATGTAAGTAGGGAACTACAAAGTTCTTCACGCGATAACCTTTCAGACAAAGGAACGATATCAAGTAAGGAGCTATAAAAAAAATATCGTCCGAGAAACGAACTGATAATAAGTTATGGTATCAAATAGAGGGTTGTCCTCATATATGAAACTTTGGATTTAGAGATTTTGATGGATGTATACATTTTGTAAGATCTTAGAACCAATTTCTGATTTTGTTTGTTTGATATTTCTGTTTTATATAAGTGAGTTCTAAATTAAATTTTTAAAATCACTTTGAAGTTTTAACATTTTTGTTACAGATACTTGATTCTTGGATATGGAGGATGCCTGAGACATGGATTGATTCCAAACCTTCTCAATGGAGGTACATTTCTGTATAAAATATTACCTTAAAACTTATTGTATTCATTGTTATTTAGCTTGTCATTTGTCCAGCTATTCTGACCTTAATGATATATTGCTTGCTGTAATTTTAAGTTATATGTAAAAGTATAGGAGAGAATCATTATTGATGAAAGGGTAATCATAATTAATGGAAACTACTTCTGTCTGAGGATCATGATAGCTTGAATAATTCCTTTTCCTCTGACTAAAACAAACATATCTACTGTTAGAGATTTCTGTAGAAGTCACAGAGTAACTCTAAACAAGATAGAAGTCCTCTGGTTATGGTAAGGGTTGAATGTAGGCTCCAACTTGTGAGCTCCAGCAAAAAGGCTTAATCAGATCTATATTTTACCGAAATGTCGCTTATCAAGCGATTAACTAATAAACTTGTTCCAAGAAATAATCATTTTTTAACGCTGAATCGATCATGTTTGATTATATATTGAGCCTACCTTTAGCGTTAATTAATATGCTTTAAGTATGATATTAATTAATTTAGTAAGGCATCGTCCCTTGTAGGATTACTATGTATTATGCTTGCAGACTCACTGTATCAAAGTTCGATATTAGAGTAAAGCTGAAGCAACAATATTCGTATGTAATAATATCAAACATCCATAGAAGGTGCAGTTGTTCACATATATTATTATCCCTTTGAAGAATTTGAAACGTATTCTTATTTTTTCAAATTTCCTGCCAACAGACACTTGGCTACCCAGATACCTACTTCAACGTCGTCTACCTTCATCGGTAGCAACATTTACTTCGTCTCTGCTAGAATGAAGTTAGCATCTGCTACTGGTTTTCTTTTGTTAGTTCACTGTTTTTTTGTGCTTTTCTTTTCTTAATTATTTGCATGACATATCGTTTGTAAGTGTGCATCAAGTAGTACTAATGTTATTTAGCATTGCCACTTATCGCAACTGCTAGAACTTTATTAAAAATATAATAATAGAGTTTATTTGCTACATTTTATTTCTCTCTTTTATTTACATATTTAGCTAACATTGTAACTTAATTGTAAATACATAAAGGACACATTTCTCCAGCAGTAAACATAGAAATGAAGATAGGTATCATCCGGTTAGTTGAATTATTTACTCTTTGCTAGGTATAATATGAAATAATTGTAGGTATCATCCATTTATTTAAATTTTTCATCTTTAAATGTATAATCTTCTGAAATGATGATAGGTATCATTCAGTTTTCTAAATTGTTTCCTCTTTGAAGGTATAATCATCTGAAATGCTTATAGGTTTCATCCAGTTTGGTAAATTCTTTCCTCTTTGAAGGTATAATCATCTGAAATGATTATAGGTTTCATCTAGTTAGGTAAATTGCTTCCTCTTTGAAGGTATAATCATCTGAAAGATTATAGGTTTCATCCAGTTTGGTAAATTGTTTCCTCTTTTAAGGTATAATCATCTGAAATGAGTATAAGTTCATCCGGTTAGGTAAATTGTTTCCTCTTTGAAGGTATACTCATCTGAAATGATTATAGATTTCATCCAGTTTAGTAAATTGTTTCCTCTTTGAAGGTATAATCATCTGAAATTATTATAGGTGTTTCATTTAGTTAGGTAAATTGTTTCCTCTTTGAAGGTATAATCATCTGAAATGAGTATAGGTTTCATCCGGTTAGGTAAATTGTTTCCTCTTTGAAGGTATACTCATCTGAAATGATTATAGGTTTCATACAGTTTGGTAAATTATTTCCTCTTTGAAGGTATACTCATCTGAAGTGATTGTAGATTTCATCTAGTTAGGTAAATTGTTTCCTCTTTTAAGGTATAATCATCTGAAATAATTATAGTTTTCATTCAGTTAGGTAAATTGTTTCCTCTTTGAAGGGTATAATCATCTGAAATGAGTATAGGTTTCATCCGGTTAGGTAAATTGTTTCCTCATTGAAGGTATAATCATCTGAAAGATTATAGGTTTTATCCAGTTTGGTAAATTGTTTACTCTTTGAAGGTATAATCATCTGAAATGATTATAGGTTTCATCCGGTTAGGTAAATTGTTTCCTCTTTGAAGGGTATAATCATCTGAAATGAGTATAGGTTTCATCCGGTTTGGTAAATTGTTTCCTCTTTGAAGGTATAATCATCTGAAAGATTATAGGTTTTATCCAGTTTGGTAAATTATTTCCTCTTTGAAGGTATACTCATCTGAAGTGATTGTAGATTTCATCTAGTTAGGTAAATTGTTTCCTCTTTGAAGGTATAATCATCTGAAATAATTATAGGTTTCATTTAGTTAGGTAAATTGTTTCCTCTTTGAAGGTGTAATCATATGAAATTATGTATGTATTATCCAGATAGCTGGATGAACACAAAGTGAAAATGTGTTCACTTTGCTAGGTGTAATTTTCTGAAATGATTATAGGCATCATCCAATTGTTTAAATTGTTTCCTCTTCGCTATGTGTAATCTCATAAAACGAGTTTAGTTATCACACATTTTGTTAAGTTGATTAATTTATGTCTAGAGTAAATAGATGAAATGATGATAGGTGTTCATTAATTGTTGACTTTTCACAGAAGTATACATATGAATTAAGACTTGATATCAAGTCGAAATAATTTTTAGTTCGTCCTCATAAATTGTTCAGTTTTTTTACTAGTAGTAAATATTTGAAACTCTTTGAATTTAGAATTCATATCAGCCATTTATCATGTATTTTTAGTTTTATCTTTTTTTTTTTATTTTCCTAGTAGTGATCATATGAAATAGGGATTGGTGTTTGCCATTTTAAGCATTTAAAATTATGGTAGAATCAATCTTTTTTAGCAATAGTAATACTTGAAATAATATAGGTATCAACCAGATAGTTATTTTTTATTCTTCCCTCCTAGAATGTTTGGTTTTTAGCAGTAGTAATACTTGAAATAATATAGGTATCAACCAGAAAGTTATTTTTTATTTTTTCCTCCTAGAATGTTTGGTTTATAGCTGTAGTAACACTTGAAATAATATAGGTTTCAACCAGATAGTTATTTTTTATTTTTTCCTCCTAGAATGTTCGGTGTTTAGCAGTAGTAACACTTGAAATAATATAGGTATCAACCAGAAAGTTATTTTTTATTTTTTCCTCCTAGAATGTTCGGTTTTTAGCAGTAGTAACACTTGAAATAACATAGGTATCAACCAGAAAGTTATTTTTTATTTTTTCCTCCTAGAATGTTCGGTGTTTAGCAGTAGTAACACTTGAAATAATATAGGTATCAACCAGAAAGTTTTTTTTATTTTTTCCTCCTAGAATATTTGGTGTTTAGCTGTAGTAACACTTGAAATAATATAGGTATCAACCAGAAAGTTATTTTTTACTTTTTCCTCCTAGAATGTTTGGTTTTTAGCTGTAGTGACACTTGAAATAATATAGGTTTCAACCAGATAGTTATTTTTTATTTTTTCCTCCTAGAATGTTCGGTTTTTAGCAGTAGTAACACTTGAAATAACATAGGTATCAACCAGAAAGTTATTTTTTATTTTTTCATCCTAGAATGTTCGGTGTTTAGCAGTAGTAACACTTGAAATAATATAGGTATCAACCAGAAAGTTATTTTTTATTTTTTCCTCCTAGAATGTTCGGTTTTTAGCAGTAGTAACACTTTTGAAATAATATAGGTATCAACCAGATAGTTATTTTTTATTTTTTCCTCCTAGAATGTTCGGTTTTTAGCAGTAGTAACACTTGAAATAACATAGGTATCAACCAGAAAGTTATTTTTTATTTTTTCCTCCTAGAATGTTCGGTTTTTAGCAGTAGTAACACTTGAAATAACATAGGTATCAACCAGTTGGTTTGATTTTACTTTTTCCTCCTAGAATGTTTGGTGTTAGCAGTAGTAACACTTCAAATAATATAGGTATCAACCAGAAAGTTATTTTTTATTTTTTCCTCCTAGAATGTTCGGTGTTTAGCAGTAGTAACACTTGAAATAATATAGGTATCAACCAGATAGTTATTTTTTATTCTTCCCTCCTAGAATGTTTGGTTTTTAGCAGTAGTAATACTTGAAATAATATAGGTATCAACCAGAAAGTTATTTTTTACTTTTTCCTCCTAGAATGTTTGGTTTTTAGCTGTAGTGACACTTGAAATAATATAGGTTTCAACCAGATAGTTATTTTTTATTGTTTCCTCCTAGAATGTTCGGTTTTTAGCAGTAGTAACACTTGAAATAACATAGGTATCAACCAGTTGGTTAGATTTTTATTTTTCCTCTTCTGGTTTTTTCCATTAGTAAGCATTTGATAGAGGATAAGTATAATCCAGTCTTTAATTTTTTTTTATTTTAATTTGTTTTTGCCAGTTGTGAACATATGAAATGAAACTAGACGCCAGACACCTCGCTAAATTGCTAATGGTTTTCTCAGGAATGAACGCAAGGTTTAACTGCAGGGACGCTGTGTGGTGGTGGCTATACAGCATCAAGAGCTACTGTGAATTGGCCAATGATGGATTGTCGATTCTACAAGACCATGTTGTACGGCTTTACCCAACAGATGAATCTCCTCCTTCTGACAAGGTTAACATCATAAGTAAATTAATTTCTTTAAAAAAGTGTTTGAAAATGGATTATTAGTTTACTTATATTGATGAGAATTTTTTGGAATCTGAACATTCTCTTGGTATATTTTATTTTCAATTTTCTACTTATATACTGCTTTGACTTATACGCTGCGTAGACCTTTAATATTATTTATTGGATATCAATTACATTATTTACTTTTAAAGTTTCTCACTCATTTTCGATGTGAAGTTCAGACTGCCGTCTTATTAGCATTCCTACAACCTCCTTGGTATTCAGCAATGAGTTTGACTGTATTGCAGGAAATGTCACTCGCCGATGTCATACAGGAAGCACTCGTCGTCCACTTTAATGGTCTTGTCTTTGAAGAAAGAAACGCTGGTCCTTCCTTAGACGAACACATGACCTCTGCAGGTTTCTCAGTTCAAATTGGAGTTAATTTTAAAACAGGTAAATAAATCTTTTAAATCTTTCTTCAATATTACTGTAAATGTAATAATTCGATCCTGTACCTTCTATGCCTTTGTACAATGGTATATCAATATATGAAAGCTTAAGTATTTCTATATATGAGCCGCCGTGCGGACAATTTTTTTCTGGAGTTATGAATGGAAAATTGAAATACTAGCATGTGCACTTCTACGATGGAATTGTGGAATACATTTCAGTTTTTTGGATAGGAAAAATAGTAAATCGTGTGCTGGTAATACTTCTTAAAGACGCTTGCTTATTTTATATTTTATAATTTTTTTGAAAGGAGGGTGGAAATAATTATTTTTTGATAAATTTTAAACTTATCTTTGAATTGAAAATGGGATGTAACTACTTTTACCATGCATAAAATCTTAATCATAAAGGACATCTTACTGTGGTTTGAATTTTTTGTTTCACGTGTTTATTGTCAAGTCTTGTTAATGATGTAGAATATGAAAGCCCTTTCTGTGGTGTCTGCCTCGGGCATATCGCGGGAACTGTTTCGGTCTCCTCATACTGGGGATTTGGGTAGTCTCGTGATGTGGGTAAAAAGCAGTCACACACAAAAACACACACACACACACACACACATACACAACCAATCTTGTGTGCTTTATAAAGTTAACAGAATGGGTGAAGTACAGTGGAACCTCTACATCGAGCTACTCTACTTACGAGAAACTCGAGATACGAGAGGTCTTTTGAGCAAAAATCTTGCTCTACATACGAGAGAAAATCCAAGTTACGAGAATTTCCAGATGGTTCCGCTAGGTGGCCAAGTTACGAGAATCAGTTACGAAACTGATACAGTACTGTTAAAAAGCAAAAAAAAAGCAGAAAAAAGTGCATAAATAAATTAGTGCCGTAAAAAAATTTAGTTTTTCATAAAGTTAACTTTAATTTTAAGTGGAAGTGCTCATAATAAATGCTCATAATAAACTCGCATTTTATTTCGTTAATATCATCTTATTTATCTTATTACTGTATTTTTATGTTCAGTCACTATTTGAATGTGTTTTTAGTAATCAGGAAGATGTGTTCATAGTTATTTAGGGTTAACTTGAATGATTTTGGGAGGCCGGGAACAAATTAATTGGTTTTCAGTTATTTCTTATGGGAAAAATTCGCTCTAGATACGAGAAATTCTAGATACGAGCACAATCCGGGAACGAATTAATCTCGTATGTATAGGTTCCACTGTACTTAACTGAAATGAAAACAAGTTTCGGTGTATAACTGGAATAAACGTTAAACATGGCTCAGTTGCAGGGGGATTTCATGCGTGAGTCCCTTATTAGGTGTTGCCTGTGACTCCAGAACACAACGTTAGGAAGACGCTTTAATTCTTGGGTTATGTGTCGCCGTATGGAAATCAATTACCTTTTCCCTTAGTTTTCCTGGTGTGATGGGACTTATCTAGAATATAAGTACTCAAGTTAGACTGAGCTCTTGATCCGCAGTTTTTAGGCAGTTTATTAGCTTATGGTATAGTTCTTTTTACTTCCATTATATTCTCTGTGACTTAAGATTAAAACAAAAGATTGCTTAAAAAATTTGTTACAGTTTTGTTAGATTTGATATGTACAGAAACTTTGGTTTCTTTTATGAAATAGGTCTTCAGAACTTCTTTTATAATTATTAATTATAATTATAAATAACCTGATTAAAATTAATTAAAAACATCTGAATATATAAACTTGCTTGTGAAACCATGTTAACAACTGATTCAGGGAGGTTACGATAGTATTCAGGGTTAATTTAAAATAGTTTTAAATTTTGAATGGCGGTTTTTGTTGAATATGTTAAAACAATTGCTATTAAGAAACACTCTTCTAGAGCAGTAATACTCGTAGTATAAAATTTAATAGTTTGGGAAGAACAGGACATGCTTAACAATGACTTCCCTTAGTAATCATCAACGAACTGAAAGCGTGTAAAATATACATTGCTAGAAAATAATCCATAAATGGCTCATCTGCGGCATAGTCACTGAACTTCAGTAGATACCCGACGGTTACGAGGAGTAACCTGTCATGACAAGGAGTGAATATGGATCAGCTTTAATGACCATAGTCTTAGAGTGATGGTGTAAATACTGACTATTACTGTGCTTTCTGTAATTCAGGGAAAATATGGACCGGGTTATTATTCAACTTTCATGGCTTTAGGGTGGGAGAAATCCTATTCCTCACGATCAAATGTTAAGAATTTATATGTGTCTTCGGGGAAACTGAAGGCGAAACCCTGACATGTAGTGCATGTCGAGAAAGCATTACAAGAAAAATTTGTAAAAACTTCTGAAATTTATTTCTCAAATAAATTTATATTATTAAAGTTTATGTTTTCAGCAGTTCTGTTTTTGTAACTTTGATGCAACAAAATCACATTGGATTTTCAGGGTTTGTATTTGGAGGGAATGAATGGAATTGCGGAACATGGATGGATAAGATGGGCTCAAGTGAAAAGGCAGGCACAAAAGGAAAGCCAGCGACTCCGAGAGACGGAAGTGCTGTGGAACTGGTGGGCTTGTGTTATGCGACTCTTCTATGGCTGGAAGAGGCATATCGTGGAGGCAGTTACCCTTACGATGGTGTCACTGGAACTCCTTTCGGAGCAGGTTCATTTCTTTTTATTTTCGTATAAACAACCATCTGATTCAACAAGTAACAAGTATGCAGTCTGTCTGTAGAACCCTCTATGTTAGCATAAAATCATTTCTGACATCCTACTTCTAATGGGAAATCATATTCTTTAATCAGCTATGAATTTCTTACAAATTTATTTTAATATATTTTTTTTACCTTACTTACAGTAAACATATTGATCATAAAAAAGAATCTATTTTGAGATTTGGACAAATTTACACTTTTTGTAGTCATGGGACTACAAATTTCTAGTTTTATATGGGACTATATATAATATATATATACGAGTTCGAGATTAACAAAGAGCAACACACAAAGTAGGGAAACACACTTACAGACTCAAATTTTCGGGTAATCCGTCTTCAGGAGAAAAGAGAATGGGAGACCAAGCACGTTGTAGGCGCAACGGCAAGTAACCCATATATATATATATATATAACAAATTCAATAATATATCAACCGTTGGATAGAATAGGTGTATAATGTAATCGGGATTCGGTCAATTTTCCAGGATCAAAATCAAACTCTCAATGCCGACGTTTCGGTTTTATTTAAAACCTTTTTCATAGGCCTACAAACAAAGGATGACAAGAAATCATATATAAACATCATAAAAAGTATTGAAATAAAAAGTATTTCAAATTTCCGTATGTTGAGGGCTTATCACAATCAATTAGAAAAGTTTTCAAACGAAATGTACCTGAAGTTACATTGGCATTTTATAACAAAAGAAAAGTCAAGTCTTTATTTTCAAATTTGAAACAAAAAATACCAAAGGAGTTACAAAGTAACCTCATTTATGCGATCAAATGTAAAGACTGCGACAAGCGTTATTACGGAGAAACAAGTCGTTTTTTAAAAGAAAGACTTTATCAACATTCTTATTCAATAAGAACTAATAAAAGTAACGCCACTGCTTTAGCATTCCATGCCTTAAACGAAGGTCACATGTTCGATTTTGAAGAAGCAATTATAGTAGATAAAGAACAAGATGAGCAAAGAAGAAAGACCCTCGAAATGCTATATATTAAAAAAGATCTAAGTTCAGTTAATCATAGAAGTGACATTACCAATTTGAACACTATTTATTCAGGAGTGTTAAGTTGATTTTAGTGAAATTTAATTTCCTTAGTTCCTTTTTGTGTTCTTTGAGTGAACAGTGTTTCGGTTTACATGTAATTGTAATCAGTTAGTTTGGTCCAAGTTTTTGACCAGTTAAGATGTTAGTTCACTAACTATCTATTGTTACTTCATTTTATATAATGTAAATTTCATCATTTTTCTAATTCAAAAATTCTGACTTCTGTAAGTTCATAAAAATGTTTATTGCTTTTCTATTACTTCTACTTGTATATATATTTTTGTTTTTTCACAACTGTAATATTCCATTTTGATGTTAGTTATATGTTGATGTTTATATATGATTTCTTGTCATCCTTTGTTTGTAGGCCTATGAAAAAGGTTTTAAATAAAACCGAAACGTTGGCATTGAGAGTTTGATTTTGATCCTGGAAAATTGACCGAATCCCGATTACATTATACACCTATATATATATATATATATATATATATATATATATATATATATATATATACACTTTTTCGTTGGAAATACGATCCAAAACGGACAAATATAGTTCAATATAGACAAAGAAACATAGAGAAATCAAAAGAATACACTTACAGTCTCTAATTTTCGGTTTGAACCGTCTTCAGGAGAGATAAGAGAGGGAAACCAAGCGCACTGGTTCAGAGACGGTTGGAGGCCTTACTTACAGTAAACATATTGATCATAAAAAAGAATCTATTTTGAGACGGTCTCCAACCGTCACTGAACCAGTGCGCTTGGTTTCCCTCTCTTATGTTTATAAAATATTATAATCGCTTTTCAAGTCGAACCATCGTTTGATCCTAATGAAATTTGGCAGATATATAATTCTTAATGTGAAAATGAAATCTGATGGATTTTTTTTGGCAGCTTTGCTCCATTGTAAAGCTGATATATCTTATAGTGTGGCAAAACGAGCAATAGTTTTTCTCTTCAAATTAATATAAAACTTGAATTCTTGTGTTTAGTATTATCTTTAGTAAGCATTCCATGATAAAAACTTCGTAAAGCTAGGATTATAGATTCTTTAAATATTTCAAATTCGTTTGAGTGAACTAACGACATCTGAAGTTTCTGGAGGGATTAGGAGAGTGGGAAAATATATCGTTTGTTTTGATATTTGATATCATGTATGGTAAAGTAACTTTCCCACAAAAGTTATTATGGTAATGTTGCCCATAAACAATGGGCTTCCATCCCGCACTAAGGACTATATGTATCTTATATATCTGTCAAATTTTGTTAAGACCCGCCAAAAATCAAGAGAGATATTATCATCAAATTTCATATATAAGTTACTGTTCGCCTGACACGAAAGAGCAAATTTGGCAACAATATTGCAGTTTTCCAAAGCTTACATTATCTGAAAAAAAGTAGAAAAAAATTATTTTGTTATTTGATAGGAATCTATCTACACAATTTTTACTATAGATAACTCTCTGATGATATTGTATTTTTTAGTTAATGCCTGATGAAGAACATTACGTGATCGAAACGCGTTGTTTATACGATTAAAATTTTTATATGTGAAGACCAATTCTTTTTACCCAAAATTATAATAATTATTACGAGTATAATCCTGTATTTTGTGTAGGCTGAATTTATTTGCAATATTTTTAGCCTTTCATGTATACTACTGAACACTACAAAAAATCGCTATTTTTTACCATATTTAAAGTAATGTACTGTTTATGCTTTATATGGTTATTGGAATGATTTTTTTTTAATAAAAATAATTCAAACGGTGTCAGTTAAGACTATTGTTTTATTTAGAAAAAGAAGTTCATTGGAGTTGGGGTGATTGGTTGAAAAGAATTCAAGAGAATTTTGAACGTGAATTCTGGATAAGAGCTGGGAGTAATGAACCTCTGGTGAACAAGCGAGCTATCTACAAGGATGTTGTTGGTGCTTCTCGCAGGTGGGAGGACTTTCGACTTCGTCCCAACTTCCTCATTCCCATCACTTTGGTAACTATCTAAAATCTAAGACTTATGTAGTAATAAGCCGGTTAGGCATGGCGAGTGAAAAATAATAATTCATTTGTCAGAATTTTTATTTGTTTAAAAAACTGCATTTCTGTACAAATAATAATATTTTTGAATGAGTTATTTTGTAGAGTTCTACGCTAAATTTAAATTGAAATAGAATTTGTTAAAATCAAACTATCAAATATAGACTAATATAATTCCTACTGTTGGGTAACTGTTAATGTGAATTTATTAATTAAGAGCAAGTTATTATTTTCTAAATGCAAATAGTACTTATTGGCTAACGGCAGACTTTAACAAACTAAATAGCAAAATACAAATCAATAAATATAAGTATTTTTCGGTTAACAGAAGGCCATTTATTTAACAAATTTATTTATCGGTTAACGGAGGTTTTAACAAACAACATAGCAAAATATAAATAAATAAATATAATATTTATCGTTTAATGAGAGACCAATTATTTAACGAATGTACCTATTAGTTAACGGGAGGCTTTAACATCAAAATAACAAACAATTAATGGAAGAAAAATAAATATAAATATGTAATTTAAGTAAAGTATAAATAACAAATAAGTATTGTTTTCTTATTTATAAATTCTAGGAGTGTTATTTTGTACAATAAATTGATTTTCTTTTTGTTTTGATTTAGTTTTGGTCATTATATGAGTGGTCCCCGTCAACCGATAAATACCATTCAAATGTATAAAGAATTTAGGAAATAATAGTTTGTAATAATTGCCGTTTGTAACAATTAACAATTCTTAATTTTACCAATATAATGAAGTGCGTGTGAATCAAACATTATCAGGTCTTAAACTAACAAAAATTAAAATGAAATGCTCAATGAGAATATCTCCCTTACTGACAGGTGAATATCAAACTGCGGTTATATGGCAAACGTCATTTTTACTTTCATAGCTGTTTAAGATTTTGAAGTCTTAGATAACGTCATCTAAATTCTATGTTTTAGAATAAAATTGTAAAGAATAGAATTTGTAATGAACTCTATATTCAAATTTTCCTTAAAACCATTTGTTTTTAAAATATTCTAATCTATATCTGTTGCTATATTTGTTTTGTATTCTGTCGATTATAACTTTTACTGATTTAGATGTAGTCATGAACCATAAAATCACATAGACTAATTCAAGGCGTAATTAATGATACCGATTTGGTTGGTAGCGTACTAGTAGTACTGGTAGTACAACCGATATAATTATTCCAAAATAGTGTCAAAAATGAAAATTTTCATAAAATTCGTCCGTATAACGTCATAAATATACACGCACATTTTTGATACATTATTAAAATACACATTTTTAAGTAGTCTCGTTAATGTAGTCCCAGAATATATAGGGTGATTGAAAAGTGAAACTACCTATTTTGAAAAAAATATTATTTATTTATGAATCATAATTTTTACAAAAACAAAATATGAAAAAGCACCAATAACATGAAGTTTTATTTAATTCAATGTAGACACCAGCATTTGCTTGTTACTTCTCAAACCTCTCGGGGGATCGCTTGGACTGATCTTTTCAAGAACTCTTGTGAAACGGCAGAAATAGTAGAAATGTGGTTGGTTTCTTGGAATAAAGTTATTTCTTCAACCAACTCCAAGAAAAAAAAGTCGCATGGTGTTAAATTGGGGGCTTCTTGTTAGGCACTCATGTGGATCATGTGTTGGACTGAACCATCTCCCAGGAAAATATTTATTCAACCATTCATGAAAAATTGCAAAATTTGATGGTGGACCATCTTGCATAAAAATCAAGTCTTTAATATTCGCTAAAGTATTCACAATTGGACAGATTTCCAGTTATATTGATGCATGTTAAGATACTTTTCAGAAGTCTTCTTGAACTCTTCTGTGTACTTGAGTCACTGGGTTTGGTAGGGCAACTGCTTCTTTGAACAACCTGTTTGATTTACTAATATGTCCCTAATCCTTTACGGACATACCATGTACTTCTTCGAACATCCATCACAGTACCTGTAGCCATGAGTTTTCGTGACAGTTCTTGATAACCTTTGCATCATTCTGAGCATGTAATCCTTTTATATACTTCCACCACCTTTGTATTTGAACAACTGATTTCCAAACTTCATAGTTGCCGTTAGCTGAACTCGTCGTTTTGAGTTTGACGGTCGAACATCTCTGTGCGTCTTCAAATCTGATTATAAAATAATCAATGTAAAAAGAAAACAGAACCAATTAAATTAACATGTGTGTATCACTGATTCCACAGCCATGCAGAACCTTTGACTCGAGGAAGCGTTCTCCCTTTAAATATCATGTTTTGATGATAGAAGATTATAATTTACGCTATTTAGCTATTTAAATCTTTAAATTTTAATTTAATAGTTATATTAAATGTAACTGCGCAGTGTCTACTTGCTCGCAATACGGATATTAAACAAAATAAGTCCTATCACAAAAAAAGCATTTTTTTATATAATTTGGATATATTAGATGTATCATTGTGTGTCTTGCAGTTATCACGTTTTTATGTAAAATAGTTTATTAGTCAACATCTGAAATTGTTAAAATGACACTATTGGACTCCAGAGATTGATAAAAGGAATTTATTGATTGATAAAAATAATTATTTTATGAAAGATCAACGGGTATATAAGTTTGGAGACTGCTATCCAAAAGCATGTACTTGTATCTTTTATTGCTTAATATAAAACCCATATTCTTAACTGTAATAATAACTGTGCAAAATAATAAATAACTCTGATTTATCGCAGGCTCCTAGGCTGTTCAAGGTGCAAAACGCGACCTTAGCTGTGAAAAACGCACTTGATATCCTGGCTGGACCATTCGGCATGAAGACTCTTGACCCTGATGACTGGCATTATTGTGGTGACTACGACAACTCTAATGATTCAGACAACCCTAAAGTGGCTAGAGGATTCAATTACCACCAAGGCCCAGTGAGTTGAAACGAAATTATTCATCGTCTATGAGTGGCTTACTGGTATTTATATCATTCCGCAGTAATTAGGTTCGCCTGTACTTTTTGTTTGGTAAATAAACATAATATTTGTTGTGGGAAAATTACTCTTAAGGATCTAGGTTTCTCAAGTATTGATTATAGCACATCATTGTTGTTAATTAAGCGGATGATGGGCACTTAAAGGAACACTGTAATACGTCGCAATGAATTTATCCATGGATGAACAGGATATTTAGTGTGTTTACTGTATTATATTTATGCATCTATTTAAACAAGATATGTACCTATCCACACAGTAGTGGAAGAGGATGATTAGGGTTAAGTCATTGGAATATTAAACACAGTTGAATTTCCCCTCTTCCTAAAAGAAAGAAATATCAAAGATTTATTATTTATATTTATTTTCTTACGATCGGAAAGAGCCATTGGATATGGTGATATATATTTTGTTAAAATATTGGACGAACTAAATAAAATAAATTCATAGAATAAAAACACTTACAAGAAATCACAAAACACACTACTATAATAAATTCCGTTGTTATTAACTAGCTGTGAGAGATTCTGGAAATAAACGAATTCTCAGCCCCTGCTTGTCTCTATAATCTAGGAAATCACCATTAAAACTAGTAAAAGAAATAGAAAGGTCCTTAAGTGCTTTCTAGTGTACCTCATTTTTATAAGAATTGAAAGAAGTAAGAGATTGCGGGAGTAGCTGGCGTTGTAAAAAAAATAGGGTTTTACTTTTACTACCTTTAGTGGTGATATACCATTATCTTGGTATTGATCTTAGGAAGCAACATGTTTCTGTACATTTACATCGAGCACATTGAACTGATTTGATTTTGCTTAAAATTACATAAGGTACATTAAATAAAATCAAAATGAAACTATAAATAACTGTGTAATAATATAATATTACTTAAAATGTTCTTACAAAATGTTATCAGGTAGTGGAATTAGTATGTTTACGTGTATTCGATTTTCTCTATCCTTTAATAACTTCCATAGATTCCTTCTAATTTGTGTGGATTTTCATCCAAAACAATAGAATATGTGTCTTTCTGTGTTTCCTTCGTTTTGAATTTATTTTATTTAAAAAAGTCCGCTGGACCGTTTCTTTTAATTGTATATATATATATATATATATATAATATATATATATATATATATATAGTGAGTTGTAGATTGTTTTGGTAAATGTATTATAGTTCTTACTCTAATTTTAGCCCTGAAGATGATGTACAAATACATCGAAACGTCGGCCTAGGAAGGAGTTTATTTTCTTTTATTTGACCTAGCCCTCAATAAGAAAATATAGAATATATATATAAAAAGATTTCACATAAACGTGAAACAACACTCAATGATCAAACCACAATAAGAAATGGGAAAACAAGACTAAGATCTTTCAAGCGTAACAAGCGGTCTTCCTCAGAGTCAAAAACCCAACTGCAGTTGAAAGATCTTAGTCTTGTTTTCCCATTTCTTATTGTGGTTTGATCATTGATATATATATATCATTATATATCATTAGTTGTGCAATCCGTAATTGTGTGGTATTTACTCATTTTGAGAATGTCTTAATGATCATGTCTTAATGATCAAATTCCAGAGTGTCCAAAATTTCTTAAACTGTTCCTAGAATCACAAAGAATAAATTAAAAAAAAAAGAAACTTTCTTTCCTCTAGAATAGTATTTTCTGGCCTTCTGTATTTCGGTTAACTGTTTTCAAGCATACCCGACACCTTTGTCACCTTATCCCCTAAATGCCTATCCCCACTCTTTTGCAGCGGATCTATTTCCTACTTGTATTCACTGGACCAACCCGTCAGCACCACATCCTTGGGTATGTCTTGAATTCTCTTAATTGAATTTTATTATTTCACTCTAATTTTGTAACTGATTAGATATAATTTATAATACAGTGTCTTCCTGATGATGAACAGAAAGTGTTCGAAACGTGTTGCTGTTGATTAAAACTTCATTTGTGTGGAGACTTTTGTTTCTTTATCCATTTTACCTCAGAATATACGAGTATATATGTAACAAGATTTCACATAAACACATGAAATAACAAACAATGATCATTTTCCCCATTCCATATTGCGTTTTGATCATTTATATATATGTATAAAAAGATTTCACATAAACACGTGAAATAACAATCAATGATCAAACCACAATAAGAAATGGGAAAACAACTGACTGAAACCTCAGTTTGACTCTGACGAAGACGGCTTGTTACGGTTGAAAGATCTTAGTCTTGTTTTCCCATTTCTTATTGTGGTTTGACCATTTATATATATGTGCGTTTACAATCCTGTATTTCATTTTTCTATTATTTGTCTTAACGAATTATTGGTTTTTGAAACTTATTTGTAAGTTGTATTTATATATTTAGTAATTTAATAATTTTTTGGATCAAGCTCTCCGGTTGATGTTAAAGGTTATGAAATTATTAAAATGGTTCTGTTTTGGAATAAAGTGCTCTTATCCTCTCAATACTGTAGCAACAGTAATTAGTATAATAATACACTGAGTTGTTGTTAAGGGCAGATCCTACGATAGATAGCAACTTAAAAAAATTGGAATCTACAAATGTGCTGAATATATTGTTTCAGGAATGGGTGTGGCCTATAGGGTATTTAATTCGATGTATGCTACAACTATCAAAAAATGTAGAAGATGTGGATATAGCAAAACAACGTTTAGGTCTGATTTGGGATTATTTAACCAAATCGCCTTGGAGAGGGCTGCCTGAACTATTCAACTCAGGAGGAAGCTTCTGTTCTGACAGCTGTCCTACGCAGGCGTGGAGTGTGGCCACTTTACTTGAGGTAGCATACCCATGTTGTGAATATCAATGCTGTAGAGTTCTGATATCTTATCAGAAAACATTTTTTATTGCGAAAAATTGGTTTGTTAATATTTTCCTAAACTATATTTTTTTTACTTGTTTGGGAATTCAAAGTTAAAAAGGATTTTAATTAAGCATTTTAGTTGTAAGTAGTTTAACAATACTAGATCTTAGTTCCTTAAACAATTTGTTAATTGTAATCTCCTGTTAAGCATCACGGATGCAAATACAAAATGCAAAAGTTATAAAGTTACGAGCGCATCAAAATCCTGTTTTGATTTTATAAAACATATATTATTTTCATAGAAGTTGTTTTTCACCCTGAATTTTGTAAGTAGCCTTTGAATTTCAACCTTATTTCATAATTTTTAGATTCAAATCCTTTCTAGAGTATTTTACTCCAAATTAAAATTTTTTTTCATCTACTGCTGTTCAGAGAATTACCACTCATGTAATTAATGGTGACTTTATTTATAATTGCTAAGAATTATATTTATTTATTTATTAATTTTTTTTTAGACAAAATTATATAGTTATATGTTTTTGGTAACTAATATAGCATCAAAAATGTTTCAGGCTTGTTACGATTTGCAAGTTTACGATTTCCTTGTTACTGGAGAAAACTGTAAGATGAATTGAAAACATTAATTTTTTTCGAAAAAAAGAATTTTTTCGAACTTTTTCAAAGCATGTTCTGTTTTTAATTAATTAATAGAAAATTATTTTTGCATTTTAAAGTATGTTGCATGAGATTATTTACTTTAATAACTCTTATTTATCTGTTTATTTCATATTTTGTATCAGTGAATGGAATAAACACTTTATACATTTTCGTGCCATAAACATAGATTATCTATATTTTTATAATAATGGATTGTATCCTTCGAAATGTTCAAAACGCTTGTTTCGCATGACAAATGTAAACCAATTTCAATTTTGTATGTTGTTTTTATATTTTTTGGGAAGTTACTCATTAGGGCATATATTATTAAAGTTAATTCGAAATTTGGTAGAAACTTTCTTTTTTCCTGTCTTTTTTTTCATAGGTTTGCCTTATTATTTTAATTTCAGGATGAGCAAATCCTAAAAGTGTTGCATAATTTTAAAAGATACATGTTTCGACGATGCACTAATAATAATAATACATGTAAAAATGTCATAGGTGGTAAACTAGGAAAATATGGCACAAAGAAACATACATAAAGAAACAATGATATACAGGGACAACCGAAATAGGAGGAGAGGTGACCAGGGGCTGAGTCTGACTTCGTTTCACATCTTTCCAACTTACTCTTGAGTAAATAGCTTTACTCCGGTATGCGATGCTGCGAGTGATTGTTTATCTTTTTAGAGTTAGGTTAGGTTACCGCGGTCATCCTAATAGAGAAGACACATATACCGAAGATTAGCCCTTTGTGATACCACATGATTGTATATATTATTATCTGAGGGTGATTATAGCACTGCGTCATAAAAACTATTGTACTTCCCCACTTCTTTACTAAAGTACCCCAGCAGTTAGCATCAACGCCTCCAAGAAGCTCAGCACTTTTTCTGGGTCCAGTTGTAAAAGTTTTTCTATGATTTTGTTGAGTGTCCCGAAGCACCTACCTCTGTGCAGCAAGGTTACCTGACAGTCAGCCAGCAGATTCAATGGTGTTTCTTCCTCTTCTTTGCAGAATCTGCACAAACCATAATTGATAATGCCCATTCAGGCTCCCTACGATTTGGGATAAAGTAACTTCCTTTCTCCTTCTTCGGGTCCTAAGGTGCACTTGTGCGAAGTTGGCTCTCCTAGTTAGCTCTTTTGGACCCTCTGCGCTTCCGGAGCGTGGTCTCCAGACTTCTTCCTTCTTAGTATCATACAGGGGAAAATCGCTGCAGGTCTGTCGGTGGTATTTTGTTCGCTCGGAGCACCGCATACCGGAGTAAAGCTATTTACTCAAGAGTAAGTTGGAAGGATGTGAAACGAAGTCAGACTGAGCCCCTGGTCACCTCTCCTCCTATTTCGGTTGTCCCTGCATATAGCAGGTTAACAGAGTAACCTCGCGAGGCCCGAAAGTTTGAATTGAGTTCTAGAGGCTATTAGAGGTGCATACTCACTCCTTTACTAACCCATGATTGTATATAATTGTGAACATTCTACATTCGGAGTCCTAAATTTTGTTTAACTCAAGTGTAATAAGAATAGGAATTTTTAACGATTGTTTGACATAGTACAAAGCCAAGACTGACGGTTTAATGTCTTCTCTGAGGGACAATGTTGTCAGATTTGTTCACCTCTCGCGTTAAAAAAATGAAGGTCAGAGTGAGTATCGAACCTCGGATCTACCAGTCTAGATGTGAACACGCAAGCCGCTGGTTAAGCCGGACCCTAGCTTTTTAGAATTGCATATTTATATTATATAATCGCATAATAATATCTGATTAAAATTCAGAATACTAATTAGTAATATTAACATCAACAAAATATCGCATTTCGTCCGCACAAATACTGTTTTAGCATATTGTATGTTTTTACTGTGTCTCATTTTTACTAATTTTCAAATAATTTTTTATTCCTTATGCCATTTTTAATTAAATTTGTTTCGATAATTCCATTAGCACCTTTTCTCATCTCAAAAAATCCAAAGGTAGGAAAATATTGCACCACTATTATAACTGTCACTACAATACCTTACCTGATTTTGAAGATGGCAGGTTCAAAAAGTCCAGAGTCTTTGATGGATCAAATTAATATTTTACACAAAAATGAGCCTCATAGTGTAGATCTAGTGTATAGTTTGGGAGCAATTATGCATGATAGGAAAGTTACTCTTTGTGGTTTATTCCACTACAAGAGCAGTATATTTTGCACTGTTAAAATATAATAATTACGAGGAGCCATCTTTAACTAGCAGCTACTTGTTATAATTTTGGGGGCAGATGGTTTACATTTTCTCCAAATATATATATATTTATATATATTCACTTAAAAATCGGAAAGACGATCCAAACTGGACACAGTGCAAGTTCAAAATCGAAGAAGAGTAACACACAGAGTAAAGAAACACACTTACAAACTAAACTTTTCGTGAAATCTGTCTTCAGAAGGAATAAGAAGGGGAGACAAATCACGTTGTGGGCACAAACGCAATGGCCGACCAACGTGCTTGGTCTTCCTTATCTTTGCTCCTGAAGATGGATTACCCGAAAATTTTAGTTTGTAAGTGTGTTTCTTTACTCTGTGTGTTACTCTTCTTCGGATATATATATATATGCGCTCCTTGGTCAGGGCAGTGACTTACCCATTGCTATCCATGCTAATTCCCATGACATCCGTTTCAATGATTGTTTCAGGGTACAAATCCTCAAACAAATCCCTGAGTCTAATTCCCATGTCACCCTTAGAGCTTCCGAAGAGGCATCATATGCCTCCTTGTGGTTCGCACTCCTCCTGGTCTTAACCTCTATCGTTAATTATTATTATTATTTTAATACTTTTTCTTTTTTAATTTTATTTGCATTGTTATTTTTGTCTTCATTATTATTTCGTATTATATATTTGTTATCTTGTTTTATAAATAAATATTGGAGGGATTTCTATTTTTCCTCTCCTCCGCTGGGGGGGCAGCATTGCGGTGGTTCCACGAGTTACTCTGGAGTAGCAGTTTGCGTCTCAACGCGAGTACTTCGCACTTCTTTCCGATGACGACAGATGTCGAAATATCGAAGTGAGTTCTGTAGTGTCTTTCTGTGTTCTGTTCTATGTGTAAAGTTTATATATATATATAAAACACTATTTTTCCTTTTTATAGAGGTTTGGTCTGGCTTCAAAAATACAACACCGTTAAGCCGACGTTTCGTCTATGTAAAAAAGGTGAAATATATGTGGTCGAGATAAGGAAAGGACAGAAAAAATTCGGAAATGATACATGGTTTCCAAAAAATCATTAGAAATTATAAAATAGTAGAAAATATCATTAGTTGTGTAATCCGTAATTGTATGGTATTTACTCATTCTGAGGTAAAATGGATAAACAAAGAAAAGTCTCCACACATATTCATTTGTGTGGAGACTTTTGTTTGTTTATCCATTTTATCTCAGAATGAGTAGAAAATAACATTATTGCACGGTGTTAAGCAAATGCATCTGTATATACCACATTAGCTGGCTGTCCTTCAGGTTCATGGAAGAACAAAGAGTTAGAACCTCTGACTTATATTATTCAAATTTTAAATTTAATTTTTTTTTTCTTACATTTATTTATAATATATTTGTGCTGCTGCCATCGGCGAGGGCGCAAACCACTGGGCTACTCTGGTTCCATACCTTACTTTATTACTACTGTTTATATTTCGCAAATATTAAATATATAATACATTTGCTCTACTGTCACTTGCGAGCACGCAAGCCACTGGCTACCCTGGCTCCCAGTTTTTGCAATTAAATAAAAATTTTCTTTTATTTAACATTATTCAGATAATAAATAATATATATTATAATTTGAGGTCTCTATCTCCATGAAAAATTAGTGAACACACAAACAAACTCACAAACTTTATATGTAGAGATTAGTCATTTGCATAATTTGATTATATTCTCCTTCATTAGCAAGTTCTGTAAAAAAACAACATAACATTAAAAAAATGAGAAAAATAACTTACTAATTCCGGTGTAATTATTACTAACAACATGTAGGGTGCAATTGAAGATTATCCAGAGTCTTTGATGGATCAAATTAATATTTTACAAAAATGTGCCTCATAGCGTAGATATACTGTATAGTTTGGGAGCAGTTATACATGATGGGAAAGTTACTTTTTTGCCAATATATGTTTTTTAGACATTTTTTTTTCTCCTAAACTATTGATCTTATAGTCTTGAGGCGTTATCATGCAAGAGAAAAATAACTAAAAAAAACTACAGATTTGTAAAACAAATGGAAGTAGTCCTTTTTTTTAATAAAATGTAAACATTTTGATTTCTGATTCAATCTGAAAGAATGTGAGAGTAATACAAGCCATACCGTTTCACTGTTTAAAAGAAAATTATTGCTAAAAATAGAGCATTATTTAAGGGATGAATTAAGGTATTTTTTTTCAAAATTACATTAACCAAAGGGGCGTTGTAGTACGTTTTCTGTTTTGATCCTAAACGAATCATTAAAGAACAATGAAATTTTTCAACAAAATTGGATAGAAAATTAGCAATATATAAAAAAGAATCGTGATATTTCAATCACTGCAAAGGGCAAAAAATTGAATATTATCCTGGACTAATGGGTCACCTGCTATACTGTCGGATTTGTTCACATGGACAGAAATTTTTTAAATGAAACGTGAGAAACAAAATTAATGTTTAAAGGAGGAATGAAAAGAATTGAACCTTCTAGCTAAGTAGAAAGAATAGCATAGCTACATAGATACATTCTTTCAATTTAGTGGAAGTAATTTTATACAACATACAAGATATTATTATTAACCGTCATACCTCGTCTATCGCTGGTAAAGTCGCTCTACCGGTTTCGCAATGGCTGCATCATCAATGGGACTAATGTAACCTTCCAGTAACATTGTGGAAGGAAACATTAGTCCCATTGATGATGCAGCCTTTGCGAAACCGGTTGGGTGACTTCACCAGTGATAGACGAGGGATGACGGTTAATGATAATATCTTATAGAAGGTAACGTTAGTCCCATTGATGATGCAGCCATTGCGAAACCGGTTGAGCGACTTCACCAGCGATATACGAGGTATGACGGTTAATAATAATATCTTAGTGCAATGCTATCTTGTATGTTGTTATTAAGCTTCTAAAATATAAACTTACTTCCACTAAATTGGTAGGCTGAAAGTACTTAACTATCAAGGTATGCTATTCTTTTCTACTCATCTGCATACCTAAGTCGAATTATTGGACCTATAAATATAACAGTAACCACAATAGGCATTGTAAATTATAAGAAGGGGAGATTTGAGACTGCTACTAAGAAACATTGATTCTACAGTGAGTGAATTGGTTGCGAAACTTCAGTATCATCCATTTGATTAAAAGTTCTGAATACAAGTTGAGATTATCATTGCTCTGTACCATTGAAAGTTATTTACATGTAATACATATTACAATCTGGCTGCCAAGCAAAATTGAACTAATAACAAATTTATTTCATAGTTTTTACAAATTCATAAAGAACACAGATTTCATATAACATAGTGTAACGATATTAAACAGTAGTTTGTAGTGTAACATAACAATAAAAAGATTTCACATAAAAAACGTGAAATAACAATCAATAATCAAACCACAATATGAAATGGGAAAACAAGACTAAGATCTTTCAACCGTACAGTTGGGTTTTTGACTCTGACGGAGACCGCTTGTTACGGTTGAAAGATCTGTCTTGTTTTCCCATTTCTTATTGTGGTTTGATCAGTAATATAACAAATGGAACATATGAAAATATTACAATAAACTCCCTCCAAGTGGGAGTACTACTTTGGAGGTAAAAAAAAATATTCCAATTTACCATAAATTTTGTATATTATTCAATTAATTATTCTTGTATAATTTAATTGTAAATTAATATACAATTACTAATTTTATATTAATAATTTAATTGTATGTTAACTATATTATTCTTTATGGGGGCGGTGGCAAATGAAATTGTGCCTTAATGGAGCATTGGTCAAAAGAACAGTAGCATGAACTGACTAAATGTACAACTGAAACTAGAAAAGGCTGGGTATAGATGAGTGAGGGAGGAAGTATATACGGTGGAGGAAGCCATTAGAGCAGGAAGCAAACGCGTTAAGAAAATTGAAGAAGAAAAGAAACAATAAAAAAAACCATTTGGTCAAAATAGCCAATCATATTTCAGATCCAAACCACTCTTGTAGTATTAAATTTTATTGCAGAAACTTTTAAATAAAGATTATTTTTTGTATACCTTCATTAAGTAACTTTTTTTTTAAATTATCAAATCTATAAGGAAAAGTTTATTAATATTTTGAAATAATTAGGATAAAACTGAGAGCAAAGAATGAAAAAGACATTCTTCTTGAAATTCTGGAATAATCCATCTCTTTAAACCTTGATGAAATCTCTCTCTTGAGTTTTTTGTCTTTAATGTATGCTTGAGAAATTCTATTTTGAGTTTTAAATGATATTAAGATTAAATGGAGAAATTGAAGAGCTGAGAGTTGATGGAGGCATGTTTCGTATTAAAATACAGCTAGTACGATCACAATAAGAAGACTTGCTTCCTGCATTAACTTCACAGACCATTAAAATTTTAATCTTTCAATTCTATTTTCTTTAAATTTTATACCTCAATTGACTGTAAGTCACGTCTGATGTTTCCGAAAAAAAAAATTGAATTGCATTTTTGTGAGCTATATATGAAGAATGATTCCATTTTTCAATAATTCAGTAAAATTAATATATAAAGAATATAAAAATACTTATAATGATAACAATAATATATGAAATAATGTATACATCTCAGAATAAATGTTGAGTGATTTTTTCAAACGTAGAATCACTACGTATGTATTTGAGCACGTACTGATTCATTACTACCTCTATTGTCTTTCTCTTAAAACTTTATGTTAACATCGAGTTTTTTTTTGGAAACGAATATACATATAGACATCTCTATATATAAAGTTCGTGAGTTCTTCGTTTGTTTGTTTGTTCACACATTTCCCGTGGAGATAGAGACCTGAAATTAAATCTATATTATTTATTACCTGAATAATGTTAAATAAAAGAAAATTATCACTACATTCCCAAAATTGGAGCCACATATTATGTTTAAAATTAAATAAATCAAAAGGATAGTTTCTGTTCTACAGATAAGTATAATTTATCTAACTTTATATTTAAACAAATGAACTGAACAGATTATAATTATTAAGCGATTTTTTTATGAAATAAATATTTGATAGAAATTACCTTTCTACAATCTTCAAATGAAAAGGATCCTATCAGAGAGTAACTAATTAAACAAAGAAGAATATAGAATAAAAAAAAAGCTAAGTAATTATCAATATCATTTAATTTTTAATTAGAAGTATTCTAAGAAAGACCTTAATTAGACAATTACATCATCCTTTGCCAACACTGTCAAGAAAAGAAATAAAAGGAAAAGTGAAAAAGGGTATATTTTGAATTAAGGTTTTAAGCTTCTTCCTCAGTTATTTGTTAAAACTAAACAAAGATCATTTCATTTTTAACAATTTTGTTAATTTAATTTTTGTTAATTAATATCAAATGAATAGTGATTGAGAATTTAATGAAGCTAATGTTGAATATTGAATCATTGAAATCTCCTCTGGTATACTACGCAACCATATAATTATTTACTAGGAGCACAATTTTTGCTTCTTTAGACCCTAATTCTAACACAATAGATTTTATTTTGAAAAGTATCCAAATCGATAAACTATCCTGTATTAGTTCCAATATTGTTTTTGTAATTTCAATTTGGTTACTGTATCAGGAAGAGTCAAAGTTTTCTATGTGACTCGAGTCTGGAATATATTCATAAAACTAAACAAATAGCACGAGCAGTTGTTTATACTCATTAGTATTCAATAAATTTTTATAAATATTAGCGAACGAATTAAAAAGATACTTTTTTTTTTTAAGACAAGACAGGTATTGAATAAATGTGTAGAAAGCAGATAGAAGATAAATATGCTACATGTTGTAATCATACTGTGTTAAATATCACACAATTACGGAGTGCTCAATTAATGAGGTTGTAATCAATTTCAAGATCTATCTAATGTGGAATAATTGCTTTTATTTTGCCTTTTTTAAATACAATTTGCAGTGAATTTCAAGATACTTCGATCTGTTTCTTTAGGATTAAAGTTAATACTCACTAGGATTACTGGTTAAATTCTTGAATATCCCTTTGATTCCGACTTCCTTTTTAATAAATTTACTAATGACACTGATTTTATAGCTGTAATTTTTGTAATATTTCTACTCCCACCCCTCTAGCAAATAAATGTCCTTTTCATCACGACTGTAAAGATCTTATCTTTGAAAATATTTTTATTTCGACTCTTTTGGTAATAATTTTATTATCATAATTTATTATCAGCGTTTTATTTTAATAATATAAACATTATCTGTTTTTGTATAAATCTTAAAATTCCTCTAATCTTTTTATGATAAAAAAATAAAATCAAAAACATTATTATACTTCGTCTTTAGCCTTATCTTAGATTTTTTTAAGCTTTGAGATAACTGATTTAAAAAAAAAAAATAAATTTAATGAAATGGTCATTTTAGAAATTGGGGAAAACAGAGAGGGAGATATATGTGGAGTAATTGGGTGTTCAACCCTCGGATCTTGGAGTCAAGACTTTTTTCTGTAGCACTGCCTAGCAAGAAGAAATGCTGTGTTCAGCATAGGCTACTCGGCAAAAACTGAAATGTTCGGCTTTTAGCTTTTTTTTTGTTTTAATCAAACAATCAAGAAATGAGTTTTTCTTTAAAAATATAATGAAAAAGACATTATTAAAATTAAAATGAAAATTGTGTCTGGTATTGAAGAAAATGTTAATTAATGATTTATTTGTTGTATCGCAGTTTAATTTAAGGAAATTCCTGTCAGTAAAGTAAGTAAATAGTAAAACTTAAGTTTTAACTAAACAATCAAGAAATGAGTTTTTCTTTAAAGACATAATGAAAAATACATTATTAATTATTTTAAATTATTAAAAATTATTAAAATTAAAATGCAAATTATGTCTGGTTTTGAAGAAAATGTTAATGAATGATTTATTTGTTGTATCGCAGTTTAATTTAAGGAAATTCCTATCAGAAAAGTAAATAAATAATAAAACTTAAGTTTTCACGATAACTTTATTTATTTACTTAGTGGTAATTTATTGATATATTTCAGTTAAACACTTGATCATCTTCAGCGTACACACATATATGGTAAAACCGAACCCTTTTACTTTTATATTTACCTGTCGTTTATTGAAAAAAAAGAAGTAATTTTTATTAGTTTGTAGGGGAAAAGTTGAAGGTGAATTATTTGCAACGACTCTTTTGACTATAATGTGTGGTTTTAGATCTACTCTCTAAGCCTATTGCTCGGTCACCGCATATACCAGAGAACCTGAGTACCAGATCTGTAGAGCAGTTCTCACAAGCTGATTTGTCTCGACTAGTAAAGGTTGTAGAACTCTAGTCTGCCAATTACTGCAGAATATAGCGATGAGAGACTTGTAGAGTAAACATTGGCTCATCTATTCTTCACAATCTTGTTGTAAGATCCACAAAGTGTCACAGTAAAATGCATGCAGTGAGTGAAACATTGTGTCCATAAGTGGTCAACTAATTTCACCAGTGAGATCAATAGCCTAGTGCAGGGGTCTCCAAACTTTTCAATGTAAGGGCCACATTATATATTTCTCACGTTTATGCAGGCGGAAGGAATAAATAAAAAAAAATAATCAGCGCCAGTAATTTAATTTCCTCAAATATTAGAGTATAAACATGGAAAAATTAAAACATATCTTATAGGAAAAAATCAGGGTAAAATATACAGATTCCTGTCAGAAATCAAATTAATGTGAGAAATGATATTGTCGTTTTGACTTCAAAATTTCATTAAAATCAGTATCTGTGCGTCACACTATCGCGAAAAAGGGAAACTGACTCGGGCTTAGCGCCACCAGTCAGCAGCCCAAGCTTTGAATGATTCAAATTATTTTTTTCAAAGGCACCACACAGGGATTTGTTTGTCGGGCCGGACGAAATTATGTGGCGGGCCATAGTTTGGAGAGCACTGGCCTAGTGGACCATTTTATGTATAGCCTTCTTATTTTTTCTATGGGACTCCGTCTTTTAGTCCCTACAAGGCCTTGTCTACTCTGTTGCCAGTGGTGTATGTATATGAATACCTGTGTTTATTCGTACATGAGTTTCTGCTGTATTGTATACATCTATAAACGTATATATATATATATTTATATGATCAATCCACAATAAGAAATGGGAAAACAAGATTAAGATCTTTCAACCGTAACAAGCGATCTTCGTCAGAGTCAAAAACCCAACTAGACACTAGATGCAGAAAACATCTGGTGATGAGTTGAGAAGAGTGGAAGGGAAGAGTGGTATTTTAAAAGGGTGAAAGCGCAAGAAAGGACTAATGTCCAGAAAGGGATGTTTGGGAAAACAAAGGAGTACAGTAAGAAAGAGTAAAAAACTATCCAAGTAGATCAACTATCCAACAAGATCTTAGTCTTGTTTTCCCATTTCTTATTGTGGTTTGATCATTGATTGTTGTTTCACGTGTTTATGTGAAATCTTTTTATGTATTTATATATAGAAAAACCTGTATTTATGGGTACATTCACAGAATGTCTGTATATACCAATCACATGTACATGGGTGTTAATTAATTAGCATAATTGTTAATTGTTTGCACAACTGTTTAAATATTTAATTAAAAAAAGTCTTAAATTAAACACTAACAACTTCAATTCATATGGTAAAAAAACAAAATGTTTAGATGTCCTTAATCATAGATATCTGAAAAAAATTCTTAATATTCTCATAATATGTTATTGATAATAATAACATTATTATTATTCTGAGGTAAAATGGATAAACCAACAAAAGTCTCCACACAAATGAAGTTTTATTCAACGCGTTTCGAACACTTTGTGTTCATCATCAGGAAGACACTATAATACAAATTATATCTAATTAGTTACAAAAATTAGAGTGAAATAATAAAATTTGATTAAGAGAATTCAAGACATACCCAAGGATGTGGTACTGTGTAGAGACTTTTGTTGGTTTATCCATTTTATCTCAGAATGAGTAAATATCACACAATTACGGATTGCACAACTAATGATTTCATTATTATTATATATAATATTGCATATAATATATATTATATATTATTGTATATACAATTATATACATTAGAATTACAATTATATACATTATTATATATTATTGTATATAATATATAATAATGTATAACATTATTATACATTATAATATTGATAATGAATAAATAACATTATTTATCACTGATATTGTGATAAATATTATCACACTATCAGTGATGATAATATTTTAGTGTTATATTTAGTTTATAATATAACAATGATGAGGGGGGGAAATAAATGACAGTAATTGTCGATTTAACTATTTTGAAATTACAATTTTTTTTGTAACTACAAAGTATTCGACTGTTACCATGGAAGAATTCTCTGCTATTTAGATATTGATAAATTTTCTATATAAGTACTTGTGAATAGGCTATTAAAGAAGTTAGAATTAGTAATAATACATTCCGTCATACCTCGTAAAGTCTCTGTAAAGCTCGACCTGTTTCGGGTCCGCCTGGATCCCATCTTCAAGAGCACCTAACTGACTGTCAAGGGTCAAGGGTCAGCTAGCCATGCACAGCAAGGTGCATGCCAAATTAGTGGACAGGCATCTAGGCCTTTTACCACTTCATAATAAACGTAATTGTGTGGGAATCGAACCCACGACCTTTGCATTGTAAGTCAGTGCGCTAAGCTCTGGGTTATGGGGGCTTTTTTTTTTTTTTTTTTTTTTTTTTTTTTTTTTTTTTTTTTTTTTTTTTCTAACTGACTGTGAGTGTTGTTTTCCTATAACCTACCTATATATAGTATTTACATTGTGTAATCAGTGTTGTGTGTGTAGGTAATTTTTTTTTTTTTTTTTATTTCTTTAATTGCTATATTTTTTTTCTTTTATTGCTTATTTCATTATCTATTTCTAGTTCCTTGTGTCGTCTTTTAAATGTTATTAGTGGTTTTGTTAAAATGTCGGTTTGGTGGTTTGTTTGTTCATTGATTATATTGTCTGTCATTTTATGTTTATATATTTCTATTTGTTCCTGTATGTTCATTCGTTGTCCTTTTTGTCCCGTCTGTAGTAAGTCCATTGTGTTTTCCATACTGTCTGGGTTATGTCCAAATTTGTTTAAGTGGTGTGCATAGTTTGATCTGTTTGTGTTGTTGGTGTAGTCTTTAATGTGTTCTTTGAATCTGTCTTTTAGTGTCCTTCCCGTTTGCCCGATGTAGTTTTTACCGCAATCTTTGCATTTAATCCTGTATATTCCGCTTTTTTCGAATTTGTTATCTTTGTTCTCTGTTGTGCTGTTTGTGATTTGGTTTATAGTGTTATTCGTTTTATAACCTATTTTTAATGAATATTTTCTTAGAAGAGTCGCAATTTTTTCGCTAGGTTTACCTATGTAAGTTAAAGATGCGTATCTGTTCGTTACTCCCGGTGTTGTACTGTTAGTATTGTGTTTATTTCTTCTTTCGTTTATTATTTTTTGTATGATTTTTTCCTTATACCCGTTATTTTTTGCTATTGTTTTTATGGTATTTAATTCCTTATTATAGTTAATTGCATTCATGGGTATGTTTAGTAATCTATCAATCATATATCTGTACGCGGATGTTTTTTGTTGTGGTGGGTGGAGTGATGATTTATGTATAGTTGTGTCGGTGGTAGTTGGTTTGCGGTATATTTGAAAGCTGAGTTTGTCTTTAGTGTTTGCTATTGTTAAGTCTATGAAGTTTAATTTGTCATTTGTTTCTATTTCGTGGGTGAACTTGATTTTGTTGTTTAGTGAGTTGAGATAATTCTTTATGTCTATTATATTTTGGTTACTAGGGTTGTTGACTATTAGGAAGGAGTCAGTGTTATATTTAGTTTATAATATAACAATGATGAGGGGGGGAAATAAATGACAGTAATTGTCGATTTAACTATTTTGAAATTACAATTTTTTTTGTAACTACAAAGTATTCGACTGTTACCATGGAAGAATTCTCTGCTATTTAGATATTGATAAATTTTCTATATAAGTACTTGTGAATGGGCTATTAAAGAAGTGTTGATTTTCAGAAGCAAGCCTGTTTGGAGCAGTTCTAATAATCATTGCGAGACAGGGCATTTGACAAGGCCTCCAGTACTCTCAATGCTTTCACACTAATGAGTTTGTCCCCTACATCTATTGTCCCTAGAAAAGTCCACATTCCCATCACCTAAACTTAAACTCTCCCTTCCATTTAAATTCACATTACTCTCTGAAAGCTTGCTCCATTTTCTCACTTCCCTATCATGAATTTCTTATTTCCCTTCTCTTCCTACTTAATAGTTTGCAATCTACTTAAACTTCCTAATATTCTATACTAAATACTTGCTGCTTTGAGATAATTACTTCTTTTGTGCTAAAAACTATCTTAAATGTTTTATACTTAATAGACAGATGAATTCTCAATTTAAGCTATATAAATCACTTAAACTACAATGTTTTTTTCTTAACTTCGCTTTATATTTATCATTCAGAAACCCCGTCAAAATAATTTCTTATACTATGCATTAGAAGGCAAATGCAGCTTATTCTTATAAAATTTAAGTTTACACTTAGCTTACGCTTAACTACCTTGCTTATGACTATCATACTCTTAAATTTATAAACGTTTAGCGCTTATTTAAAAGAGAAAAGTGTAGCTGATTCGATATTTGCTACTAATAAATTTACTTATGCCTTTGCAAGCTTTCAAAGTTGCTAAAGTATAATTACAAAAATGATATAATATGCCACAAATAATTTCTTATATTAGAACACTGGTTCTAATATAAACACCTTTTTTACTCCTGCACTCCTTCAAAAATTCCCTCTGATTTGCCACCCTGTATATTTTATACTTTGTTCAAAGATAAAAGATATAAACTTGTACTAAATTTGATCAAAAGGTGATTTTTATTTTCACTTTTAATATATATAAATAAAAGCAGACTTTTAGATAAGAAAATTTACAGAATGATATTTGAATAAACTATACGAAGGCAATAATTGTTTGAAGTATATGCAAAATAGTAAAATCAAAAACCATCTTCGAAAAGAATTTAATTTTCTCATTCTGAGGTAAAATGGATAAACCAACAAAAGTCTCCACACAAATGAAGTTTTATTCAACGCGTTTCGAACACTTTGTGTTCATCATCAGAAAGACACTATAATACAAATTATATCTAATTAGTTACAAAAATTAGAGTGAAATAATAAAATTCAATTAAGAGAATTCAAGACATACCCAAGGATGTGGTACTGACGGGTTGGTCCAGTGAACACAACTAGTAGGAAACAGATATGTTGCGAAAGAGTGGGGATAGGCAATTTAGGAGATAAGGGACAAAGGCTTCGGGTATGCTTGAAAACCGTTAACTGAAATACAGAAGGCCAGAACCACTAATTTAGAGGAAAGAAACTTTTTTTTTCTTCCTTTTTTGTTATATTTATTTATTTTTTAATTTATTCTTTGTGATTCTAGGAACAGTTTAAGAAATTTTGGACACCCTGGAATTTGATCATTAAGACATAGAGAGGCAGAAGGATTATTAATGACGGCCTTGTTTATTTGAAAAGCTTCCAAATTACAAATTTCTTTAAACTTTCTATTTGCATGTATGATGGTAAGGTTCAAGTATGGATCATTTGTGTGGAGACTTTTGTTGGTTTATCCATTTTACCTCAGAATGAGTAAATACCACACAATTACGGATTGCACAACTAATGATTTGAATTTAATTTTGTAATCTGTAAAAAAATCAAACATATGGACTAGAGAGAATATCCCAGGTTAACATTTGAATATATATGACATCTGTAAAAATGTATATATGTAATCTGTAAAAAAATCAAACATATGGACTAGAGAGAATATCCCAGGTTAACATTTGAATATATACGACAAAAAATAATTGATTTCTTGAAATATATACAAGATAATAACATCAAAAATATTATTTTTTGAACTAATATGTCCTAAATAACTTAGAATTTTCATGATGTTATCAAAATAAGCGTTTGGAAATTTCCTGAGAATGTCCTTAAAGAATATCATATCCTTAATAGTGTTGAAGTTTCCTTAAACAGACTAAATTTCTTAAAGTTATAGCTTTTTTCGTACTCTCTGACATGATGTCTTTCACCCTGGGTTGGGAATCCTGGTATTAGTTGGAAAATTTAGCTACTTCTAGGCTTAGAAACCTTAAGTTTACGCTTTACCTTACGAGTAACTATCATACTTTTGACTACCATACGTTTAAATTTATTATGTACCCCATACCCTACCCACGTCCATCCTATTCCTAGTCAGTTGTACCACCGACACTCACCCTTAGGTTCGTATTCTCTTCTTTATTTTATTTTATTTTTATTTTGTACTATATTTACTGTATACTATAGATAACTCTCTGACGTTATTGTATTTTTTAGTTAATTCCTCAGGAAGAACACTACGTGTTCGAAAAGCGTTGTTTATACCATTAAATTTTTATATGTGGACACCATTTCATTAACTTATTACCCTACAGAATACTTTGCCTCATTATATAGAAATTCATTAGGTTCAATGTAATTATAACTCGGAATATATGTCAATGAGAAGTATGACAACAGTAGATTTAAAAAAGTTAGGTTAAAGTTAAAAAATATTGAAGTTATTAATTTTGATGGATTTATAAACAAAAAAACAAAAAAACATGTGATGTATACAGCAAAGTTATTTTTTTTTATTTTTTGAATGTTATGTGATTTTAAAAGCTATAGAGAATAGTTTAAATCTTTTCAATTGCTTCATTCAGACAAATTGATCTTTTAACGCAGCATGCTATTAATGGATACATAAAATTTACTGTTTCTGAACCTAATTTTCCTGGCAACTGCAACATCTGGTTTTCCAAATATCTGAAGATAAAGAAAAACATTTAGGAGGAAGGTATCTTTGACATATCCGATTTCATTGCAACATATTTACTGCATTATTTATCAACAAACTTTATCTTTTAAAGTTCTAGTATCAAATATGGGCAAAAATGTACTAACAGATGGTTTTTATTCTTTCATTTGGGTAAAATAATGTCTAATTCAGATAATTATAGAAATAAATAGTAAATAAATGCAGTAACCTAACCAATTATGCAGAATTTTTAGTCATAGTATTGTGTAATAATTAGGGCTGTGAATTAATCGCGAAATTATTGTGATTAACACCTCTGCTGATTTTAATCAGGGTTGACAAACCATTCAATCACAATATATAATGTAATAAATTAATATAGACTAAATGTATCCTACTGGTAAAGTGTAATACATCAACTGCTACTGATGGGCACATTCTTAACAAAAAGCGTACATCAGTCAGTGATAGTAACCTAGCTTGTTAGAATTTCCTCCGATATCGGATAATATCAAACAAATAATAATATTAACGCACGATTAAAATGGTTAATCCAGTAATTAATCTGAGATTAAAAATTTTATTCGTTGCCCAGCTCTGAGATGATTTTTCAAGGAAACTGAAGATTTCCATTCAATTTACTTAATTTCATTGAATATTGGCAATAATATTTTTAAACGACGTTTGGTTTTTTTTTTTAAACTCAATTATTTTATTTATTTATTTTGGTGACCATGTCATAACACATAGTTAAAAGGTCAGGCAGATGTTTAGCTGAACTCATTGTGGTGATGTTCCAGTGAGTTTGATTCACAACAAGGGGTGTTTTCAACAAAACCAAGTAGAAGGAACATGAAATTCCATGTTACTCTTTCAACTCATCATAAGTACACTCATGTTGACTAAAGCAAACAACAAGATATATTTTTCTAGACCAGACTGTGAGCAGGCAGCCCTAAATAATTCTCCTTCCAACGATTCCCTGTTCACAAATCGCTTGAGAGGTCATCTGCATTTCCAATTCGACCAGTCCCCATTTTACACTCCCTTTATGGAGAGGCTATTTTTGAAACATTGCCTCACTTCCATTCAAAAACCTTATCGAAGTTCTATTTACAATCAACTTTCTGAAATCACTCTTTATTTGAATATTTCCCTCTAGAAAACTATTATTTCAATATTACATTACATTAATTAGTTAAGAATCTTACATAATAATTATTTACAAGAAAAATTACAGTACCAAAACTGAACTCCCACTATATCTTTCCCAGAGTTAAAGTTAATGTCATAATTCTGTTAATACTGTTGAGTTATGTTATAAATATCCGCGCAGTTACTCCAAATGCAACAGTGATGCCGTCATCTGTAATCTATTAGTGGACAACTATCTAATTATGAGCCAGCTACCACACCTGCAGTCGGTGTATTATAGTCATAAATACCATATAATGATGAATAAAAATAATCTTCCGATACGATTAATTATGAGTTCGGTTGGTTCAGCTTCATATGGCTTGTCCAAATAGTTGTTTAGTGTTTTAAAATAAAAAAAAAGTATCATAATATGAAGTTTCATTTATTTTAAAAATTAACTAATATTAACTTAATATTCAATGCAGGAAAGTTATGAAACCTTTTTTTTTTACTATTTTCTAGTGTTGTACACATGTTATGGGTAATTGAAAGACACCCTAGAATAGGTTAAAGGTTGTAATTACTTCTTAATTATTTGGCTAGACCTATCAAAGAGGAAGAGCAATATCCTCTCTAGCCTTATATACGGAACATCTTGGAAGATCCGCTTGAAATTTGTTGAAACATCTTTTATTTAACTAAAACTCATGCGTCTTATCTGCCAAGTGTTGTAAGTAACGTAAGCAACTACAGCAAATATGGAAATTAATATTATAGATAATCAATTTGATCAGGTGATAAATGGATAATTAAGTAATATCGTACCTTATATTTGCGATATACCTATCAACTGTTGTAAAAGAATATTTATTTCAGTTTCGGAAATTTTAATCCAGCAACTACATCAAAAAATCAATAACTAAGTAGCAGTCATTCTAAATTTTATTAAAACAAATATTATCCCTTTCAAAAGGACTGGACCTTAACTTAATATAACAATTTTTATCATTCAACATGGTTTCAATTTTGATTACATAGTCTTTTTAATTTACTATAAGTAAAGTATAGTGATCGTGAAAAAATTCGATTTCGAGATTTTGACGGAATTATATGTTTTGTGGCCCCAAATTATGAAGTTTTTTTGATGATGTCTGTGTGTGTGTGGGTGGGTGAGTGTGTTAGCATTGCTTGTTACCATGCTACGGTCCAGAATCTTTGATAGATCAAGTTGATATTTTACACAAAAATGTACCCCATAGCGTAAAAGATCCCTATTGTTTGGGAAGAATTATGAATGACGGAAAAGTCACTTTTTTTTGCAAAAACCGTTTTTTAGAAAACATTTTTTTCTCCTAAACTGCTAACTCTAGAGTTTTGTAATTTTGGCATTATCTTTGAGGTTACAAATGCAATAAACGAAAAATATATTCTAAATTTTATAGCAACGGGAAATTTTTTTTTTCAATAAAATGTAAAAATTTTGACTTATATAATTCAATCCCAAAAGTTGTGAGAGCGATACAAGCCATACTGTTTGACGAATCAAAATGAAACTATGTCTAGAGATAGAACATTATGTGGAGAACGAGTTGAGATAATTTTTCTTAAAAATTACGTTCTTCTAAGGGGCGTTACAGTGTGATTTCTGTTTTCAGAAAATGTTTTTTTGACGCTAATCGGCTCATTAAAAAATCATGAAATTTTAACCAAACATGGAACAAAAAATTTGCAATTTATAAAAAAATCATGTAATTTTAATCAGGGAAAACAGCAATAAAGCTATAAAAACTGTTTGTTTATCCTGGACTAAGGGATCACCTGCTATACTTGTCAAATTTTTGATATTTCTTTACATTTTTTACATTGACTTAAAAATTTTTGAGCAAATCCGCTGAGGTAAAATTGATGTTTATAATGGAAAAATGTAAATAATTGATTGACTTATATGAAATATAAGAGGAATAATATTATTACATGTAAAAAATCACCGCCAATAAACATAAATAAATTTCCTTTGTCTTCCATGGTATGATGGATTTGTCTCATAAAATATATTTAATAAATCTATATATTGCACTCATGAACAAAACTTAATAACAGTTATAATTACTTCATCTTTGTGAATTGTAGTATCTTACCATGATATTGAAATGTGACGAATGGACTCTTCCTCAAGAAAGAGGATTTATGTTTGTTGACAAATATCTAGTTTTTTCACTATTCTATATTAGTCTAATAGTTCGTATTATTATTTTCAAAAATTAGAAGCTCCCAACTATAAAAGTTTTAAATTATACTGAACCGCTGGCTTTGACTTTGATTTGAGTATGTAAACTGGCTAATTACATTAATATTCGAAATTTTCTACTAGATTACCTACAAATTTTATCCAACAGACTTCCAGGTCAAACAAACTCACTTGCTCAAACCCTTTTGTCATATGTACATAACCTTCTCAAAGTCCTGAAGACGGTTAAAAGAAATATAGTTATATATTTGACAATAAATTGACACATCACAGTAGAATCACTCTTTGGATGCCACCTATGGATGTTACCTATGATGCCACCTGTGGATGCCACCTATGGCTGGCACTTGTGGATGCTACCTGTGGATGGCATCTGTGGATTCTACCTCCCCTCCAACAATGCAATTCATAATGAAAGAAGAGGTAAGTAATAATTCCTTCTTCTTAGATGACTTTATCCATAGATTACCTTAAAAGTTACGTTTTAGTGTTTAAAAAATACTCACCAACATACTTCTTTATGTTAATTTTTATTCTTTCTATTACAGAGTTGTTAAAATATCTGTTATTAGACATATGTTCTGAAAGCGTTGAAATTTACAATATTATTTTTGTAGTCCATTTCTTAATATAACTCATGTCTTATATTGACAAAGCTTTAAAGAGTGCTAAAAAAAACGTTCTGCAATGCTGTAACAGAAACCTGTTTAATGTCAAATGGTAGTTATACTATTTCAAGAGTCATTGAACCCAATTTCTACGCTTGATCGTAATCTGAACTTTAAATATAAACTTTCTTAATGGTAATAACGTAAGTAATTTGTTATAACTATATTAACAAATAACTATATTATCTTTGAGGTTACAAATGCAATGAACGAAAAATATATTCTAAATTTTATAGCAACGGGAAATATTTTTTTTTTTCAATAAAATGTAAAAATTTTGACATGTAATTCAATCCCAAAACTTGTGAGAGCGATACAAGCCATACTGTTTGACGAATCAAAATGAAACTACGTCTAGAGATAGAACATTATGTGGGGAACGAGTTGAGATAATACTCTTTTAAGGAACTAGAGTATAGTGTAATTTATAAAATTCCGTGTAAATGTTATCATAAGAAATACATAGGTCAGACTGGTTAATAATTAAAATTGCATGCAAAACAACGTCAATACTCCGCAATTAGAGGTGAACAAAGTAGTGCCATATTTTTGCTTATAAATTATGAAGATCATGATATGAATTTGGCAGAAGCTAAAATGAGAACGTATATAAGATCGATATTGTTAAGAAATGTTATTGAGTCTTGATTAATTAAATTTGGCAAATCAAATACGAAAAACATTATGAATGGTTTATTCAAATTAAACTTATTATTCACAAGTGCAATATAGCTTTGTCCAGCAGAGTTGACAAATAGCAAATGTTATTTTATTTATATCTTCCTGAACTCCTTTGTTTACCCGACTTACCCAGCCTTATGCTCCTTTTCCTTGCCCTTTATGCTCTTTAAAATACCTGCCTTGTCTCAATTCTAAAATATATTAGAATTAGTAATAATACATTCCGTCATACCTCGTAAAGTCTCTGAAAAGATCGACCAGTTTCGGGTCCATCTGGATCCCATCTTCAAGAGCACCTAACTGACTGTGAATGTTGTTTTCCTATAACCTACCTATATATAGCATCTACATTGTGTAATCAGTGTTGTGTGTGTAGTTAATTTTTTTTTCCTATTTCTTTAATTGCTATGTTTTTCCTTTTATTTCTTATTTCATTATCTGTTTCCAGTTCCTTGTATCGTCTTTTAAATGTTATTAGTGGTTTTGTTAAAATGTCGGTTTGGTGGTTTGTTTGTTCTAAATGAACTAACAAACCACCAAACCGACATTTTCTTAGTATCTTAGCATTTTGCGTTATTAGAAAAAAATATTCATAACTTGAGTGATAAAAAAACATGTTCAAAAACAATAACTGTTTTTTCTGTTTGAATGTTTCTTATATATATTATTTTCTATAATATATTATATAATTTAATATATATAAAATTACAGAGTAAACCACTTAGAAGAAAGCTTATAAGGAAAGAACTGGTTGAACTAATTTCAATATTCTAATGTAGTGCAATCAGTTATTATGTGGTATTTACTCATTGTAGGGTAAAAATCTAATGAAATGGTCTCCACATATAAAAATTTAATGATATAAACAATGTGTTTTGAACACGTAGTGTCCTTCCTCAGGCATTAACTAAGAAATACCTTGACACCAGAGAGTTATCTATAGTACAAAGTAAATAAGTACAAAAATTTTATATTTTTATGTTTTATATTAATTTTTGTACTTATTTACTTTGTACTATAGATAACTCTCTGGTGTAATTTATTTTTTAGTTAATGCCTGAGGAAGAACACTACGTGTTCGAAACGCGTTGTTTATATCATTAAATTTTTATATGTGGAGACCATTTCATTAGATTTTTACCCTACAATAATTTCAATAATTCAACACCGTTGTCATCAGGAGAGAAACAGTATTCTTAACCATCAACGAAATCATAGTTATGTCATCATTTAATACGTTACTGGAAAAGAATTCATTGAATTCTATTGAGAACACTACCTTTAGTTTATACATGATTGTAATGTAACTGAAATAATTTCGTATATATATTTAGAAAACACATAAGTTGATGTCCCTCTAAGGTTTAGCAGATATCCTGGTTTATGTGGACTTACGAAAACATATATATATATGTGGCAATTTTCAAATTTAATTCTTGACAGAATCATATTTAAACTGAAACAGATGAAACACGACATCTGTAATAGATCTTACAATATGTAATTTGTAATCAGGAGATGAGAATAATACTAGATGACGTGATGGATATTCTCAGCTTTGCAAAATTAATTTAAGAAATATTTGAACCAATCAACGAATAAGCGTTAAATAAATCAATTAAAAAAACAAAATATTTGAAATCATATACATTATATGTATATAAATATTAATCTATTTATTTCTTCTTTAAACATTAAACATAGTATTAAACATTAGATGTTCGTTCGACAATTTTTTGCATTCTTTACTAAATAAATTTCTTTGTTAAAACAGGTGTGCTTCAATAAATGGCCAATGGTTGAATAATTTAACAAAACTACAAAATAAATTAATGAGTTTACAAAATAAATGTATTATTGTGACATTGTTTTAAGAATACTACTAATTAAGTTCAATTTGTTTTAAACATGTTTGCCAATAATGTTCTCATTTGAATAAAATTACCTTCCACTTCAGAACCATATATTTTTCTTGAATTGAAATGCAAATTATGGGCAATCGAATGAAGATATTGGTCAAGAGGGGTGGTAAAGATTTGCTAACAACAGTTTCAATCTCTTCCCTGGACTTTCTTTCTTTAATTATTTCCTTCATTTAGTTTATTCTATTGTTGACACAAATCAACAATAACTTTCTTTTACAGGGATGATGCAGAAGTGGACAGTGCAATTCTATTGTTATCCCAGCATAGATAAGTCTGAGATGTGTCTCTCTTGTTATTTCACATTCATGAAATCTTAGATTTCACGAATTTCTTACATTGCTACTGTTTCAGATCACATCTTTGTTACATCACTGCTATAAAATCTGAGATATCACAAATTTCTACATCACTGCTGTCTCAAATCCATCTTTTGTTAAGTTACTGTTATAAAATCTAAGATATCACGTATTTATATATATTACTGCTGACTCAGATCCCCATTTTCTTACATCAGTGTTATGAACTATCAGATACATCACTCTTATGAAATCTGAGATATCACGAATTTCTACATCACTGCTATCTCAAATCCATCTTTTGTTAAGTTACTGTTATAAACTCTAAGATATCACGTATTTATAGATTACTGCTGACTCAGATCCCCATTTTCTTACATCAGTGTTATGAACTATCAGATATATAACTTTTTTGCTATATCATTATTATGAAATCTGAGATTTCACGAATTTATTACAACACGACTGTATCAGATCCCTCTTTTCTTACATCAGTGTTATGAATTATCTGATATATCACTCTTTTGTTATATCTCTGTTATGAAATCTTTGATATCACGAATTTCTTATAACACTGCTGTCTCAGATCCCCTTTTTCTTACATCAGTCTTTTGAATCCGTCACATTCCATAATGTTATTCTGGCTTTATAGTTGATATTTAATGTGTAATGAGTGTCAACCACGTCGAAATTGTTCTTTAGAGTCAAAAGTTATAAAATTCTTCAGTACCATTTTTTTTATTTGATATAAATAAATAATTTATTTTTTAAATGACCATAACTAAATATATAAAAATAACAAACAAAAGACAGTCAGCTGAGCAATTATTTGATCTAGGATGATGATCTGTGATAGAAATATCTATTTTTATCCTTTCAACTTTAGAAATGGTTATAACAATGTGTTACCATTTTATTTCAAACGTTTTCCATGCTGCGTCGATTCTATGATAAGCAAAGTTGTTGATGTCTGCTAGAAAAGTGAATTTTAATAAGGTTTTCCTATTTTTACAAATAGGTTAAGATAATATTTTCATTAAAACCGAATGAATCTGTCAGAAATTTCTATTTCATAAACGAAGTGTTTAGAATTTAGAAAGTAAAGTGAAATGACTTTTCGCTAACTAACTTTTCTACCTCAGCTACTAATTCTAAGAAATTCAAAAGTTTCTTTGACTTAAAGGTTTTATAGAGAATTAGTTTTACATAAGTAAATTACTTACTTGGCATGTTATTAATTCAAAATTTTTGTAAATCTTCCATCCAGTAGATCAACTCCTTTTGTCACTTCAGCAAAACTTACTTACCTCCTAAGTGTTAAATTGGTTTTATCAATCTTCAAAAGTTAATAAATGCTTCATGGTTTCTTTATGCTTTGTTTAGATACAGA
Organism: Hermatobates lingyangjiaoensis; assembly: GCA_026182355.1. Classification (NCBI taxonomy): domain Eukaryota; kingdom Metazoa; phylum Arthropoda; class Insecta; order Hemiptera; family Hermatobatidae; genus Hermatobates; species Hermatobates lingyangjiaoensis. The sequence goes on along the minus strand of JAPFBL010000123.1, from coordinate 920,049 downwards.
ACTTTACCTTTGTTGAGCCTTTTAAAATATTGACTTCGGTCTTAGGAATCTTCAAAAAGTTTTTCGATGTATTAATAGAATTATAGAAATACATTTTTAATCATGAAGTAGACCTTTATCTTTTTATAATTATTCTTTTTACATACTTATATTTTCTTTACATTTTCGATTTTATATCCAACTGAACAATTTGTGTTCAATTTCACCAACTTGTCTTCTTTCTAATTCCACATCAAAAGGTGATATAATTAATTTAGTTAAAAATAAATAATATTTGATCAGTTGGGATAAGAATTTAAGAAAATTTCAAAAAAGATTATATAAAAAATGAATTGATATATGTATAGAAAAATCAATGATTAAACCACAATAAGAATGGGAAAACAAGACTAAGATCTTTCAACCGTAACAAGCGGTCTTCGTCAGAGTCAAAAACCCAACTGATTTTGTTGGGTTTTTGACTCTGACGAAGACCGCTTGTTACGGTTGAAAGATCTTAGTCTTGGTTTCCCATTCTTATTGTGGTTTAATCATTGATTGTTGTTTCACGTGTTTATGTGAAATCTTTTTATCGATGTATAGAAAAATATACGTAAAAAAAATTCCACCTCGTGATACTCGTATGTACCGTTGTTTCAAAAAGGTATGTCAAAATTTGAAGGTTTTACCATTTTTGGCGCTATTTTTTTAGTGTATATCAATGATTGACTAGTTTAGATTGACTAGATAGTGGTGCATACTATCTGATTACCATGGTTTTTTAAATACACAATTTATAAAGTTGTGGTTTTATCAAGTTTTTTTTGATGCACTCGAAAATCTGCTTGAAGTTTTAGAATCTACTTAAGAATTCATGAACTTTTCATTTAGATACAAATTAATACATTTATAACTGCTTAACTTTAAATCACCTATAATTAATTGTTTAGTAAAACTCGTCCTAAAAAAATATACAATGCATTTTACGTCAAAATGTCTTAATGTATTAATTATATACTGTTGATTCCTTCAGTAAATATTACACTATCTAGATATGCCATATTCATTGCTTAGAAACCCAGCCCACTCAAAAAGAGTAGAACGAATTTGCCTCTTTTTTTATGGGGCTAGGTTTGCATGGCAACGTATACCCCTCTAGACAGGTATCTTTATAAATAAAATAATGATTTTGTCTGTACATTGCTTAGAACTGACTCATTTCAAGTTTTCGTTACGTTTCATACATTGGAGAAACCGAATCCACCCTTAGAAAAATTTCTATCGGTTTGTCGGTTTGTCTGTTTGTCCGCAAAACTTTGTCACAGGTAAACTCAGCTACCATAAGACATATAAAGCTGAAACTTTTACAGTAGATTTGTATAGGTCTAACTTAAAATATAGGCTCTGAATTGATAGGAAATTCATCGTAGAAGTGAAGTTATGGACGTTTAACGCAAAAATGTTTGTCACAAGTAAACTCAGCCACCATAAGACATAGCGAGCTGAAACATTGACACTGGATTTGTGTATGCCTAACTTAAAATATGGGCTCTAAATAGATTATTAATTCAGTACAGAAGCGAAGTTATGGGGCTTTTAGCTGTATTTTCCTAACTTCACAGACAAGTTTGTTTTGAAAATACACAGGTGTGGCAAGTAGGTATTGTTAGTTGATTTTAATTTCAATTGAGCATATAAATATATTGCGTGTTTGACATCATTGAAATGGTGTTTCACAGAGGATGTACTATCTATTGAGAATAAATGTTTTGTAAACGAGCAATTCTCAGCCCTTAATATGAACAGGCAGGAGAAATCAACAAACAAGTTCTTACGCTATATGAAGCCGAGGAAAGAACTTACAAGTCAGTAAAGAGATTGGATTAGTGATGAAGAAGCAGTTCATTATCTAATTGAATTTCTTGACTCTGAATTTATTTCTCCTGGACTGCCTGCTCATGAGTAAAAACTTAAAGTAGGAGCAATTTATAGCAGTAACAAATTACATGTTACGAAACATGAGTGCCCCAAAAACTGTGCAACGGGACACGACTCTGAGTTCGTGCTCTACACAGATATGCCATAGAGGCGGACATAATGACTGGATGTGGTATTGGGGAGTCTGTGTGTATACCACGCATACCATTGATTCCGAGCCACTCTCTGTTTCCGTTCAAATGATTGCAAAGTCCCGTCAGAGTCTATTTCGCAATGACGTTAACTAAGTCGCAAAGTGAGACTTTAACGCAGGAACTCAAGTTAGCAAAACCAAGTTTTTCTCACATATTCAACTGTAGTTTACTTGCTCAACAGTCAGAGGTTTCAACTGATTGTTCTTCCATGAACCTGAAGGACAGACAGCTAATGTAGTGTATACAGATGCATTTGTTTAACACTGTACTAATAATGGTATTTTCTACTATTCTATAATTTCTAATTATAGTATTAGTAATATACTATAATTGATATTTTGGAATACCAAGTATAATAGAATTTTTGATTCCGTCAAAGACGGGTACATTTGCTAGTATATTTCTATATTAGTTAAAAAAAATGTTCTCGGTACGCATTAGTAACTATGATGCTTCTCATTACTTTAGTAAAGAAAGTCTTTTTGAAGTCTCAGAAGTAATGATGGCTTATCTATCATTAACTGATAACATGATCAAAATTTGATAAAATCATCGGATTTTGATATCATCAAAACCGAATAACTGTTCGGTTTTAATGAAAATATTATCTTAACCTATTTGTAAAAATAGAAAACCCTTATTAAAATTCACTTGTCCAGCAGGTATCGAAAACTTTGCTTATTATGGAATCGACGTTAACTATTGCACATCTTGTGGTGGGCAATATTGAAAAAACGTTTGAAATAAAATGATAAAATATTGTTATAACCATTTCTAAAGTTCAAAGGATAAAAATAGATATTTCTATCACAGATCATCATCCTAGATCAAATAATTGTACAGTTGACTGTCTTTTGTTTGTTATTTGTATATATTTAGTTATGGTCATTTAAAAAATAAATCATTAGTTTAAAACTAATTAGTTTAATTAGTTAAAACTAATGATTTAAAAATGGCCAGTCAAGCCCTAGCAGTCAAACTAAAAAATAAATAATTTATTTATATCAAATAGAAAAAATGTATTGAAGAGTTTAATAACTTTTGACTCTAAAGAACAATTTCGACGTGGTTAACACTCATTACACATTAAACATCAACCATAAAGCCAGAAGCACATTATGGCATGTGATGGATTCAAAAGACTGGTGTAAGAAAAAGTGAATCTGAGACAGCTGTGTTGTAAGAAATTCATGATATCTCAGATTTCATAACAGAGATATACCAAAAGAGTGATATATCAGATAATTCATAACACTGATGTAAGAAAAGGGGGTCTGAGACAGCATTGTTGTAAGAAATTCGTGTTACCTCAGATTTCATAACAGTATTATACCAAAAGAGTGGTATATCAGATAATTCATAACTTACAGATTACCATAACAATTATATACCACTAACACTAAACAAAAACGACTTAAGTTTTCTGATTTCATTAGTCAAGATAGTTCTACTAATACATTAATATAGATAACTCTTCAAAGATTACCCTAGAAAACATCTTAGGAATACACTACTGTGAGGTCCCTTTCCACAATATACAAGCAAAGATAATTCCCTTTTCTCCTTTATGTGTTTAGTTTTGTTTGATCTTATAAATATCATAACTAAATTTATATTTTCATTATATACCTTTGTAACAAAATTCAACAAATACTTTATTTTTTTCAATTATTTAAACCCTTGTTTTATACAAAAAGAAGTAAAAGCGATGCACTTGGTTAACAACTTTTTTTTTTTTACCATCCGAGGTATTTTTGTGGGCGGCTGTTAAAAGCTTTATTGCTCCCGCTTATAGAAGGCATGTGTTCAGGTCAGGGGTGATACATGACTCACGCTTTCAAGTCTACCCCTAACCACTATTCCTAAACCGACCTTCGCATCAATTCCTTAACTTAAAAGCTTCTCTTCACTTATATTGCTTCCCCATTATTTCAGTTGAAACTAACTAAATTCTTCTCCATTTCACTTAAGCTCTTTTTTTTTTTTTTTTTTTTTTTTATGAGAATTGGGTAAATCACTTTTATTTTAATAATAGCTTAGGTGAATTGTCATTTAATTCACGAAGTATAAATATGTAATTTATGACTTTTGAACCACTCGTTGGTATGTGTCAATCTTGAAATGTATTACTCTTGAAACATTAGCAGGTCTGGTTATGTCCAGTCAATTATAGTTGTATAAAAGATAGGACCGGTTTTAAACTTCATCTATTTTTTAAAAAAAAAACTATATTCTATTCATTTGTGATTCAAATCCTATAAACTTTGTGAAAGTAACAATTTGATATACTATTGCATTCGAAAAAAGTATATTATTTAGTTGTAATACTGATAACTAGTATTATTAATAGGGACAATATTTATGCAGAAAATAAATGATAATAAGGAAAAAATATTTAATTATTGTTAAGATATACCCAAACTAAAATCGCTTACATTATAGAGGTAGAAAATTAATAATCTTCCACTTTATTTTTTTATAGATTAGCTCAATAGTGCATCAGAACGATAATATAGTCGAACGATTAAAAAAAAAACAAACATTTTGCATTTTATTTTTGAGATGTGGTTGATGTATCGGAATACTACTGGAGCAGAATGAGTAAACGATATGGATTTTGTGCTTTGACAAATTTATTTTACATGAAAAGTTGATGGACAGAAGTTTCAATTCGTGTTGTTATAAAAGTAAGGGATTGTTATCATATTGCTTAATCACTTTGTCATAAAAACTTTACATTTTATATAAATTATTGTTCTAAAAACATTGAAAAAAAACGTACACGTTCTAATAATAGTGAATAGTGGATTACTCAATGGGAGTACAACTTGAAAAGTACCTGAATTTGGCCACATTACTCTAAAGTATATGGTGAAATATATCTAAGGCTCATTTTACACTCAATAACTAGTGCAACAAACCTAACTGGTAAATCAAATCAACAACTAACAATTTTTTTAACTTTACAACAAACAATATCTTAAGTTCAACAGCTAAAAACTTGCTAAACTTAAGAGCTGGCAAATTACTAAACTCAATAGTTAATAAACTTGCTTAATTAATCAAATAAAAGCTTTCTAAACTCAAAAATTTTAAATTTTTCAACTAAACAAAACAGCATTTGCCCAACTCAACAATTAGCAACTTTTTCAACTCAACAACTAACATCTTACTTAACTCAATTAACAACTAGTTGTTAGTTAGTTAGTTGAGAAATGTTTTAGTTGTTGAGTTCATCATTTTAGTTGATGTATTCAGTAAATTCTTACGTCTTAAGTTCTGAAATTTGTTAGTTATTAAGTTTACCAAGTTCTCAGTAGTCTAACATCAACTACTGAGAACTTGGTAAACTTAACAACTAACAAATTTCAGAACTTATGACGTAAGAATTTACTGAATACATCAACTAAAATGATGAACTCAACAACTAAAACATTTCTCAACTAACTAACTAACAACTAGTTGAACAACTAACTATCTGGCCTATTCAAGAACTAACAATTTGGTGTCTCAAAACAATAATTTGCCTATTGCAATAACGAGTACTTGTTCAACCTTACATGTAATAAATAATTATATGATCAAACCACAATAAGAAATGGGAAAACAAGACTAAGATATTTCAACCGTAACAAGCGGTCTTCGTCAGAGTCAAAACCCCAACTGATGGGTTTTTGACTCTGATGAAGACCGCTTGTTACGGTTGAAATATCTTAGTCTTGTTTTCCCATTTCTTATTGTGGTTTGATCATATAATTATTTATTACATGCGGTCTTCGTCAGAGTCAAAAACCCAACTGATGGGTTTTTGACTCTGATGAAGACCGCTTGTTACGGTTGAAAGATCTTAGTCTTGTTTTCCCATTTCTTATTGTGGTTTGATCTGTTGTTTCATGTGTTTATGTGAAATCTTTTTATAAATAATTACATGTAACATGTAATTTGCTAAACACAGCAGCAAATGGCTTTCTCAAATTAGCGCAACGATTATCGCTTATGATATACCAGGTAATAGTAAAATCATTTTTAAAGTTTGTTTTTAATTAATAAGCAAAATAATCAATTTGAAATTATTTTAATGTCAATTTAAAATATTGGATTGTTATTATAAGAGTTCTAAAAGATTATAAATAATTTTTAATCATAATTACATGATTTGTCTTTGTATCTGTGTTTGTGAAATGGATTAAATTTATGCATACATTTTGAATAATTTTTACTTTCTTATTAAAAGTAAGCTATTATGCGTTGCAGTTTGTTGAAGTTTTTGTAAGAAGAAAAAAAAAACAAAAACAAAAGACCGAAGAAAAGACGGAGTTTGAGAGGGTGATAGAGGGTTAGCGAAATAATTATCCTTCTGTCTCCAGCCGTAAGTCGAAGATGTTCATTAAGTTCCCAGCATTACAACGCCCTATTAGGCGAAAAGAGAAAGAGATCCCCCACTAATGAACCAGCTTCAGTCCCTTGGGATGATAACAAACCTTGGAATTATCCCAGACTAATTAAGCACCTACAGGGGAATAGTGGAAACAGCCTTTTAATGTAAATATATGCGAACCGGAACCAAGATAACTGTCCTGGTCCAGTAAGGAGGATCGATACTAGAGCAACTTGAAAAACAAGTCCAGATTGGAACGAGATAAAACGAATTAACTGCAAAACTAAACAACTGATAATTAAACTTTTTATACAAACTCGTATCTCTTGGAAAAGTTATCATGTAACTAGATAATTCAAATAAAATATTATATGCATTTTTATAAAAAAAATATATAAATTATGTATAATATATATAATAACAGAAATTTCAAAAACAAACCTAAAAGTCAAAATAAAGTTCATGTTATGTATATGTGATGACAAAGTATATATCATGTTTTTTTTTTTATTGTCAGAGAACAGCATGCTCCACCTGAAGGCACCACATGCATCAAAATCTTTAATGTTACACAATAATTTCCATTATGTTATGTAAATATAGCTTAAATATATAATAATTTAACAATAATAAAATAACTATAATGATAACAGAGTAATTGCTATTAGAGTATACAGATAATACAGGCTATTATAATTTAATTCAGTAAATTAAAATATTTGTTAACCACTTCTTTGAAGGTACCGACTAGGCCCTCCTCCAACAAAGCTGCAAGCTGTGGGGGCCACGCACCTCCGGCAGTCACCACTTTTCTCTCCATCCTACTCCTCTCTGAGTTTAACTCAACGCAGTCGAACAGGAGGTGTTGAACTGTTTGAGGTGACCTGCCGTCGCAGCTACACCCTGGAGAGTTGACAAGTTTCAGGCGGTGGAGATAGTGGCCAAATCTCCCATGCCCTGTTAGAAACTGGGTCAGTCTCCAGTCCACTTTGAGGTTCTTTTTCTTTCTCTGACATGTTTAAAATTCTTGGTTCATCTGTAATCAGGAGAAAAAAAAAGGGAAAAAACAAGTCAAAGAAAAAGTGGCCTCAACTACCACTTGAAGAGCATGAATCTCTCTTTTCCTTTTTATGTAAAGTTTAGAAAAATAGTAGAAGTTAAACCACATATATATGTTTCAACTTTTAGTTTATATCAATTTTCTATAAATATAATGAGTATAGACCAAACGAATAGCTTAATATTTTGAATAATTTGTTACCAGAAGAAGATGGAAAAAGAAGAGAAAGATATGTGGTCAAACTAGCAATTTGAAACAATGTAAAAAAAAACACATACATAAAATAACAAATTAGAAGGAATAACATTTAGACTTACAACCTTCAAATGTTATTAGAAATTTGAAATTAAAATGTAAAAAAAATGTTTTATTAGTCTTCCATTATAAATGTTACAGTGGCTGCAACACAATAAACAAGTTTTGAATTGTTTTTAAAGTCAAAAATGTTATATTTGATATAGATTTATATATAATGAAATATTAAAATTTCGAATGGACTCTTTTTAAATGACCAGTTAAATTCACTTATTTATGGTTAAATTATGAAATAATGCAGTAGTCAGTTAGGAATTCTTGTTGTATAATTCAGCTCTGCGTTAGCCATCGCTTCTATAAAATTCCAGTAAACTTTATAAACTCCTGGTCTTCATTTTCTCTTTCTATACTGATACACACACATACACACACCACACTCGTACACGTACATAAATATTACAGGCATTTTTACACAGTGTAAATCATAAAAAGGTGCTCTACAAAAATTGTTTATAAAAACAGTTTAATTTAGTTTTTGTGTGTAATACCGGTCTAATAATTCAAACAGGACTCAGTGCAAACAGTTTCAATCCCAAATTTATAGTTAGAGTATATTATTTTGGAAGTAGTTCAAAAATTAATTTTCAACAAATTGCACCACAGACCACTGAAAGGTGAGTAATTGGATAATTATCTACTTTGGAAGATCAAAAAGATTATAGCAGTAGTATTATCCTCAATAACTGCTTGCATGTTTATGAAGTACTAATTACAATATTTCTAATTTGTTGCTAGTGACTTGCCATTGATTTTTATTTCCTGAAAAGAAATAAAATTTAAAAGTTATAGTGATGGATGATAAAGCCAGTTGAAAAATTTTTTATGACAAGCTTTTGAATAAGAGGAAGAAATTACTAGAAAATTTTATCTAAACAAATTACATTATTACATTCTGGGTTAGTATGGTTGCAGTGGTAGTCCAACAACGAACACACAAAGACCAAACATTCTCCATTGATTCTACATTGGGAGTCTTTCATTTTGACTAACTTAAGTGTAATTAAAGTAGTGATCTTTATCAGGTACCTGGCATAATACAGGCTTGGGACCGACGGCTTAACGTCCTATTCGAGGGACAACCTACTTAGATTTATTCACCTCTCACGTATAAGAGATTCAGAGAACACATACACAACATACTCCAGGAATATGACAGTAAGCATTATAGAAATGACATCTATGTCATTTCTATATCATCTATGTCAGTTAGGTATCTGAAGATGACTAACAGACCAACAGAAAATAAAACCATAAATTGAAATAGACAGCTACAGGGGCTCTCCAGATGACCAAATATTTACTAATAAAAAAATTTGAAATACCCATAACTAATAAGAGTTATGGGTATTTTACAGATTTCTGTATATTGGATAATTTTACAGAGATTTCTGAATATGTTTCCCTATATCTTCACCACCATGCACAATTCTTGTTTACGAAATATCCTAAATATCCTGTCATTTAGAAAAACCCGAATTTATTAATTAATTGAATTTTCTTGACATGGATAAAAAATTATAAAAGACCTGTCAAAATATTAGAAAAATTGCTAATTAATAGAATAATATTCCGGATTAATCAATAGAATAATTGGTTATGTTTAATAACTAATATGGATTTATACCGCTATTTAGGGACAAGTTTAAGTAGATATACCATAATGTTAGGAAAAGAAGGTAGTCTGAATATACGTATCGTGTGCTTCTCATTCCACAAAATTATATTCTATTCTGAGATAAATAATTAAAAAAATTACACAAAAAATTTATTCAGTCTTACTAAAAACAATTTTGATAATAAGACTACTACTTGAAAAATATTCAAGTAGTTGGTAACTCGAGAAACTTAAAAGGATATCCAAAGAGTGGTACAGGATATTAGAAGATATTATTTAATTCCGCAAAGGACATTCATTTTCCTGAAGGTGAGGATGAATTGGTGTTTTGTAGGGGACCTAATATTTGTAGTATTAGTGAAGTCAGAGGATCAACCAAACACCAAAGGAAATGAATGTGTATAACTTATAGAGAAATGGTCGGAAAAGTTAAGACTTGAATTTAGTTGAGAAATTTCAATTAAAATTCACCTAACGAAAGTGTATTGAATATAATGCATATATCATATACTTTAACTGCGTATATAAAAGTTGTTAATTCAAGTTATTATAAAAAATGAAAATATTGGGAGTAGGACTTGATTAAAATGTAAACAGATTGTGAGAAGACATCTCACATAACATATGCACTATTAGAGTAAATCAATGAATATTGCGGTTTAAGAAATTCGCAATGGAAATGGTATATCTGCTTCAATATGGTCAGATTTATTAAAATGAAAAACGAACATTTTGAAAATGAGAAGCGTGAAAAAAAAATAGCACCAAGAATAATAAGTGAATTTAGAATGATGATTGCAAATAATATCTATATACCATTTGAGCTTTGTAACATATTTTATAAATGAAAGTGCAAATAAATAATCAATAAAATTAGCAGTACGATACAACAGGAACAGTATAGTGTATACTCAAAGTATACTGAGATGGTACAAAGGAACAGTATGCTCAAAGTATACTGAGACGATATAAAGGAACGGTATACTCAAAGTATACTGAGACGATATAAAGGAAAGTATACTCAAAGTATACTGAGACGATATAAAGGAATAGTATACTCAAAGTATACTGAGATGAAATAAAGGAACAGTATACTCAAAATATACTGAGATGATATAAAGGAATAGTATACTCAAAGCATATTGAGACGATATAAAGGAACAGTATACTCAAAGTATACTGAAATGATATAAAGGAACAGTATACTCAAAGTATACTGAGATGAAATAAAGGAACAGTATACTCAAAATATACTGAGATGATATAAAGGAATAGTATACTCAAAGCATATTGAGACGATATAAAGGAACAGTATACTCAAAGTATACTGAGATGATATAAAGGAACAGTATACTCAAAGTATACTGAGATGAAATAAAAGAACAGTATACTCAAAATATACTGAGACGATATAAAGGAATAGTATACTCAAAGCATACTGAGAGGATATAAAGGAACAGTGTACTCAAAGTATACTGAGATGGTATAAATGAAGAGTATACTCAAAGTATACTGAGATGAAATAAAGAAAAAGTATACTCAAAATATACTGAGACGATATAAAAGAATAGTATACTAAAAGCATACTGAGACGATATAATGAAACAGTATACTCAAAGTATACTGAGATGATACAAAGGAAAAGTATACTCAAAGGTACCTTTTGTAGCATTACATGTCACATCCAAATTAAGAACCAGGCTAGTTCAGTGGGTATGTGATCTCCTCCCAACTGGTATATCCGGGGTTCAATACCCAATTTGGCCCTCGATTTGTTCACGTGGGAGGTGAATAAATCTCAGCACGTAGTTCTTCAGGGAGGACGTTAAGCTATCAGTCCCGAGCCTGTACAATGTCAGGTACTCGTTAAAGATCGTTACTCTATTTCCACATGAGTTAAGAAACTTTTAAGACTGCCACTGTAGAATGATCTTCTTTACATGGTATCACAACGGGCCAATGTTTAGCTTATGTGTGTTTTTGTGGGACTGATGCTACAACGTAATGTAAGCTACATAATAGTTACAACACTTCAATGAATAGTAGGTAGATATAAGAAATCACAATTTATTTTTATTGTAATCTTTAAAAAAAAAATAAATTAACTAATACAAATTTTTAAATATTAATAATTTATAATAATGATACAGATATCATTTAAAGCATTCTTTACAAATTGAAATAACAATTTCTAAAAAGTTGTTTTCCAATAAAATGCTGCCTTCATTAAGAAATGTTACTAAAGCGCTTGTTCTGTATCCTCATTTTGTTTTAATTAACACCAGCGGCTTAGTTGTAAATCATTAAGACCCATCGAGGGCTAACAGGAGATGATATCATGTTACTATTGTGAACAGAAATCTCACTCACTATTCAGAGGGAGCTCCAATGAATAAAGAAGGCCATACTCCAATTACTGTTCACAATGAGTATTACAATATTAGGCACAATCACAATGTTCAAACAAGCAAAGTTTGACATAACATGATTTCCGTGACAACTAGATTAATTCATATCCACTTTTCAAAACATGATTTCAGTGAGAACTAGATTAATTCATATCCACTATTGAAAACAAAATCTATTCAATTTTGTATTATATACTCATATATATATCTTTCACTTAATTAAACGAAACACGATCAAAACTGGACACAATACTAGTTCAAAATTCAAGAAAAATAACACACAGAGTAAGGAAACACACTTACAGACTCAAATTTTCGGGGAATCCGTTTTCAGGAGAAAAGATAAAGGGAGACCAAGCACGTTGTAGACGCAACGTGCTTGGTCTCCCTTTATCTTTTCTCCTGAAAACGGATTCCCCGAAAATTTGAGTCTGTAAGTGTGTTTCCTTACTCTGTGTGTTACTTTTCTTGAATTTTGAACTCGCATATATACCTATATATATATATATATATTACTGATAAAACGAAATACGATCCAAACTGGACACAATACGAGTTCGAGATTAACAAAGAGCAACACACAAAGTAGGGAAACACACTTACAGACTCAAATTTTCGGGTAATCCGTCTTCAGGAGAAAAGAGAATGGGAGACCAAGCACGTTGTAGACGCAACGGCAAGTAACCCGTTGCCGTAACCTTAACGGTTACTTGCCGTTGCGTCTACAACGTGCTTGGTCTCCCATTCTCTTTTCTCCTGAAGACGGATTACCCGAAAATTTGAGTCTGTAAGTGTGTTTCCCTACTTTGTGTGTTGCTCTTTGTTAATCTCGAACTCCTATATATATATATATATATATATATATATATATATACTAAATTAAAGAAATGGCCAACACAAACTTATAAAACTTTAAATTACACAAAACACGATGCAGAAAAAAGGAAAATGCACACTTACTAAATTCATTATTTTGAACTGTTGTTCGTCATCAGGAGAAGACTAGAAGAGAGGATGAACACAGTTAGAAATATTGAATTTAGTAAGTGTGTATTTTCTCTTTTTTTCTGTCTCGTGATTTGTCTATTTTAAAGTTATATATACATATATATATATATATATATATATATATATATATATATATATATATATATATATATATATAGTAGCAGTTTGCTTCTCAACCCGAGTACTTCGCACTTCTTCCCGATGACGACGGATGTCGAAATATCGAAGTGAGTTCTGTAGTGTCTTTCTGTGTTCTTTTCTATGTGTTAAAGTGTATATATATATATATATAAAGCTTTCACATAAACACGTGAAATAACAATCAATGATCAAACCACAATAAGAAATGGGAAAACAAGACTAAGATCTTTCAACCGTAACAAGCGGTCTTCGCCACTGGGTTTTTGACTCTGACGAAGACCGCTTGTTACGGTTGAAAGATCTTAGTCTTGTTTTCCCATTTCTTATTGTGGTTTGATCATTGATATATATATATATATATATATATATATATATATATATATATATATATATATATATATGATCAAACCACAATAAGAAAAAGGGAAAACAAGACTAAGATCTTTCAACCGTAACAAGCGGTATTCGTCTGAGTACCCAGTTGGGTTTTTGACTCTGACGAATACCGCTTGTTACGGTTGAAAGATCTTAGTCTTGTTTTCCCTTTTTCTTATTGTGGTTTGATCATTGATTGTTATTTCACGTGTTTATGTGAAATCTTTATATATATATTGTAAACAGGAGAACGATCCAAAAGTGTAACAAACATTTCACAGTAAATCACAGACACACAACAAAGAAACGAACACACCTACTGTCTCTAGTTAATGAATGGCAAATTATAATACTGTTTTGTGATAATATAAAAAAAAATTGAAAGTATCTGTAGCTGGTATTTAAAGTGAAAGTGCTAATAAAAATTCAATTGATCGACTGGAAAGTGTTTCTTAATACCATAAAATGTACGTGCCAGGATTGTATTTAATATAAAACTACACTAGTAGGTAATAAATAGAAAAAACAAACATAAGTGTGGTGTGATAAGACAGGAATATGTGAGTGTGGCTGAATGTGCGACGCAAGTGTATCTCTTCGAGGAGAGGTTTATATCGCTGTTGCAGTGGAGACGATGGGGTTGTTAGCAGAATTATTTAGCTCTCGGGACCCAGAACATATATCTACTGGTCCTCTTCTCATTCTCCTTGGATCATGTTTAAGAGATAATGAGATAAACACCAGGGTGTTCAGTTAATACATAAATAGCAACACTATTTAATTTGAGAAACTACATATTATAAAGGTTAATAAGTAAAAGTTTAATTTCTTATTAATATACTATTATCGGTGTGTTTTAACAACTAACGTGAAAAATAGAGTAAATTACTCTATTATTCTTTAATATTTACTCTTTTATATCGTTTGTTGAATATTGTAGTCTAAACTTTGAGACATAGTTGACTGAAATATATTATTTTAGTATTGGTTTGTTGGACCGGCTTTTGATCCTTTCCTTTTGATCATTGAAGTTTAGCAGCATGTACCTCGTTTATTGCTGGTGAAGTCGCCCGACCGGTTTCGCAATGGCTGCATCATCAATAGTCCCATCGATGATGCAGCCATTGCGAAACCGGTCGGGTGACTTCACCAGCGTTAGACGAGGTATAACGGTTGATAGTGATATCTTATTTACTAACCTCTGTGGCACTAACAATATGCATGTATTTAGCAGCATTGGGTGTGCTTACCACTTAGATGGATCTGTTGGCGTTCTCTGATAATGTAACTCACCAATGATTAAGGTTTGCAGAATTTGAAGTGAGTCACACGGTGTGTTCAGAATGAATCTCTTGGATAACACGAGGCTTTGTGACCATTGACCTCAGCTGTTGCCAAGACAGGCTTAGTAGAACCTAGACCCCGAGTTCTACCACAGAGCTCTTAAAACATGGGGTAGAACATGCAAGATTTTTTTGGGCTGTCTCACATACTCCGTTGTTGTTGTTGGGCTCGTATAGCCGTGGTTCATCACCCAGGAAAGGTAGACTCTCAAGGGAGACACTGTATTATGAGAAGGAATATCTTTTCAGAAGGTTGCTGCTTGGCAACAAGAGGAAGCTAGAACCTCGACCCTTACAATTGGGTAATGTCCATCAGTTGGCAGGTGGACTTGAAAACAGGTACTCACTTAGGTAAGGACTTGTCCCGGGGTTAACGAATTCTCTTCGGGGAGAGGCGACCGGACCCTGTTAGGTACTAAGGTTGTCCTAAAACGGTTAATTTAGTAGGAGTTTACCACCTTTTTGATAGCAGTTATAGACTAAAGCCTATAAGTGTAGGTTATGGATAAAAAACTGTTCTGGAAATATGTTTTTTTTTATCACTTGTAGTATAAAAGAAAAGAAGTATTAAATCATTATTTAATGACTAGTCTTTGTAATGAGACTTAATTTTTGGGTTGAAAGTTGAAATTAACTTGGTTTAAGAACCGACAACTTGTAAAAAAAAAAGCCTACAAAAGAGCTAAAAAAAATGCTTATATCTGACTTTTGGACAGCACTTTGTCAATGATATTATCTATACTTATGACAGGGTTCATTTTACAAATAGCTATCCTTTCCTTCCATATATCTAAACTGCCTCACTGAAGATACCTATTTCAATGTAATCAGGAAGTTTTTATCATCATAATGACCCTTAAAAGTAATTAGCCTTTACAATTCTATTTCCAAGGGTTTCCAAGGTCTTCCTCAAGTCATTGTAGTCCTTGTAATTGTCTACAGTAATTCATGTTAGAACAACACGCACTTGACACTAATTACTATAAAAACGAAGATATGTTCTGAAATAGTCTGTATACACATTCTAACAATTTCAGGTTTGTTATTATGTTGCATACGGGGTTTTGATAACTGCATTGCATAACAACTTTTCAATATAAATATGAAACGAAGTAACATCAAATATATATTGATTAAATAATAATAATAATTCTCAGACTACTCAAACACTCCTTGTTGCTTATTTCAGTACATTAAATATATTACTAACATAAAATATAATAGGGATTCATTACAAACAATAAATATAGAGTAAAAATAAGGATTCTGTAAACATTTTATTAAAAAATATTTAATTTTTGAATAAAGTAATATTAATCACAAAATATTAAGTTTCAACAATTTTCAAAATATCTATATACTCTATGATGTCATGTTCTGGTACAAGTGTTTTGTTAGAAATCTTAATTGGTGTGCTTGCATTTCAATGTGTTTTTGTTGTCTTCCTTGTTTATAATATATATATATATATATATATATATATATATATAATAATATATGTATTATAAACAAGGACTGGTTACTAGCCGTTGCGTCTACAACGTGCTTGGTCTCCCTTTTTCTTTTCTCTTGAAGATGGATTGCCCAAAAATTTGAGTCTGTTAATGTTTCTTTACATTGTGTGCTACCTATCTTCAATTATGAACTGATATATATATATATATATATATATAACAAAAGAATGACGATTACGATTTAGTAATCCTCTTTTACCATAACCATATTACCATAACCATCTTATTAGTATATACAAAACTATCCACCTGCTTATCTTAACATAACCTTTAACTCAAATAAATACTTATATACAATGTAATCTTATTACTGCTATCCTTAACTTATCTACTTTTATCCATATCCTGGATAAAGGATTAAATATTAAGTATAGAGTATTAATTATTAATACACACATGAAGCGAATCAGGTGAGTCCTCGCTTTCAATATTGTCAAAAGCATATAACAAGATTTGATATAAACACGTGAAATAACAATCAATGATCAATCCACAATATGAAATGGGAAAAAAAGACTGATATTTGTATTGTGGTTTGATCTATATATATTATATATATATATATATATATATATATATATATTTGTGTATTTTGGAAGCAGGCCTCCAATCAAACATGTTTTATTAAAAATTATGCCAATTTTAACTTTTGTTCTTTTCCGGGTTAATTTTTCAAGTTTTCTGACTATGGATTCCACCTTTCTGGTAAAATATAAAGTAATGGATGTCCACCTTTCTGGTAAAATATAATGTAATGGATTTCCACCTTTCTGGTAAAATATAAAGTAACTTTGTTACTTTAACTATAAAGTTACTTTATATTTTACCAGAAAGGTGGAAATCCATAGTCAGAAAACTTGAAAAATTAACCCGGAAAAGAACAAAAGTTAAAATTGGCATAATTTTTAATAATATATATATATATATAAAAAGATTTCACACAAACACATGAAACAACAATCAATGATCAAACCACAATAAGAAAATGGGAAAGCAAGACTAAGATCTTTCAACCGTAACAAGCGGTCTTCGTCAGAGTCAAACACCCGTCGTCAGAGTCAGTTGGGTGTTTGACTCTGACGAAGACCGCTTGTTACGGTTGAAAGATCTTAGTCTTGCTTTTCCATTTTCTTATTGTGATTTGATCATTTTATATATATAATATATATATATATATATATATATATATATATCCTCATAGTCTGTCTGGATCTGATATCTGATTGACTGTTTGATGACCAAATTAATTAGTTTTGGTGTGGAGTAGTATGTCCTTGAATTTTTATTCCTCCACGGCTCTAATAAGGTATGACGGACTTAGTTCATCTCGTCCGTGGATTTACTTCAATCAACATGACAAATATTTGGAATGATCACACTCCCTTTTAGTAGCTATCTATAACTAGTAGAGATAGGCTCATAACTAGGTGTTGCAATCGTTAATTTTTATATGCTCAAAGTATTAAAATATATATACAAATATATAACACTGCTTGTTAATATAAGAACTATTATGAAAGTCATTAGGATATATACTCATGTCTATAGGAATCAGTTTATTGACTGGTTGTGTTCAAAGGAGCTAGTGTATTAAAGTTGTTAAATTTAAAAAAAACTTGCACACAGTGTTAATTCATATTACATTGATGTAAAACAGATTTAAGAAACTATTCCTAAAGTGATATGAAAATTGTTAAATGTTGCAGTCTAATGAGAAAAGTGTTAAGTCTTATCTGGATGTTCTCTTGAAACTTTTTTTTTTATAAGCATGTAATATTAAGAGGTTAATGTAATATCTAACTAGTATGTGTCTGTTAAAGAACAGTAATTACCATAAAGTCAACTGCCTTGAACCAATTTAGGCCAAAGAGTTGAGAATTTATAAAAGATTCCAACCATTGAGATAACAGGAGGGAAAAGCTAATTATCTCACTTCATGAAGTCCTTGCTAATCTTAATATCTGGCCGAATTATCTTTTAGTGTAATTCTTAGGTCTTGTGTTGACTTGAAAGGTTTACTGGCTTCATTCAATGCTTCTAATGTCTTCAGAGAACTTGAAAACTGATTTCTTATTGGCATCAAATTGAACGCCATTTAATAAAAAATATGTTTCTACATTACAGTTTTATTGGTGACATTTAAATCGTCATGATTCTAATAATTAAAAGAAAAAAACATTTTTTATACGTCTATAACAAATTGATAAAAATATTGAACGTGAAAAGGAATAGAATAAACAGGTTTATCAAGAACTATCATTTTTTTGAGGTTCCAATCAAATTTTCAAGAGAACATTTGGATTTTATTTAAAAATTTTTGCATATTCAGAACTATGAAATAATAAAAACCAGTTATCGTTATATATATATATATATATATACGTTTAAAAAATGAATTTCCGATTTCACATTTTCTAACAAATTAAATAATGTGAAATCGGACATTCATTTTTTAAACGCATGTATCCAAGAAGGACTGCTCCCAGCTTTATATATATATATATATATATATATATATATATATATATATATGATCAAACCACAATAAGAAATGGGAAAACAAGACTAAGATCTTTCAACCGTAACAAGCGGTCTTCGTCAGTTACTTCAGAAGGTAACAGAAGTTAACTCAGAAGCTAACGAATGTCGAAATATCGTTGTGAGTCTTTTTTGTGTGTGTTTTTATTTGTTTTTCTCTTTCCTGTGTGAACTAGTAGTCCTGTTGGACCGTTTCAAGTTTTGATATATATATATATATATATATATCCAGGCATCACCCTGAAGATGACTGGAAGCCAGTCGAAACATGTCGGTTCCCACTTAATTAACATTCTCCAACGTTTGGATGAATGAAAGAAGAAGGTATTCAGAAACCTTGGAAAACTGGTGAAGAAAATGATTTCAGTGAAATACGGTCAGTTGTTTAACGAAATATATATATACATATATAGTAATTAAAAGAAACGGCCTGACGCTCTGCCTCCCTGCGGGACGACGATGGTCAAAATATAGAAGTGCGTTATTCCTGTGTCTATCTGAGGGCTATCTTCTTTTTAATTGGTTATATATATATATACCAAAATAAAGTTTATCGGGGCTCGGTTAGTTCTTCAGTTTCAAATTAAACTCTCATTGCTACAACGTTTCGGTTTTTATTTAAAACCTTTTTCATAGGCAGAAATATAAATTTTGAAACATAAAAAAAATTGAACCAGAAGAACTGATCGAGTCCCGATAAACTTTAGTTTTGTTTCTATTCCACAGTCGATACCTTTATCAATATATGATCAAACCACAATATGAAATGGGAAAACACAATTTAAACACAATATACACAATATAATATTATACACAATTTAAAGTGTACATTATTCTATAGACAATTTCAATATATAATTTCATGTATAACACCAATTTATTATTATTATTATTATTATTTAGTTATTTTTATACTTTCAAACATATTCCACTCTCATTTGAAATGGTCCTGACCTCAGTAAACTAAAAAAGCTGCACAAAACCTTGATGCAATATCTTCTTAGAAATAGACTCGACAAGGGAACAGCCAAGAAGCCATTGAATATTCAGGACGAGTAGGCAGATGAGACGAATGTTTGGAAGATAAGGGTGCGCAAGTCTGACGTATGCCACCTGGTCCCTTCAAAATAAACAACAAATTTAATTTATTATGAATATTTCATTCCTTTATTTATTCCTCCATTATTTTTATTAACATATTATCTACCTGTCTGCAAGTTTGTTTGGTTGAAATAAAGAAAATATTTTTTTTTACAAACTTTCGATTGATTCGATCTTAAATCAATTTTGTTCAAACGTTAATGTTTTGTGGTAATGTAATGCTCCAGTATTTTATGATCATACTGGAATATACATGCACACACACATACATACAATATTTACTGGCTAAATAGTAACTGTAGTTGTGGGAAGTACAACATGTATTAGGAGGTATGGAGATAGGAAGCAATAACTGCAATTGCTGAGAAGTAAATTGGCGATCGTAATGACACATTTGTAAACCTAATGTAATGAAGCAGGTATAACATGATACCTTTAGTCAGAGGGTTTTTGAATCTCCCTTAGTGCAGTTTTCTTCCTAGCCTGAGCACAAATCCAAACCAATATGTGGGGAGTTTTACATTGAAAAGAGCAAATGCGTCTCATATCCTCACCTGCCAGCTTAGCTCAAGCCATCACAGCGTACACCTTAACTGTGCTTTACATAGAGATGAGTTCAGTAATGCTTGCTCTAGACCAGGCATGGACAACCTTCGGCCCGCCGGCCACATGCGGCCCTCACGTGTATTTGTGCAGCCCTCGGAGATTATCTGGAATTCAATCTTAATATTAAAAACTCTTTCGCTTTTTGCTTATTAACAAAAAACTCACACAGACTTTTGGAAGGAAATTACAGCTTTGGATAGATAGCTCTATAGCAAAAAATGTTTTAGTTTTTTCTTATATGATGCAATAATATTTTGGAAATTGTGTTGTTATAATTGTTTACCATAATGAAATATGAGATGAATAATAATTTTCATCATAAGAATTATTGATACGTTAATAAAGTACACAGTATGTATTTATATATATACATATATAAAATGATTTCACATAAACAAGTCAAATAACAATCAATGATCAAACCACAATAAGAAATGGGAAAACAAGACTAAGATCTTTCAACCGTAACAAGCGGTCTTCGTCAGAGTTGGGTTTTTGACTCTGACGAAGACCGCTTGTTACGGTTGAAAGATCTTAGTCTTGTTTTCCCATTTCTTATTGTGGTTTGGTCATTGATATATATATATATATATAATATATATATATATATATATATATATATATATATATACATTATACATATAAGCTGTACGTATCGACATACCTCAGAAATTACCATGCGGCCCGCGGTCACTTGGAAATTATATAATGCGGCCCCCAGTTCACAAAAGGTTGCCCACGCCTTCTCTAGACCTTAATAAACATTAAGACTACACCAGGCGCCATAACATTGCCAACTTTGTGAAAAACATGTCCTTTATGTGATACTTAATACTGATATCTAAAGGGAGTTATCCCTGAAACATTTTTGTTCGTGGATTCTCAATCTTGCGGTTATCCAAGCCTCCTAGCAGTTTTAAATTAAAGGTATATTCAAATAAATCAATGTCCATCGTCCAGATGTTTAAAGAGGAATAATTAGTCATCTGAAACTCTTATTTACTCATGTCCTAAATTGTTTTACTTTTTAGTTGTTTTATTATTAAGTCCAGCTTTTATAAGTATAATTTTGATTGATTCAACAACTGCTATTTTCTGCATGTAAAACATCAATACACGAGTCACGATATTGAGAATCATAATGTAGTAGATGTGTTACTTCACCATTACTCTTCTTCTCCTGATAGCTTTGAGTCAATATATAGAAGTAATATTTGCTGGTTGTGATTGTGTGATTGTTTTCTGTTTACATTTCCTTATATATATACATATATGAATCAATGATCAAACCACAATATGAAATGGGAAAACAAGACTAAGATCTTTCAACCGTAATAAGCAATCTTTCTCAGAGTCAAAAATCCAACTGACTCTGACGAAGACCGTTTGTTACGGTTGAAAGATCTTAGTCTTGTTTTCCCATTTCTTATTGTGGTTTGATCATTGATTGTTATTTCACGTGTTTATGTGATATATATATATATATATATACACTTTTTTTCGTTGGAAATACGATCCAAAACGGACAAATATAGTTCAATATAAACAAAGAAACATAGAGAAATCAGAAGAACACACTTACAGTCTCTAATTTTCGGTTTGAACCGTCTTCAGGAGAGATAAGAGAGGGAAACCAAGCGCACTGGATCAGAGACGGTTGGAGACCAACAGTGTTGCCGCATGCGCGCCCGTTCACAGAAAATAAGGTAGACAGGAATCAATTTATAATTAATTTATAATTTATAAAATAAAATAATGGAATTTGAAAACAATAAATATATAAAAAAGAAAAAATTGAAAAAATAAGGGAAATTGATACAGAGAAATTGATACATAAACAAAAGTGCTGACTAAGCTATGATAAAATAAAATAAAACTAAGAATACAAATAATAATAACAAATGAAATAATTTAATAAAAAATGTGAAAAGGCAAGGAACTTTTAGACATTATCGCTTTAGATTGAGGCCAGTGCACTACGCGCACTTAATAGCCAAATATGGGCTTCTTCGGAGGCTCGTAATGTGAGATCTTTGCTGTCAGGGGTATTTGTCGCAGAATCTGTAACCTGTAGCACTCATTAAAAGGGAGACCGTGGCTATTGGCATGTATGGCAATGGAAGATGGGAGCGACTATTGACTGAAGCTCTGTGATTGTTCATACGGAGACTAAGCTTGGTGGATGCTTGGCCTACGTAGAACGAATCACACTTGGTACACTCCAAACGGTACACACAGTTTTTGGAGGTACACGAGCAGTCAGTTGCAACAGGATAGAGGGTGTTATGGGGGGGAGCTGTGAAGTGTGGTTGGGGATTTATAATGGGACACGTGAGGCAACCTCGACGTCCGCACAGTTGCGCTCCAGAGGGCAAACTGTTTGCCCTCGTGGAGGTTAGCTTCCTGTGCGAAAGAAAATTGCCAAGGTTGGGAGGACGTCTGTAGGATAGGCGTGGCGGATTAGGAAAGGTTTTGGAGGTGGCTGGGGAAGAGGATATGATCGGGAAAAGTTCTTTAATGATGGTACCCAGTCTGTGGATACCTGGGAAGTAGGTTGTTATAAGGTAGGGAGACCCAGAGGGAGAGGAAGAGGAGGTTGATGTAGGATTGTGTGGGGTCGTGGCAGGAACCAGTCTTCTGGTTAGGAAGGGGAGAGGGTAACCTCGCTCTACAAATTTACTTTTTA
This sequence comes from Hermatobates lingyangjiaoensis, assembly GCA_026182355.1. Lineage (NCBI taxonomy): Eukaryota > Metazoa > Arthropoda > Insecta > Hemiptera > Hermatobatidae > Hermatobates > Hermatobates lingyangjiaoensis. Next base: position 896,850 of record JAPFBL010000123.1, on the reverse strand, counting down.
GGCTATTGATATGTAGGTGTTTATCTTGTAGTCTGTTACAAATCCGGTGAATTCGTATGGAGAGGGATCTCGGAATGGATTTCTTAATGTGGGGAGGGTGGCAGCTATTGAAGTGTAGATATAAATGGGGATTAGAGGGTTTAGAATGGACGGAAGTAATGAGAGAACTATTGTTGAGGGTGATATCGACATCAAGAAAGGTAGTGGATCTGTTGGAAATGTTATGGGTAAAGGAGATGGAAGAGCAAAAAGGTTTGAAGTTGTCGATGAAGACTTCTAACTCGGAAATGCCATGGGTCCAGATAAAGAAGATGTCATCGATGAAGCGGGTATACAGTGAGGGAAGAAGGTGGCAGGTTTGGAAAAAACTATTTTCAAGGTGAGCCATGAACAGATTGGCAAAGGAGGGAGCCATTCTAGTTCCCATGGCCGTTCCTTTGATTTGCAGGTAAAAGTCTTCATCGAACTTGAAAGCATTGTGTTTGAGGACGAAGGAGGCTAAGGTGATAATGAAGTTAGTGGATGGCGAATGAGGGAGTGGTCTGGAAGAGAGGAAGTAGCGCAAAGCGGTTAAGCCCTCACTGTGATCTATGACAGTGTACAACGAGGTTACATCCATAGTTACAAGGAGGATTGGATAAGGGGAAGATTCAGGCAGGGATACACTTTTGATTTTATCTAGGAAGTGAAAGGAATCTTTACAGAAAGAAGGTTGACTGCTCACTAGTGGTTGCAGAATAAAATCTACGAACGCTGAAATTCGCTCAGTGAGACAGCCGTAGCTGGAAACTATGGGTCTCCCGGGAGGTGGATTATTGGGCATTTGAAAGGGTTTGTGGATTTTTGGCAGGATGTAAAAAGTGGGACAGCGGGGTGTAATAGGTGTGAGAAGTTGAATGTCTTCATCTGTAAGTCCCTCATGGTTGGCGTGGGTGTGTAGGAGTTGAACCAACTCTAGATGGAAGTTGGGTGTAGGATCTGAAGGAAGAGGCTGGTAAAACAAGGGATCCTGCAGCTGTGCCCGGGCAAGTCGCTGATAAACATCGCGGTCCATTAGCACAACTGTAGAACCCTTGTCCGCAGGCATAATGAGGAGGTTTCGGTTTCTTATGAGGTTTTTTAGTGACTTTCGTTCAGTGTGGGAAAGGTTATCAGGGGGATTGAGGGATTTTAAGAATGAAGGATTAGAAACTCTGTTGAGGAGTTGTGAAATAAATAGTTCCAGTGGATGGGAGGCTAAAAGAGGTGAAGGCTCATGATTGGAGGGAGGTTTAAATTTTTTAAGAGAGCTATGCACAGTGGAGTGGACAGATGATTGAGGGTCAGTCCGGGATTTCCAGTAATATTGCCAACGGAGGGACCTACAGAACATCTGTACGTCCTCTAGAAGTTTTAAAGGTTGGACTTTCGGAGTGGGACAGAACGAAAGTCCTTTTGAAAGGAGGTTTTTTCCATCAGAGGTGAGGGAGTGGGTTGACAAATTACAAATAGTTTTGTCTTGAGTGGGAGTAGGATCAGAGTTTTTTCTAGGAAATTCAGGGTTAAGGGTGGGTTGTGGAGGGGTTAAAAGTGAGGTCAGAGGGTTTTGAGCTAATACAAATTCGGGTAGTATGGTTGAGGTATGGTATGGGGTGTTATAGTGAGGGAGGTTAGGAAGTTGGAAAGGCAGGCTGAGACCCAGGCTCAGATAGCTGCGACATAATGAAGAAAATTTTTTTAGTGATGATTTCCTAAGTGAGTCTAAAACTTTTTGGCCCGAAAGAAGATGTTGGTGGGACAAAGTCTGGAAACGGGGAGAAATTTTCAGAAGGATCTTAAGAGTGGAGAGTAATTTTTGAGAATAGGTGGTTCTTCCTAACCAGAAGACTGGTTCCTGCCACGACCCCACACAATCCTACATCAACCTCCTCTTCCTCTCCCTCTGGGTCTCCCTACCTTATAACAACCTACTTCCCAGGTATCCACAGACTGGGTACCATCATTAAAGAACTTTTCCCGATCATATCCTCTTCCCCAGCCACCTCCAAAACCTTTCCTAATCCGCCACGCCTATCCTACAGACGTCCTCCCAACCTTGGCAATTTTCTTTCGCACAGGAAGCTAACCTCCACGAGGGCAAACAGTTTGCCCTCTGGAGCGCAACTGTGCGGACGTCGAGGTTGCCTCACGTGTCCCATTATAAATCCCCAACCACACTTCACAGCTCCCCCCCATAACACCCTCTATCCTGTTGCAACTGACTGCTCGTGTACCTCCAAAAACTGTGTGTACCGTTTGGAGTGTACCAAGTGTGATTCGTTCTACGTAGGCCAAGCATCCACCAAGCTTAGTCTCCGTATGAACAATCACAGAGCTTCAGTCAATAGTCGCTCCCATCTTCCCATTGCCATACATGCCAATAGCCACGGTCTCCCTTTTAATGAGTGCTACAGGTTACAGATTCTGCGACAAATACCCCCTGACAGCAAAGATCTCACATTACGAGCCTCCGAAGAAGCCCATATTTGGCTATTAAGTGCGCGTAGTGCACCTGGCCTCAATCTAAAGCGATAATGTCTAAAAGTTCCTTGCCTTTTCACATTTTTTATTAAATTATTTCATTTGTTATTATTATTTGTATTCTTAGTTTTATTTTATTTTATCATAGCTTAGTCAGCACTTTTGTTTATGTATCAATTTCTCTGTATCAATTTCCCTTATTTTTTCAATTTTTTCTTTTTTATATATTTATTGTTTTCAAATTCCATTATTTTATTTTATAAATTATAAATTAATTATAAATTGATTCCTGTCTACCTTATTTTCTGTGAACGGGCGCGCATGCGGCAACACTGTTGGTCTCCAACCGTCTCTGATCCAGTGCGCTTGGTTTCCCTCTCTTATCTCTCCTGAAGACGGTTCAAACCGAAAATTAGAGACTGTAAGTGTGTTCTTCTGATTTCTCTATGTTTCTTTGTTTATATTGAACTATATATATATATATATATATATATATATATATATATATGAGTTGCCGCTCTACCTTCCTGTGGGACTCTTTGCATTCTGATGACGACGATGGTCGAAATATAGAAGTGAGTTATTCCTTTGTCTATCTGTGTGCTACCTTCTTTTTAATTGTTCATATATATATAACTTTTTTATTTTAGTCTTTTTTACTTACTCAGTTTAATTTTTATTTTTTACATTTTTTTATTTGTATTTTTATTTATAGTTGTTTTTTTTCAGGTTGTTGTTGGTTTTTAATTTTATTTTTATTTAAATGTTTTCATTCATTTAATCTTTCTTCATCTTCCTTTCATCCCCTCCTTCAGAAAGTTGACTAAACTGTTTGAGTGTTCTTTTTTGAACGTAAGCCATTCGTTATCAGCCTTTGGAGTGATTCACATCTATTTTCCTGATAACGAGGCGATCAAAATATAGTAGTGAGTTTCAGCTTTCAGTGTGTTCTTCTGAAAAGTCTAAATTACTCAACTCTCCTTCAATCTATTTCTTTGAATACTTCAGTTTGCATGATTCAGCTTAGTTATGAATGAAGTTGAACTCTTGAGTAGAATTTTTAGTTAGTTTAGTTTTGGATTAACTTATCTGACTGATCTATTCTTTAGTCACATGTTAAACACAACCGTACAAAGCAAACTTAAACAGTGGGCCATATAGCTGTTTCCACTTCTTAATGCATTATGATAAATTGATTAGTATGTTTATTCTGAAAAAGACACTTCTTGCGCATTTGTCTTTAAATTATTTTTGTTTTTCTTTCTTATAAAAAAAAAACAAGTAAATTTTGATAAAATTACTGCTTTTGTTCTTCACATTTTATCCCACGTTTATTCTAATGAGAACTAAATTAAAACATAACTTATATTTACCTCTACTTTCTACATGGGTTTCCCAAGCAAATAGTTTTTTCTCCTTTTTAATTCCCCTTAATGCAACTTTTGTTTATTCAACTCATAACTTTTCTGCGTAACATCGAATATTATTCCCTTTTATTTCATCTCTTCATTTAGCTGTTTTACTTGTACCTTTTTCTATTCTGCTAACTCCTTTCTAAAGTACGAATAATTAAGATTTAGTGATAAAATTTTTTTTTAATTAAACATATATAGTCTTGGATTAATCATTTCATTCTACAAGTAGGTTGTATAAATATTTATTTTATTATCATTTTATATTTTGGGAACATTTTGCACAAATTTTGATATTTTTTTTTGTATGAAATTAAAAAACTGACAAAAAAATTTTTAGGATTTTATTTCTTACTAACAATCTTTGATTTTCTGAGTTATAGATTTTGCAAGTAAAATTATCTTCATTCAAATAAATTTCACTTGTTTTCAAATCAAATTCACCTTTTTGCAAGCCAAATAGACTCCTTTGTAAATCAGTTTCTCCTATTTTGTTATCATTCTTTTATTAAAAGTGCTTCATAAATAATTAATTAATATTTTTTACAATTACCAACATTTAAATATGTATTATACAAAATTTTTATTTATATATCTCATATAAAATTTTTCAATGAAGTAGTACATAATAATACCTCTTTATAATAAAATATTTGTTCTCGTACTAATTAATATGCATTTCATTTTTTCTGAATAAAATATATGTTTGGTTGTATTTGGTTTCCAAAACGTCTAAAGAAAATAATTCAATTTTTAAAAGAATCAACTAACTTACTGAAGGGTCAATTTGATTAGAATAAAGTATTATCACTATGTTAGTGTGAATGGTCAATTTTCTTTAGGTTTTCATTATAAGGTTTAGTGTCACAGTTGTTCTAATTAATCAAAATCCATGGAGATTGTAAGTCAATCAATCATAAATGTCGACCTAAGATACCGAAAAAATGATTTTTTGGGTATTTATTTCCATGCAAACCAGCATATATTATTGAATAAAGGCTGTACTTATTCCTAATTATTTATTTGTTATAAACAACTCTCCTTCAATCTATTTCTTTGAATACTTCAGTTTGCATGATTCAGCTTAGTTATGAATGAAGTTGAACTCTTGAGTACAATTTTTAGTTAGTTTAGTTTTGGATTAACTTATCTGACGGATCTATTCTTTAGTCACATGTTAAACACAACTGCATCTTCATACCACATAGAGTTGCATACTGTTGTTACTTTTCTCGTATTTTTTTATTTATTCGACTTGTTTTAGAACAGTGTTTCCCAATGTGGGTGGTACCGCCCCCCTGGGGGCGGTGCATTGAAATCGGAGGGCGGTAATGCAAAAGGAGCGGGGATTCTATTTTTATAAATTGAAAATGTTCATGCAATATAATTTCTAAATTTAAGTGTAAACACGACATGTAAACTTCTAGGAAACGTTTTCTTAAAATTATTTGTTTTGATAATTCATTTTTATGTTAAAAGTATCTTCTCACCTAAGTTTCTTTTATTGTATATTAATTCTTTTGCATAAATATGCTATGAAACAATACATCTATTAGATTCTAAAAAAATATTCTATTAGTAATTATTTTACTTGAATTATTAAAAATGTTACTCATTTGGTTATTTAGTCTAGGAATCTGATTATTATTCAAGGGTGTTGAGATAGAGGTTTATGGACCCAAGGGGACGGTCACTCGAAAAAGTTTGGGAAACACTGTTTTAGAACAACTGAATGCCACAAATCTACTGGATATGTTATACTTCAGTCAGTCAATAAGTTTCTTATACTTTATGGTTTAATTTTTTTCGAGTTCTTTTCTTTAGGCTTTTTTTTTTAAACGTTTTAGGGAGTTTAAACTTTTTTGTTGTATAATTAACATATTTCTTTTTTAATCTTTTCATGCTTAATATTTCGTCATAGCATTTCTCTGCCATTTTTTCAATTTTAAAAATATATTGAGACAAAAATGAAAACTTGTCATAAATTATCAAAATTTTCTTATAAAAACTAATTGGTAACATTGATTGTGAGGATAACAGAAGTAGTTGAAAATGTGTGCTTCCTAACCGGCCAAAACAGGAAAAAATAAAGAAATTTTAGTTTGTATTTTATAAATATTGATTAAAAGCTCTGTAAACTAATATAGGTTAGGTTAGGTTAGGTTAGGTTGCAGTGGCAGTTCCACAAGGGAACACACGTAGGCCAAGCATTGGCCCTTTGTGATACCACACAATGAAGATTGATTCTACAGTGGGAGTCCTAAATTTTGCCTAACTCAAGTGTCTTTAGAGTAGGGATCTTTAACAAGTACCTGACATCGTACAGGCTCGGGACCGACAGTTTAACGTCCTTCGCCGAGAGACGACGTGCTCGGATTTATTCACCTCCCGCATGAATAAATCGAGGGCCAGGTGGGGAACGAACCCTGGTCCTATCAGTTCAGAGGCGCGCACGTAACCACTGAGCTGGCCTGACCCCCCTTAAACTAATATAAATATTTATTTCAATTAAAAGCATAAAAATACAAAATGTTAACCAATAGTATGTTTTTGTAACCAATATATGTCCAATACAGGTTTGAAACATAAACACGTGAGTTAAAATCACGGTAAGAAAATATAAAATGGTATTAAACTGGTTTAACAGAATAGTCCTTGTCATAGTCAGGAGATGAATAAATGATACTGAAGTGGACATATTGTTTGGAGATAAATTTCATAAATTAGTAACAAGAAATGAAATGTTAGAGAGCAGAGTGAACAAAAGGGGTTAAAAACAAATGAAATACTCTATCTACCAGTTGATGTAATCCCCTTAGATAAGGCAGCTTTTCATGTTATTATTGAGTTTAACTTGAATGAATTATTATTGTTGTTTTATGAATATGATCTGTTAAATTTAATTAATTATTTCAAAATTTAAAAATTAAATTTTTCGCTCTTATATCACCCAATTTGTTACTGTGGTTTATTTATCTATAACACAATATTGGAAATAAAATATAGTTGTAAAACTCTCTTATAAAAGTATTTTTAGAATATATTAATTTTTGAGTGCATCGTTGAAAATGTTTGAATAACTGGTGAAAATAAAATATATTTCAATTTCTTGAGAAAAGACTGGAGATTTTGTGATCATTATTTTAGCAAACTAATTTACGATTATGCTAAAAAAATGTTTAAAAACAATTTTATTGGAATTATTTTATCTTTTTATAAGATATCATTTACTTTATTTACCGTAGAATGTAAATAGATTGGCACAGTCATTTCTATAGCGTTGCATGGTAACTTTATTTCTTTTTTAAAATTTGTTATCTCATTCATAACTTTTTTCCTGTGATATCATCTAATTTCTGGAAGTATTGAAAAAAAAACTGTAAATTTGGTATTTGATGTTTTTAACGTTTTTGACATTAACCTGTCAAAGATGTTGGTAGTCTTACTTACCATTTTATATAAATTTTTCTTTAATTTAAGAGCAGATAATATTATATTCATTTCAATTTTATATCATTAGTTAAAATAAAGCCATTAATACAAAATAATCTTGGCAGAGCAAATAAAAACGTTTAATTGCTAATTCAGATCTACAATTTGTTTGAAAAAAAAAAAAACTTTTCCTTACTCTATTCAATGGATGTAATCAATTCTAGTGCCATACTGATTCTAAAAGTTACAAAATCTGATATTGTTAGCAAGAAGTTGTTCCTATAGAAGGGTTAAAATTTCATGTTTTATTTAAACTCAGCTTTGTTTTAATGTTCTTTGTGTGGAAAATTGTGCCATGAAACTTGACGATTTCATTGAGGATTGCGAAGAAAAGCGTTACAGGGTTGGTATAAGAGCAGCCTTTGAATCAACTGGTTATACACAATAGAATTAGTTGGCTTGGAATAGGGAATTTAGTTTTAGTGAGAATTTCATGGTGCACTACATTCTACTTGTCCTTTAGAAAAGGGCTACATTAACTTCTGATAAATGCCAAACTGAGAGCATTGTTATAGGCTCTTCACTATGCTTCAGTTAATCTCATTAGTACCATTTCAATTTTAGAAATAGTTCGGTACAAATGGTTCTATTTCTTATAAATTAATTTGAATAAAAGGTATTCCTTAATTTTATGTATAAATAGTTTTTAATTATTTCCCCTCTAAATTTATTGAAAGTACACAAAACTAGAGATACGAAAGACTCACTTAAAATAAAAGAGAAAACTTGCCCATTGTCTTACATCCAATGAGATGTAGGATTTATAAAAATTGTATTTTATATTTCTATTTTTGGAGAAATATAAATATATTTAATTCTAAGAAAGGTATTTAAAGGTATGTTATAACAGTTGCATTTCATAAAAGTAGTTTAAATCTTTATATAATTAGACTTACGTTTTTAGTTACAAGGATCTTAGCTTAGTCAACTCACTAGACAAATCTTTAGTAACTATCTCTGTGACTATGCAATACAGTTATAACCTGTTTTGGTGTAATGAAATGTATCTGAACCTTTTGGTCATACTGCAGATTATGACAGACCTGGTTGATGCCTTTATATAAAAGCTCTTTTGCCGCATCCCATAAGCAACAAGCTATATCATAAGATAGATTCATCTACTGGAATAAGCCCAAGGTGGACCTTGCAGAGGGAAGCTTACACGACACTAAATCACACAAAAACTACTGGTACACTCCTGACTATGTTGAAAACACCAAATCTGGTTGGGAGTTTTATTGAAAATCCTACTGCTTGGTAATATTTAATATTATGTGCTACCAATAGAGGGTGATACCTGGGGTTTTCTTCACTTTTCTGATACTATAAATGAGATCTATAAATGCATTCTCACAATGGCAAAGAGCTAGTCTATATGTTTGGTTAATAAAACGTCCTGTGATGATTTCATAGTTGTAACGGGTTCTAGAGAACCTGGCGAATGACTCATGTATGTGAGGAATACTTTCCTCCTGGGCGTGAAGGTTTCTTCATCTACTAGCCCCATAAATGTAAACTTTTTTACGCCCCTAGTGGTGCCGTACAGCTATCCACAGGTTGCATTGGTTTATGTCACATGTTCTTTAAACCAGGGGCTAAATAAGGTCACTGACCTTACCTGTAGCTGAGCAGGTTCAGTAGGACCTTTGGTCCGGAGTTTGATTCTAAACTCTTAAAATAAGTCGGTACTGCGGGCGACGGGGGTCTATGGAAGGATTCTCTCTTCATCCTGCCAAATGAGGTTGGACTCGTAGTGGTGATTGGTTCTCACCCAGTTTGAGTAGACCCTTGCGGTCGCTGTGTGAGAAGCAGTAACTTCTCGTGGGGATGCCTGTTTAGCAGCCAAGGGAGCTAGGGGCCCTTAATCCTTACCAGTGGAAACGGAGCATCAACTCAGCTGATGGGGTCAGGACAACTGGTATTAGCCTGGTAGTGTCGGCTCTTGATGATCAGTGTCAGCAAGGGACACATTAGATACACCCCATCGAGAGCACATTATATGTCAGTACAGATGGCGTTTACCCAATGAGAGATTTTTAATCTTTCTATATGAGTCGTTTCCCACGTACCATGACTCCTCACAATGACGCCCCTACGAGATCTGATTAACTATTTGTGCAAGCCTTGATCCCGGGGTAACGGGCATTTCCCTCTTCGGAGAAGGACGATCGAGTTCTTAAGAACATTGTGGTAGTCCTAAACCCGTTAGGGATTGTAGAAAGACTGCCCAGTCAATTATGATTTAAAGTCACAATGCTCCGTGATCAACTGAGATACGATCAGTATCTCGTAACAAGTGATATAAATAAAAATCCCTGTAGGTGGATGACTTTTTAGATTGCATTTACATCTATATTTGTAAAAAAAAGCCTTACGAGTCAAAAACTATAGCGTTGTGTTTATAACGATAAAAAGTTTAAAAACAAAATCTGAAACCACTTAGTCGATTAGAAATGTTATTCTCTATAACCTTTATTTATAACATTTTTTTCTGTGACATAATCTAATTTCTGAAAATATTGAAAAAAAACCCTGTAAATATACGAAATTGGCGTTTGATATTTGTTTACATTTTGACATTTACCTGTCAGAGATAGATTCTCACCTGGCAATTTAAGAGCTGATAATGGTTCCTTATTTCCATTTTATCCAATTAGTTAAATTGAAAACAAATTAAATAATAGTAGTCGTTGAAAATTATACTGTTTAAATTCTTTCGTAAAGCTAAAAAATTTATAGATATCCTTCTTTAAGATTGTTTTTCACTTATTATAGCTAGTAAATTTCTTTAATCAACTAAAAAAAAGAATAATTGTTATGAACAAGAATTTCGCTTAAGAAAATTGAAAAAAAAAATTGATATTAACGATATTGTTTATTCAGAACGAAAGACAATATGATATAAAGAATAAAACAAAAATATATAAGAAAAAATATTTAGAAAAGAATTGATGAAATGTGTAATATTAAAACAAAAAAAAAAATAAAAGAATGCAGAATATTAGAAAGGCGTTAGGAGGATAAAAGAGGAAAGGAGGAACAACAATGGATTGTGTGTTTGCAGGGGGCGCAAACTACCTATTTACCTGGATTACAAGCCAGCATCTTTCGTCTTGAATACACTCTCCTCGTCTTGAGTCACAACATCGCCAGATTACCTCACTCTTGCCCCAAACATTATCAAATCATTTACCCTATTTTTATTCTGTATACGTTCCACATGCTTGTAAGTACAATTTTATTCATACCTTCTCTTTTACAATTTTTTTGTAAACATAATTTGTTCGCAATAATTACACTCATTATTTTATATATATATATATATATATATATATATAAAGATTTCACATAAACACGTGAAATAACAATCAATGATCAAACCACAATAAAAAAATGGGAAAACAAGTATGTTTTTCCCATTTTATTATTGTGGTTTGATCATTGGTTTATATATATATTGTACATCCATTTATGGACTTATACAAAATTTCATACCATTAAAGTTTTTATTTGTGTTTACAAAATTTTATCTACATTATAATTACTGTATGTATATATATATATATATATATATTGTTAAAAATCTGTCAATATCTTGCTGAAACTTGCTTCTTATTAAGTTTTTCAAGTTTTCTAAATAGAGTTCTTGTCATTATATCCACTGTATACAATATTCTTCCGATAGTCTATTGGAAGACTATCTTCCGATATTGGAGACCGTCTCTGAACCAGTGCGCTTGGTTTCCCTCTCTTATCTCTCCTGAAGACGGTTCAAACCGAAAATTAGAGACTGTAAGTGTGTTCTTTTGATTTCTCTATGTTTCTTTGTCTATATTGAACTATATTTGTCCGTTTTGGATCGTATTTCCAACGAAAAAGTATATATATATATATATATATATATATATATATAAAGATTTTACAAAAACACGTGAAACAACAATCAATGATCAAACCACAATAAGAAATGGGAAAACAAGACTAAGATCTTAGTCTTGTTTTCCCATTTCTTATTGTGGTTTGATCATATATATATATATATATATATATATATAATCTAGGAGGTGTCAGAGCTTATTTTTCTTCATTCTGATTCTTCCTACGACATTTTGTCTCATATACATATCTTAGGTCCAGACAATTTTTGGAATGCAATTTTTAGTGCCAGCAGCTTTTCTGTAGAATACGTTGTATTGCCGCTATGTAGACGACTGCTTGGTTGTCATTAATTCTACAGAAGAGCTGCTGGCACTAAAAATTGCATTCCAAAAATTGTCTGGACTGAACTTCACTCATGAGGAAGGTGAAGAAGGTCAAATCAACTTCCTGGACGTGCACATCGATGGCCGTAAATCAAGTTATATCACATCTGTATATCAAAAGCCAACGGACCAAGGAATATATATTAACGAAAAAAGTGAGTGCCCCGAACGCTACAAATTAGGAACAATTCATGCTCTAGTACATAGGACATACAAGACCTCTTCATCATGGCAGTTGTTTTATGAAAGAATCTCTCAATTAAGGCAAACATTTATCAATAACGGCTATAGCAACACCTCTTTTGATAAAGTAGTTAACGCCTACCTCAAAACCCGGTCCAACAATGCTAATCAAACAATCGACCGAGGTAGCACAGTCCATAAGGTGTACTATAAGAATCAATACACAGAGGCGTATAAAGAAGACGGGAGAGTGTTGAAACAAATTATCCGCAGGAATGTTAAATGTAATAACGAAAATGAACGTCTTGAAGTCCATATTTACTATAAAAGTAGAACCACCGCTAACTTGATAATGAAAAATAGCCCAGATGCAGTCATCCCGGAGATACAAAAGGCCAATGTCATATACGAATATAACTGCAATATCGGAGATTGTGAGCTCCTAGACAATTCAAAATATATCGGTATGACATCGACCACACTCTCACGACGACTGACAATGCACTTGCAAGCAGGAGCCATCGCTAGACACACCTCCGAGGAACATGGAAGAAAACTCACCCGCCAGGACCTTGTTCAAAACACCATCATTTTAAAGAAAATTAATGATCCAGCCAGACTGCAAATATATGAAGCCATGAAAATCATGAAGCACAACCCATTAATTGATCGTCAACACACGGGGGTTTCACGCACACTGCAGCTACTAGGTGACCAACCACCAGCTACTCGCCAAGCCGACACTCAGTCATCGCCCAGTATTCAGACCAGCAACACCTAAGATATGTATATGAGACAAAATGTCGTAGGAAGAATCAGAATGAAGAAAAATAAGCTCTGACACCTCCTAGATTATATAAAGAAGAGTAAATAAATATATATATATATATATAACTAGAATTACCTATAAAACTATATTTTTAACCATTGCAACTAAATTTTAAATCATATGAATACATTTTAAATTACTATAACCAATTTAAGTACAAGCTTTTGGTCTAAGCATTGGTCATCATCATGTGTCAATTTAATAAATGTTCTAAACCTAAAATAAAAGCGATATATATGTGTTTGGTATTTACTAGGTGCAAGCAGAAGGCTTTTTAACTGGAATGAAAGTGGGAAGGCCCGGACAGTGTAGAAGGGGTGAAATAAACTATGACCTGCTCGGCCTGTTTGCCTCTCTAAGCAACCCAGCATTATTCTAATTATTTGACTATGTTAATGTCGCTGGTAAAGTTCCTACAACTAAGCACTACATTGAAATTGTTATTTTAAATGTTATGCTACAGTCTCTGCATTTTAATATACAGAGCTTCTGAAATTTAAAGTCTCTTTTTTTTTTGGGTTACTACAATACTTTCTACTTATACTAATACAATACAAAATAGGTTTTTGAGGATTATGTACAAACATTAACTACTCCAGAATACATGACAATTCGTTGAAAATTGTTTTTGCATTCTCGAAGACTAAAAACAATTTATTGAAAAAAAATAGCACTTCTATAAACAAATCTCTGAAAATAAATACCTCAACAGAATATTAACTAATAAAAAACAAAAAAGTAATAAGCAACCACACAAAGTAGAAGAAACCTAAAAAGGACAGTGTTACTGTTTTTTTTATAGAACATAATTACTTTTATTAATTACTAAGGCAAAAAATAATTTAATAGATTAGTAATGTTGCAAAATAACTGTGCAAGGATACTTTTATAAAATATTCTAAAAATTGAAAAATGATATCTGAATTTTGGGGTGCGTGTTTGAACTACTGTTAACAATATTAATTTAATCTTTAATTTTGAAAAATCCAAACAAAATTTAAAGTTCTCAGTTACTAAAGTCGAAAAGAACTCTCTTTCTTGTAAAAAAAGATGCTACATCAAACATCATGCGGTCAGCTGTCTTTTTCTAGCCTTATCAATAATCTATAAACTTGATTTTGCGGGTTGTGCTGATTTAATATGATTATGATATAATAAAAGGTATATGCATTTTTATTACTGAAAGAGCTCAAATAACAATAAAAAGGAAAACACTTTTCGGGCTTGTAAATCTTAATTTTATTAAAATATATAAATTTCTGAATGCATAATTTATTAGAAATATATTCCTTAATAAAAAGCTGTTATGCATTTGATTTGGATGGTATGGAGCCACTGCTTGGCATCAGCATATGACAGTGTTTCTTCAGTATGTCTTTCATCACCTCAATTTCCCTTCGGCAAGTAGCTTCTCAAACACATGGACTTTATCACTGCACGGGAGTCTATTGGATTTATCTTCACACTTGCATTGGCTTTAGTGCCTATAAACCAAATATTGTTACGAGTTTAATAATGAAATTTTTCACAAAAGATACAATAGAATATTCAATGCAGATATAAAATATCAGTATTTTGCATTAACTAAAACACAGTAGGTTTTACCGACTTGTATTACTCAAAATACATTGAGTCTATGCACCATGATTTCATCATAATGAATAGAATAGAACAATAATAAAATTCTTATCTTATTGTTCTGTGTGAATAAGATATTCTTCTATAGGAGGTCTATGTAGGTTAGGTTAGGTTGCAGTGGCAGTTCCACAAGGGAACACACTTAGGCCGAGCTTTGGCCCTTTGTGATACCACACAATGAAGATTGATTCTACAGTGGGAGTCCTAAATTTTGCCTAACTCAAGTGTATTTAGAGTAGGGATCTTTAACGAGTACCTGACATCGTACAGGCTCGGGACCGACAGTTTAACATACCTCTCCGAGGGACGATGTGCTCAGATTTATTCACCTCCCGCATTAATAAATCGAGGGCCAGGTGGGGAAAAACAGGAGGTCTATGTAGTATATTCTGTGGGGGTCTATGGTAATGCGATACTTTTATGTGAACCGTCTATAATTCATTGGCATTCAATAAAAGAATGAGACATACTTTTATAGGCGCAACACTAACTAACCGCTATCACTTAGTATCCTTCAGTATTTACTCTATTTTGCTTTAAGCCCATCAGAAGTAATTCTCTAGTGAATGCTCTGCTCTCTTCTCTGTTCCTATCATGTGGTATCATCGTATCTATGCTCAGTCTGAAAACATGCATTTTGGTGAGGTAGATTCAAATCGGAAATGTGGCTTGTCCATAACTTAAAGCCAAATAACAAATGACCATATTCTTTACCTCTAAAACAGCACTTCAGGTATAAGCCAGCAAATTCTATCTTTAGAGATCAAGCAACACCTCCATAATAAATCCAAGCTTGGAATTTACTTGATGTGCAATCTATATTCTCTTTTCAAATCAAGGAATTCTCCCGATTCGGTCAAGGACCTTGTCTATAAGGGGGTTCTTCGTTCAGCGATGACTTATGGATGCTCCGTCTGGTTTAGAGCTGCACCAACGAACAAGGAGTGTATCCAGATTGTTCAAAATAAGTGTGCCCGCCTTATAGCCAGGGCTCCTTGGTACGCCCGTAATGTTGATATTTACCGTTATTTGGAAATGGAATCCATAGATAGTTACATCAGCCGACTTACTACCAATGAAGACAACAAACTATCTGCTCACCCAAACCTCCTTGTACAAACTCTAAATCCTGCCACCAACCTTCCTCAACCTCACTGAACAATTACTTCATCCACTGATTATCTGACTACTTTTCCAACTGATGACTAAAAACATTGAAAACCATGACCTTAACAAGACCACATGACCGCGAATACAACATCATTACTGTACAGACGAACTTAATATCCGACATGAATTACTGACATTCCAAGTTATAGTAGCACAGTACGCAAGCAGTAGAAGGCCTCTGGTCTGGAACTGCTAGTTACGACGTGCACTATAGTGCGCGGATATATTCGTTGGTCGTTGGTCGTTGATCTTTAGAGACCAGTTTATTTATATTTTAAAATTAAATAACTATTTCATGAAAAAAACTGTCTAATTAATTATTATTATTATTTATATTTGTTGTTCACCCATGTGATGCCGTGGGGTCTTTTAGTACGTTGTAAATTAATACAGAAAAGAAATTGGGTGTTTGTACATGTAAGTCGTAAGAATGAGTAATTGAAGATGTCAACTTGACTGAGTTTAATGGAAATGATAGGGATGAGTTCAAGTGACGTATCACAATGCCTCATTCTTGAATATTATACAACTGAACAAGGCTTACTTTAAAATTCAAATCTACAACATCTCTTCATTTATCACTAGGCAAAAGTAAATTCGCATATATACTTGGCAGAATTTTTTTTTTTTTTTTAAGAGGAACGCTTATTTAGAAAGTTGTGAAAGTGAGAAATGCAACATTTCCGGTTAGAGCGTGAGAAGGTTTAATGCGAATTTATTAAGTGTAATCTATAAAGGGTGTATGCCGTGGTGAGCCCTTTTTAGGTGCGAGAGTGGTAAAAGGGTGTAGAAGAGAGATGAAGATAGTAATTGAGGTAGAGAAGTTAAGGGGTGGAAAAGAGAGGTAGATATATGACTGAGGACAAGGCAAGGTGAATAAAAAGGAATGAACTGGCAGTTCTCTCAGTTCGGCCACTATTCTCCATACTTGCCCTCCATCCCAAGCCACTAATCCTCCTGATATCTGACTCCTCTAATAGTTTTCAAATTCTCCAATCCACACCAGATACATTAATAGGCCCTCAAAAAATTAGCTTTATATAAGGTGAATAAATTAATAACTTACTTTGTTTTGCTGAAATTAGAGTAGTTTGATCGGTTTTGGACGTTCTCACTTTTCAAAAGAAACTGTTCTAAATCATTCTTATGTAGGTTTATATAACTTCTTTTTAACTAGTGCCTAAATAAAAGGTTTCTTATGTATAGGTAATATATAAGAACAGTGTTGTATATCCTTCATTTTTATGAATTCGAACAGTTCTTCTTGAACTTGGTCTACATCCTACCCAATGCCTATCACATGATATCCTTTAGTGAATTCGTAGCTCCTCCTCCACACCTATCATATTGTATCATTCTAAATAGAGGGTCAGGTTAGCTCAGTGGTTAACGTACTCACCTCTTGGCTGGTAGTGCGATGTTCGATTCCCACCTGGCCCTCGGTTTACTCATGCAGTAGGTGATGTTAAGCCATCTCTCGGAAAGGACGTCAAGCCATAGTTCTCGAGCCTATAAATGTCAGGTACTCATTAAAGATCCCTACTCGAAATGCACTTGAGTTAGGCAAAATTTAGGACTCCCAATATAGAATCTGTAGAATCACTGATCAAACAAAAAGTCGATAAACGGCTGACGTTATCACCCGCAAGGAGATCGGTTTAAACAATAATAAAAAATAAAATAAAAAAAGAGTTAGGTTTGACATCATGTTGATATCTTCAACGACCTGTAGTGAGTTCGCAATTTTTTGATGCATGCAATCACTTACAGTTATCATAAAATATGGACACAAGGAACTTCCATACGTTCCTTGTATTGATAAAAATACAAGTAGTATACTTGTATACTGATAAAAATCATGAAACGAAATTTCTTATCACTGCTATATTTTACTTATGATAAGATATAAATGAAACAAATTGATGCAAATTCTTGTGGCACTATAGACAATGTGATAATGTCAATAATTAACGTGATAATCAATATCACGATTGACGTGTCCCCATATCACCATTGGGTTCTACAATGAGAGCATTAAAATGACACAAATTTTAAAATATGTTTCAAATGTTTATTTTATTTAAACCAAGATTTCTATTGATGTAATTACTAAAAAATATCAAATGTAATTATCTTGTATCTCAATACAAGAAAATAATCAAAAGAAAATAAAAATACAAAATTATACCAGAAAAATTAGTCAGAAAATAAAGGATCTCAATTTTTTTTATAAAGTGCGAAGGAAATGAAAGAATAATGACCGTATATATAATGCAACAGTTTATACTAAAAATATATTTAATGACTGAATCAGGAGTTTTATAAAAAAACATTCAATCTTTCCTTAAATTATGATAGGTAAAAATAGCTAATGCCACTCGGGTTAGCAGAGTTGTAAGTTGTAGAATTTTCTTTTTAAAATATCATAGAAGTGAGGGCGATCAAAATATATCTGAATTACATCAGTTTGTACGATAGATATATCTGACCAAGAATTTAATAATATCAGTATGTTATTTGTAAGGAGTTTAAGTAACATCAGATCGAAGCAAAGGAAAATTTTTCCGTAAAAAAAGTGAAATAGTGACTATAGAAGCTTGATTCTGTTTAAATATAAGTATGATATATGTATTACACTCGTTTGGAATATATGTTTCATGGAATCATTTATAATCTGTATTTTATGGTTGAAAAATACTAACAGTGCTAAGTTTGGGGTAATAATAATGGAGAGCAACAAATCACGAATCTAGGAAAACGAGCACGAGAATAATTAACAACAATAAATATGGAGTGGCCTACATAATAAACTCAAATTCATTTTGAGTATGTCTTCACTCGGAGAGGATGTTAAGCCATCGGTCCCGAGGCTGTACGATGTCAGGTACTCGTTAAAGATCACTGATCAAAATGCAATTGAGTTAGGCAAAATTTAGGACTCCTAATTTAGAATCTGTAGAATCACCAATCAAACAAAAAGCCGGTAAACGTTAATTTTTACATTAAATCACCAATTAAATTACTTGATTATTATCAATTATGGTGAAAATGTAATTATCAAGTGTGTTTGAAACAATCGGTAAGCACTCAATAGATTTGGTACTTCTAAATTACTGTGATTAAAGAAATAAAACAAAACTGAACTAGTAAGGATTTAAATGTTAGGCTTTGGCGATTTTTGTATATTAACATTTTCAATTTCAAATATTTCAACTGCACAGGTATATTGAACTACACCTGTATGCAACAAAACACTTTAGCAACAAAAGTTATTACTTTAAGAAAAAATACCCATTTGAAATTAATAATGGCTTTTAAACAGACAAATAAATACAGATTTATTTAAAAACTAATTTTGAATTATATGAATCGGAGGAAGAAAGAAAATTGTTTTGAAAAATTTATATCCCTCGATCAGTATAAGTGTGAATCAAACAATTAAAAAAACATATATTTTGGGATTAAAAACTCATATCAAATTTGATATGTTTTAAATGAAATGACTGTTCTGGATTTCTGAATATCCTTTTATCTAAAAGAAATTCTTTAAAGCTGATAGAGATACGCATGTCTGTCTGTGGGTTCATGTGGTTTGTAAATTTTGTTTTAATTGACTAAAATGGTCTGTTATTCCAAATAAGATAAGCACACAAGTGCTTTCTCATAAAGTCTTTGAAATATATTCACAGCTGAATATCGATGCTTTTCGAAAGTATTTCCTTTAAATTACATTTGAAGATCACGATTTGTCCACAAATCAATAATATATTTTGTCATCGCTATTGTTATACAACGTGATTAAAAACCCAACGGTGTATATAATAGAGGTATTTTAAGTTACAACAATCAAAGAAGACATGTATTCAATTCTCAACAGGCATGACATTGTTGCAGTTTTTTTTGGCTCTAGCAGAAATTTGCTAGTTTATTCTGTCAAGGGACACCACATTTACAGGACATACAGTGTTTTACTGTATGTTTCTATGAAAGTGGCAAGTTCCTCAAAATCAATTGGTGTTTAATGTTTAATGTTGACACTGGCAATTTTCTTTAAAATTTGACAAAAATTGTTTCTTGGAGAATTATAAAAAAGTGTTGGTTCATGAATCTATATGGATAAATGGATTAAAACTCTTCACAAATTTTGGTTTGTTTATTTCGAATATTCAGTATTATAGACTTTTAGGCGTCATTTGTTATGAAACAGTTAGTCTACTTGCCTAAATATTATTTACAGGTTCATATCTTGGCCCAAATCATAGATTATTTGTATAAAGAATATAAATGTTCACGCTGGCATTCAGAAAAGACGTGAAGCTATCTATTTCAAACCTGCACTATACTGGGTACTCACTAAAGATCAATATTGTAATAAATTTGACTGAAGTGAAATGTATGACTCTTGATATAAAATCCATCCTGCAATGTCTATCGCCAGTAATTCAAATGACTGCTGAAACAAATGAGCCCCTCATTCTACCCTTAGAACAGCAATAAATAAGTGTAGAGTTGCATGTAAGTGTAGTTGTAAAAACATTGAAGTTATGGGCTCTTTCCTCTAAGACTGTTTTAGAAGCTGACAGTGCCAATAATTTGTTATTTCACACCATTTAAGTTATACGTGGAACAGTTTTTTTCCGGATTAATTCCTCACATAGTGTCCAAATTTTATCTCGCTCTAATTATAATAGGAATAGGGATATATTAGAAGTACCTGGTATCGTAGAGGCTAGAAACTGACCGCTTTACGACCTTTCTGAGGGCATAAGATATATGCTTTAGGAATTAGACAGATGAAAAGTCTAGAATCATATCATTCAAACGTCAATCTTCAGTACTGAAGGAAAGCTCACTACTCGTTATACCACATTTGACCCAAAAATATCAAAAACCTGTAAATTAGTCAAAATCACAAACCTACTTGTGTTATTATTTGTACAGCAAAATAGAAATATACTGTTTTAATATTTCAGAGAAAATTTCCTGATTCTGTGACATGCACTTTGAGCCTTAGCATATAATAAGGTATCTGTAACAATAGTTTATTGTGTAATCTTGTTTTTAATTAATATGCTTATACATAATTTTATTGGTGCATAACGAGAGTATGTTCATGCAAAGAGTGAAATATTGAATGACAGTTTCTTATGCTGAAACATTCAGGAAATGATTAGTTGTATCGTCGTTAACAGCATAGCGTAAAATAACAGTAATAAAAAAAAATAACTGGACTAACCTACACCTAACTTTATTATAAATAAATGTAATATGGAGCTTGTTGACAAAGAATTCAGATTTTATCTTTTGATGTAGATGTCGTTCCCCCCCGACGTGCCTTCACCTTGTCGTGGTGGGAGGATCTTAACATGCCTGGGTGGTTGTTCTTTTATGACATGAACTAAGAAAGGCACAACTGGGTGGATAGTTTGGCTGGATAGGCGTCTGAGGGTTGAAAGTCAGTTCGATTGCGAGCAGGCTCGGAGGCTGTCCATCCTTATAAGTCTTACGTAACTAACGCCTGTCTTTCGTGCGTGGCAGAAAAGGGTGCATTGTGTCACTGGGTCTGAATCTGTGAGTGGAAAGTACTGTCGATCGCTTTCTTGTGATCCTGAGGTCTTGTAAGGGTGACTGCAGATAGAAAATCCGCGCTTCTATCTGCCGGATAGAATGATCTGATTCTATCAGAATGATTCTATCTGATCTATTCAGAGCCTATTTCCTTCCTCCTCCTACCACCTGTCTTTCGTAAGACTTTTTCTCGCCATTCAGTGGGCGGTTGCCAATCAGGTTTAAGGTACATTCAGCTGTTCTTAAAATTACAAATTCTTCTTAAAATTCAAATGTTCTTAAAATTCAGCTGTGTACATTTTCTCTTACTTACCTATTATTTCCTACATATCAACTCCCTATTAACTGTTACTCTTCTTTTTTCCTTTTCATTTCTTACCGGAAATTTTTGTTGATCTTTCTCATCAAGTAACAATCAGTGTCTCTAAAGACTAAAAAGGTTTATGCCTACGGTTTTTGTTAAGGTAGGTCATGGAAGCCCACCTCCGCATGTTACATCTTGGGCTATTCAAAAGCTATTTTCCTCATTCTTGATAATATGGTTAGTTTCTTGTGACGTGACAAAAGGACTCCATGTGCAAAGAAATCAACATATTCAGCTTTGTCATAGCTGAAAGACCCAGGTACATGATGAAATCAAAGCAGAAGCTATCGCTTATGGATATTCTGTTTACTACAAACTTGGGATGTTACAGATAAACCTTAATAGTTGTAATTTTTAGTGTAATATTACTCCTACAATATTTAACCTCATAAATAATTTGTATATAGAAGATATATAATCAAAAATGTTGAGTTCATGGAATTACTGTAGAAGTAGGTCACAAGTAGGATCCGTTTTATAATAAGGAACAAAGAAGTACCTTTGGCATCTTCAATATTTCTTGAATACACACTCTTTAGCATGCCAGCACAGTTAACAGTCATTGCACAATCTATCGAGAGGCACAGCAGGCGGCAGCTTAACTGCACATTTCTTCTCAGTATAATATAAAAAGTAAAGGTGAAAATCCAGCGATTTTGAATAAAAGACAATCTAAAACTTGTGAAATGAACTTGAAAATATCTTTACAGTGCAATACACTGGATAAATATAACCATTTAAATATTTATAATTCATTTTACATGTTTTCCTTTTCAATTGTCAGGTGAGGCAGTGACCACACGTCCTTGGTACAGTATGTATTATATCTTCATTACTGTGTATAATACAAGTACTATACCTAAGAATAAGATTTTATAATTATTCTGTTTTATTATATTCTATATTAATTTTCTTTTAAAATTGTTTATTTGTTTGTGAATCACGCAAGTTTACTTGATTAAGTCCTATTGTTTCCTTAGTTACAGATTGAAAACTATTGAGTTAGTTAAATAGCTAAAACAAACGTGTTTGTTTTATATTACCAATTAAAACGTGTCTATGTAATGATTGAGTTAGAAATTTGTGTTAAGATGTTGAAAATTAAGATAAGGTAAAGATGTTATAAAATATAAGACAATGGTTTTGTTTAATGATGGAATAACACTACTAAGGGGGTAAGGGGAAATGGAAGTGGCGTGGTGTGACGTAAGGCAAGCGAAGTCCGGTGCCCTCGGGAGCCATCTAATGGACTTTATCGAATGGTATCTATTATGCAATTAGAGATAAAGTTACTGTGTTCGTCTCGAGAGATGTTGTGGTTTGACCACCTCTGACCACTACGTGCCAAGTAGCTCTGTCTCTCCTTAAATTAGTGCCTTAACATTTCGCCCTCGGGAATCACAAACTAACAAAAACAATGCTTTTTTCTTGTTTCTTTTTATTAGTTAACATTAATTCTTAGAGAACTTAATTCATATTGTTTATTTAATTTTTAAAATAATTTCTAGCCAATATTTCATTATTTATGGGAATAAATACTTAAAAGAATATTGAATAAAGAGATTATTATCTAATTATGAGTCATCTAATCAAAGAATAACTTTATGATCTTTACTTTAATATCATCAATCTTTTTTATTAAAATTGAAAGGTAGTCCAGTGGCTTGCATGCTCACCTCTGGACCAGTAGGGAAGGATTCGATTCTTAATTTTCCTCCTTGGTTGTTTTTCGTGAGGTGAAAAAATCTGAGTGTATTATTTCTAGGTGAAAACTTTAGGTTGTCGGTCCCAAGCCTATACTATGATTTATTCTCCAAATACATCTGAGTTAGGCAAATTTGAGGACTTTCAAATTGAGGAGTTATTGCATAAGGAGTTATTCATTAGTTCTTATTAAATTGATATGTTGATAAGTACTTCTTTCGAAAAACGATTCAATTCTTCAAAGTATAATTTGTCAGTGCCTTTAATATATAACAGCGTAAATGAGATTATTTGCAACCATTTTGGCACTTTTCCATTATAAAATAATGACCTTGTTTTAATGTTCGTGTAAAGAGCTAAAATTATTCCATCTACATTGCGTTCTAACAGCCAATTAAGCCTATTTATTGTCAGATATTCTGCTCTCGTGGCTTTTTCATGATTTCCTATTGCAAAATACATCTGCAACATTGCTAACAATGTTTTCTTTAAAACATTTTTTTGCTGCCTCATATTTTTTTCCTCGAAAATGGAGCAACTCCAGGACATAACTTATTATTCTTATTTATTTTTACTTTATAAGTCTTCATATTTTATTTATATTTTTTTCCTTTTTCTTAATTATATCTTTTTGCTTTTGTGCCTACTGGACAGACTACCTAAGTACTTATGTCTGATTGTAGAGTACAGTTGTAGTTTGCCTTTGAAGCCATCAACATCTTCCCTGAAGACTGTGCCAATATTTAAGTTATTTTTTTGGTATTTTTCTGTAATTTTCATATGATATATATATATATATAAAATGATTTCACATAAACACGTGAAATAACAATCAATGATCAAACCACAATAAGAAATTAATTGAGAGAGAAAATTAATTTGAGAAAATTACATTAACCAATGCGCCATTAGAGTACATTTTCATTTTTCCAAAAATGTTTTTTGACGCTAAACTGCTCATTAAAAAACGGTGAAATTTTTCCAAAAAAAATTAATGGATATGAACAATGTAGAAAAAAAAATCAGGCAATTTTAGTTACGTCAAAGAGCAATAAAGCTATAAAAATGAATATTGATCCTGGACTATTGATTCACCTGCTGTATTTTTTGTATTTGTCAACATATATTTACATAGTTTATATTGACTTAGACACTTTTTGAGTGAATTTACTGAAATAATATGTTGTTTAGAAGTATAATGAAAAAAATTGATATGATTTAATGTCTTAATATGGTATGTAACAGAATAAAATTCTTGTATGTAAAAATTTAACGTCAATCAAACATATAATTTCTGATGCTTTCCATGGTATGTTGGATTAGTCTTACAAAATACTGTAAACAATCTATATATTGCAAATCAATCGAAACTCTTGAACAAAAGTTAATATCAAATGTACATTTTTGTGTGCTTATGAATCATATTAATTTTGGGTAATAGTCTAATAGTTCATATCTATTATTTTCGAAAACTTCAAGCTTTCAGCTATAAAAGTTTTAAATTATACTAAAAAGGTGGCTTTAAATTTGATTTCAGTATGCAAAGCTGGCTACTTACTAATATATTTTTTCTCAATATACATTTACAGCAACCTTATAACAGAGTACCTCACGCAGGAAAAAGATAACACTGGCTCAGAGTAAATTGGATTTTTAAGATTATAGACAAAAGGGAGGAAAAGCAATTTTTTATAAAACACTAGCATGCTATAAAAGTCTGAGAATAATAATTTTTTTTAAAGACCAAAAATGTAAAACATAATTCAAAATTGAAAACATTCTTCAAAAAATAATAAATGAAATTATCGTACACCTTAAATTATTCTAATTATTCTACATCTTAAATTAAAAATTATTATTAAACGACATTTTTTCTTGCAAGTTTCTGAAATTTTTTAGACGAAATATGAATATTTAAAAGTTTTAAATGGAAAACTTTGTCTTAAGTCTTTGATGTAAAAAGGGGTCAGAAAAAACTGTGTAAGAGATCCCACTGGCTATTGCAACAATAGCCATGTTCTCCTGTAAGAGATTATTTTGTAACCTGATATCTACAATTTTGCTTTTCAAAAATGTTATTACTGTTGTAGTTATACTTATGATATTATATGCATCAGTGGTGTGATATACATAAATAAGTATATATATATATTGATAAGTCTATCAGTTCTACCTACTGGTGATAAGTGTATCACCATCTGTTCTACCTTCAGGAATGAAAGACTAATAAACATCCTCTATTTAGATTTTTATTTTGCCTAAATGCTACATTATATATTATATACCCAAGAAGTTTGATATCATATTTACTTATAGTAACGTTAAGTGTAAGCCATTTCAAATTGCATTATTTGCATTATTGACAACGCAGTCGAAATGTGGTCGGAAGTTTTTGTGATTACTACAAATAAGTCTCTTATATGTGCTTCCTTTCTATGAATTCACGGTGGATCTAATCTTTTTCGTTTGCACTAGCAGAAAAGTTTTGGCTGATTTTTTACCTCTATTTAATAATTAATAGATTCAATTTAGCAAGTGCTGTTATATGGGAGCTAATGGTCACGATATATGTGTGTAAAGAAATATATAAGCTAGTATATATACTATAAATATATTAGGATAGAAATTTGCTAGATATAGATAAAATATGAGTGCTATCTGTAACTGTGTATTAAAATAAATTATGTTGAATAATATATTCAACTTTGAAAATGAAGTTGCTTTTGAATGCTTAATATATTGATAAGCTAAATTGAGAGAATAAATAGAAGTTGTTGGTGAGGGACTTCGTCAACGGACTTGGTTAAAGCCTCCTTATAGGAGTAGGAGGTGTAGGTAAAGTTGTGAAAAGCAAGTAAATATGACTGAATATTCATTATTGAAAGAAGCAGGTGTTAAAGATTTCTTGATGCGAAGCTTGTTTAGCATAGTTATATAAGAGGCCTAATGAAGACTTTGCACTGACTTTGACTTGGAACAATAAGTAAGTCAGAGCTAATGTATTCCTAACTTGAAACATCGGACTTGAGACTTCATAAATATGTATGGCCAGTTCAAGCCACTTTCAACCAGTGAAATTTAAGTCACCAAAGTTGCGCCCAGGTGGTTTTTTTGAAGCTCTGAGTGAAACGACTGTTGACAGCTGGTTTGAAATATAATGTCAGGTTTTAATGTAATTTTATGCAGATCTGTATTTAGTTTAAACAGTTTATTCCTTTTTTTTTTGAATTGCAATTAACTTTAAGTGAAATATTAAACATGCTGAAGCTTAAGCTTTACATAAGTGTTAACGGTGGGAGGGGGGCCTCATTCATTGATTAAAACACACGAATCATGTACGGGAATGGGAAGGTAATAAGATGCACTCAACCGGTAATATACTGCTTCAAACTACCAGTTTCCTCATACAATTTTTTTTTATTCTATTTTTCTGATTTTTTTTCATTCAATAATATTTGTTTTTTTTTTAATGCTATATTTTTAGTTTAGGTTAGTTTATTTTTTGCTTGTTTCTCTTGCGACAATACTAAGGATGGCGTTTGTGTATAGTGATGTATTTTTGGTAGGATACAGAACACTTCTCCTGATGACTATGGATCTCGAATTAGTCAACGAGTTTTTTCTTCATGATTACGTTTATGTATATGATAGATAAATATCACAATAAACACATATTATTCTTACAATTAAAAAGCCATCACAAATTCAAAAGAAATATGAATGTGGCTTAATGCTTTTGAAGGCATTAATTTCAACACAAATTGAAAGAATCTATTTCCTGGGTGCATTATCAGACAAGCTCACTTTCGCAAACAATCAACAAAAACCCAAATAAAAATTTGTTAAAAACAGAATGCTGTTATTTCTCTTGGAACATTTAGGACAGAAGCTAGCTGAAAATGAAACATGCACATTAAACAGTATTCCGTCTAATCAATAATGAACAGGCTAGTTAATTAAGAAAGAGCCTTCAAACTTCTTAAAAGTTTAAAGTTTAAACACATTTAAGGAACAACCAAAATTAAATACCAGATTGTTGACCTGACACTAACAAAGTTAGTAGGTACTTGAGAACTGAGAAGGCCATCAAAAAAGTAAATTTTCATGAAAAAAAAACATCGCCTTTCGAACACTTAGTTTTTTCTGCAAGTTTATCGTCAATTGAAATCGCAACATTTGTTGTGATATAACTTATTATATATTAAACTTATAGATTAAAATATGAAAGGTCAAACAGTATCTCAAAAAACTTGCTAGTTGTAAGAGGTTTTAAGAAAAATGGGCAGCAGAAGGGACTGATCAAACTTTAACAAATTTCTCACGTTTTGAAAAAGAGCGAGGAAAAGAAATATGGAGTTCGCAATTTGTAGAACTAATCTGAAGTTTTAGAAGAAGATAAAAGAAGTCATAAATGAATTATTATACAAAAATTATGTTTAATAGTAGTATGGTGTTCAAAAATATCCTAACTAAGTAGCATTGTTTGTCGTAAGTAATGAATTCGTAAAAAAGAAATCATAAATATAGAACTTTAATCAAAAATAATTGAAACCAATTTTAAGTTGTTTTCAACTTACATT
Source organism: Hermatobates lingyangjiaoensis (assembly GCA_026182355.1). NCBI lineage: Eukaryota > Metazoa > Arthropoda > Insecta > Hemiptera > Hermatobatidae > Hermatobates > Hermatobates lingyangjiaoensis. The sequence goes on along the minus strand of JAPFBL010000123.1, from coordinate 869,149 downwards.
AATAGACTTTTAAGTTAGTTTTGTTAATTATCATCCATTTTAGTTATGGGTTATTCACATTGATTTGTGAACCATCAGCTCTGCACCAAACTTTTTCGTTCAAATCGGTTTAATCATAACAGTTAGCACAAAAGTAAATGTTCTCGTCCAAATCCCGTTGAGTAATAGTAATCAGCTCAAAAGTAGACATATTCGTTCAAATCGGTTTAATCATAGCAGTCAGCACAAAAGCAAATGTTTTCGTCCAAATCCGTTGAATCATAGGAATTGGCACAGTAAATGACGTATCGTTCAAATCGGTTTAATCGTAGCAGTTAGCACAAAAGCAAATGTTCTCGTCTAAATCTGTTGAATCATAGGAATTGGCACAGTAAATGACGTATCGTTCAAATCGGTTTAATCATAGCAGTCAGCACAAAAGCAAATGTTTTCGTCCAAATCCGTTGAATCATAGGAATTGGCACAGTAAATGACGTATCGTTCAAATCGGTTTAATCGTAGCAGTTAGCACAAAAGCAAATGTTCTCGTCCAAATCCGTTGAATCATAGGAATCAGCTCAAAAGAAGACATATTCGTTCAAATCGGTTTAATCATAACAGTTAGCACAAAAGCAAATGTTCTCGTCCAAATCCCGTTGAGTAATAGTAATCAGCTCAAAAGTAGACATATTCGTTCAAATCGGTTTAATCATAGCAGTCAGCACAAAAGCAAATGTTTTCGTCCAAATCCGTTGAATCATAGGAATTGGCACAGTAAATGACGTATCGTTCAAATCGGTTTAATCGTAGCAGTTAGCACAAAAGCAAATGTTCTCGTCTAAATCTGTTGAATCATAGGAATTAGCACAAAAGAAGACATATTCGTTCAAATCGGTTTAATCATAGCAGTCAGCACAAAAGCAAATGTTTTCGTCCAAATCCGTTGAATCATAGGAATTGGCACAGTAAATGACGTATCGTTCAAATCGGTTTAATCGTAGCAGTTAGCACAAAAGCAAATGTTCTCGTCCAAATCCCGTTGAGTAATAGTAATCAGCTCAAAAGTAGACATATTCGTTCAAATCGGTTTAATCGTAGCAGTCAGCACAAAAGCAAATGTTCTCGTCCAAATCCGTTGAATCATAGGAATCAGCTCAAAAGAAGACATATTTGTTCAAATCGGTTTTATCATAGCAGTCAGCACAAAAGCAAATGTTCTCGTCCAAATCCGTTGAATCATAGGAATCAGCTCAAAAGAAGACATGTTCGTTCAAATCGGTTTTATCATAGCAGTCAGCACAAAAGCATATGTTCTCGTCCAAATCCGTTGAATCATAGGAATCAGCTCAAAAGAAGACATATTCGTTCAAATCGGTTTTATCATAGCAGTCAGCACAAAAGCAAACGTTTTTAAGAAAATCCTTTTAAGACTAAGTTTCAGCCTACACCAGGCTTTTTTATCAAAATTTGTTTAATTATAATAATCAGTACGAAACCAGATGGTTTCTTCCAATCACCATCAATCATAGAAATAACAAAAAACCAGCATTTTTTGTCGAAATGATTTTAATTATAATAGACAGTACAAAATCAAACGATCACAACAATAAACCCTAAAACCAAAATGTGGCTTTCCGTTAAACACACAGTACTTGTAGGAATATTGTAATACTTTTTTTACTTACAGTTACGTATAAAAAAAATTATTTATTTACATAATAACTATTATAAGTTTAAATCCCCTTCAATTTGCATTTAAACATTAATTTTTTTTTAAATTTTTATTCAATGCTCTTTCTATTCTAAATACTGATAATATTAGAGATATCGACTAAGAATTAGCAGCGCTTATAATTTTGCTAAGTTGTGTTTAACTTTACTTTCCTCATATATCGTAGGGAAACTCATATTTGTGCCAAGAAGAAAACTATAGATTTGGAGCAAGGCCAACTGAATAATGGACACTTTCGTAGAAGTTAGAGCACTACAAAATGTTTTAAAAATCTCTCCCAACTTGTCTACACTGTAACAACAGTGGAAGTTTAATCAAATAGTATAAAACCAATAAAATATTTAATCGTTAAATTAAAAGAAAGTTATTCTTGTAAGAAAAAATAAATTTAAAAATTAGAATACATTAAAAATTTATTATTCGGAAAATTGAAAACAAACCTTTTTGGATTGAAATGAATCAAGGCAGTAAAAAAAAACGTCTTTTATATGAATTAATATTTATATAGTTGAAAAATATGAAACAGTCCGTTTGGACAACATATCAAACAATTACAAGGAAAGAACGCGTAGGAACACACAATTTTACTAAGTAAAATCATGATTAACTTTAAAATAATTTAATCATGTTTTTTGCTGTCTCATGATATGTACATGAATTAAATAATATATTACCAGCTCTGTATTGGCTAAAGAGTTTGATAACTCCAGCGAAGAAATTCTTTAGAATTCCAAGGAACCATAAAAAAACTTCTTTTTTTGTCTCTTCAGTTCGTTTTAGATTTACTTATCTTCAAGTCAGGAAAAACATCTAAAATCGGACAAGAGGTAAAAAAGATAAGACAAGAGATAAAAGAGGTCTTTTACCCTCTGATTTTATTTCATCCAAATCTTATGTTTGTACAAAATTATCAAGTTTTCATAATGCATTTTGGAATTTGATAAATATTTTATCACACAATGATTCAGGTCATGGAAACTTATTTTAAAAAAGCGGTTATATTTGTTTTTAAAACATTCTCTATATGTATTTTTAACCAAAAGATTTTGAATTCAAGCATATTCTCTATTTGCAAATCAATTTCTTTCTGACTAGTTTTTTAAGGTAAAAAATTTGAAATGTAAAGTTTGTTGTCTATATAAATGAATTAATTTATTAATTAGATTCTATTAAATCAGCACCTTACTTACAGAAACTAAAAAAAAAAGAGATTCAAATAAAAATAGTGCATTAAAAATTCAAAAAAATTACCTTTACAAATCACGAACTATGAAATCAGAAATTATTTAATAATTTATTTACATTCATTTGTCTGTCAATTGCATACATTTAATTTTTTCTTGTAATTAAACTTCTTAATTTGTTGTAAACTTCTTATACTATTTATTCATAAAACAGAGAATGTTTAATGCTAGACATTCATTATTGATATTGTAATTAAAAGGCATCAGTAGTTAAGATTCTGTAAAAACTGAAACTTGCTAATGGCATTTTAAATAAATGCTGAATTTATTGACACTAAGGAAAAATTATTCTTGGTAATTCTTTATTTGTTTTACTTCTTAATTCCTGAACTCTTATATATTAAACAAATTCATTTTTACCAGAATATAATCTTTGATTTTTCATTTAGAATGTCTTATGTAAATCAGTTTTGTATAAACCATAGTATTGTTTTTTTTTCAAAAGACTTATGTGCTAAACAGCTATTGCTAATATCATTTCAATGATATTTGAATGTAAAAGCTTTCAGATTGCATAATAATAAGAGTTGTATGAAACAAAAATCTAAAATATTGATAGGTTAGGTTAGGTTGCAGTGGCAGTTCCACAAGGGAACACAGCCGAGCATTGGCCCTTTGTTATACCACACAATGAAGATTCTACAGTGGGAGTCTTAAATTTTGCCTAACTGAAATGTATTTAGAGCAGGGATCTTTAACGAGTACCTGACATCGTACAGGCTCGGGGCCGACGGTTTAACGTCCTTCTCCGAGGGACGACGCGCTCAGATTTATTCACCTCCCGCGTGAATAAATCAAGGGCCAGGTGAGGATCGAACCCCAGTCCTATCACTTCAGAGGTGAGCACGTAACCACTGAGCTAGCCTGACCCCCTAAAATATTGATAACAAAATATTCAGATCAAAATATTTTAGAAACTGATAACCTAAGATAAAAATTTGTTCATCAGAGATTTGATTATTTTACACTTATTTTGGGAAATTTTTCTCTATGATTTCTTCAAAGATGACCATGATGCGCTGGCCAGAATATATAAGCAATTTTGTGCTCCTCGGAGATTTCTTTGGTTTGTAGATTTGCCAAACTTGGGCAGTTGGATAAAGTGGCCGGAATTCATTCTCTCAGGGATCGTGTTTGAGGCAGACCCTTTTGTTGGACGTTGAGTCTAGATCAGGGGAGGCTCCACAAGTAAGTGGTTAACATATCTTCCCTCAGAAACAAGTATACCAGTATGCTGGTAAATTAATTATTATTTTTTGTTCTCCTGTACATAGCATTAGAGGGTTCCTAGTATATAAATAACACAGCTGGTTTATTATTTTTCTTTGTGAGTATGGAAGATCATAATGCTAAGTCGAGGGTGATGCTGGCAGGTACATAAGAATAAAGATGGCTGAGCGGAGTCAGCGATGAGCCGGACGTATGAGCCAATTGCACCGGAGGCAGGAAAGCCGACCTGCGGCTTAAAGCTGACGTTCTAATGCCTTCGTCGATACGGGCTTCTAGTCACGTTCTCTCCACGGAGTACATCATCTGGCTAGCCCTCTGGCCTACCATCTCAGTTTAATGAACACATCAATCTACCTTCCAACAAATCCACTTAATTGGAAACCTCATTCCATCCAGAAACATCTGACTCTAAATTACAAGCAACTTTAATTGCTGTCAACACCAAAGGATCTAATGACCTATGGATTCTTGATATAATATTTAACCTACATCCTTATCGTCTATGCAACGTGATTTTAAGATTGAGTTTGTTTAACCAGCATAGTTAGTGTTGCTATGAGTAGTCAACTGGAAAGCATGCACGTTTATAGTATTGATGGTTTGGCAATAAAATTAGCTTTTCTGTTTAACAGAAGAAAACTTTTCAAAGCAGTACACAGTCTTTCAGGAAATTAAATCTTTCCTTTCGCATCATTTCAGCTGTAAATTTGATTTTATAAACCACCATGTATAGATAATAGACGATTAAACAATGTATGAATAATTCCTTCATTTATGACTATGAATTAATTTGGATAAAGTGGCCGGAATTCATTCTCTCAGGGATCGTGTTTGATCAGACCCATTTGTTGGATGTTCAGTTTAGGACAGGGAAGTTCTACTCCTGTTCTAATCTGAACCATATACACCTTGTGAAATTATTCTCTAATGTTAGGAATAAGTGTAGACAGCAAACCCACAGTGATTTGGACCAATGTCAACACGTGTTTAAATATTCAAAATAACAACTGAGAATATAACAGTAAATTTTGGAGAAATAAAGACATGGAATAAAGACTAGAGTTGCATACACAATGCTGAACACTTTCCAATCCCTCAGAGCTGCTTCCGTTTACTTTGCTCCCCACTTGTGGCACGATGATCTTTCCTACCCCTTTATATAAACCCTGACTGCTCTTCTACTTCAAAAAAACCCCCAAAGCACTGTTAAACGAGCAAATTAATCATTAAAAGTTACAATTTGGGTTCCCCATATAACATAAAGAAGTGTAACTAGAAAGAGTTTATCCAATATGGCGAAGTCAAAACACAAGACAATCTCGAGGTTACAATGAAGTTTGTTAAAAGTTAATTGTATGTTCAAATTAAACTCTTATTGCCAACGTTTCGGTCTTTATTTAAAACTTTTTTCATAGGCAGAAGTATAAATTTTGAAACAGAAAAACTAAGTATTACATTACAAATTATTTTACAAAGAATATAGTATGTGGATTTTTAACAACAACTGTAGTCTGAATGAACACGCGACACTGAACTGTGACACTGAACGCTACTCCAGTTCAGTGTCGCGTGTTCATTCAGACTACAGTTGTTGTTAAAAATCCACATACTATTTTTCTTTGTAAAATAATTTTTAATGTAATACTTAGTTTTTCTGTTTTAAAATTTATACTTCTGCCTATGAAAAAGGTTTTAAATAAAGACCAAAATGTTGGCAATGAGAGTTTAATTTGAACCTGAAGAACTGACCGAGTCCCGATGAACTATAGAGTTTTGTTTCTATTCTACGGTCGATACTTCTATCAATATTTATATATATTATATATATATAAATATTATATATACAAATATAAATATTACCAACAGCCATAACCTTTCTTTTTATGACTGCTTTTCTGTTCAAATCATTAAGCTAGTGACCACTGATGACCGCAGTTTGACATTAAGAGCGTCTGAGGAGGCCCACATATGGTTATTGGGGGCCCGATCAGATCCCGGTTTAAATCAGAAGCGTTAACTTTTATTTGTTTTTCCTTTTATTTTTAACTTATATATTCATATTCATATATATATATTTTTTATTTTTTTATATATTTTTTCCCCTTTTTTATTATATATATATTTTATTTTATTTTTTTTATATTATTTATTTTATTTTATTTTTTATTATTTTATTTTTTTTTATTATTTCCTTTTTTATAATTTTTAATTTATAATTTTTAATTTTATAATTTTATCTATTGTTTTTGCTTTCTCCGTTCTCCGACGTTTAGTGCCTAGCTCCTTTTTTACGCTAGTGCTGCTCTCTTCGGTTGACTCTTTATTTCTTCATTCGCGCTCCGTTCTTCGACGTGGGGAGATCTCTCTCACTTCGTCCTCTCTTCTAGTCTACTCTCCTGATGACGAACAACAGTTCGAAATATTGAATTCTGTAAGTTTTCTTTGTATTCTCTTTTCTGTGTCGTGCTTTGTGTAATTTAAAGTTATATATATATATATATATATATAAATCAACGAAATGGTGTGTAGGACTTTATATAAAAATTAAACGAATGTATCACAAAGGCGGACACAGACATAACTCATTTCTATATTTCCACAATTGTAGTAATCAGGACTTCAAGAGTTCCACAGGCTGATAGGGCCGTGGCTCATTGGGACTCGTCTCCTGATGACGAAAATTGTCGAAATATATAAGTGAGTTATGTCTGTGTCAATTTTTGTGTTACCTTCATTATAATTTATATAAAAATAAATAAAGCATAAAACCAACAGATCCGTTTAAAGGCACTTGTGCAATTGTAAAATAAATATGATTATATTTATAAATAGGAATACAGTAACATTAAAAGTAATCAATACTTAAACTGATTGCTAATGAGGTTATTTAAATCTTTCATATAATAAAATTGAGTGATCAATCAATAAGTTTTAGACTTTTAATGCAATAACAATGTATTCTAAAACGGTAAAAAACTATTTATGATAAATAAAAGAATGTTAAGTTAGTTGAATAATTTTTTTGAAACAGTCTAAGACATTTGAAAGCGAAAAACTGATATGTTAAGCAGCAAGTTAACACTTGTTACCATCTGAGATAAAGAAAACTTCTAACTGCCTTCTTTCGACTTGTACGACAAGAAAATTCAACTTTATTTTACTTTTCCTGCCTGCCTTTCCACATGTTTGACTTTCCACGTGAGCGAAAGGCAAGATATAACTGCGAACCAACAAAAACCATTTACAACTTCCTCTTTCAAATCACACAAATGACATCTCTTGCTTTAACACATTTTTGCATTTAAACTTATTTATTTGAGACAGTAATGCCTTTAATGTGCATAGTTTGTACATACTATGAATACCAATTGAAAGTATACAAATATCAAATATAATATTATATATATAATATTAAATATAACTAAAGAACTGTCTAAAAAAGTCATCAATGTTTAGAATAACACCTTGAAAGAACCAAAAAAAAAATTAAACTGTGATAAAGAAGATAAAGTTTAGAAGGATATTGCAGGGCTGCTTCGAGTATAACATGATTACACAATACTAACATGAAATACAAATAAATTTAAAAAAAACATTAAAGAAATTCAAAAATATAACTTAGATCATAGCAAAGGTCCGGGGGCAACATGATCGCCTTGAGTCAACGGGGTTCAATACCCACTCTGGTCTTCTATGTATTCACGTGGGAGGTGAATAAATCTGAGCACGTCATCCCTCAAAGAGAATGTTAAACTGTCATTAAATGTCAGGTCTCGTTAAATATTCCTATTTTAAATATACTTGAATTAGGCAAAATTCTAGAACTTCCAATGTAGAATGTTCATTGTGTTGTATCACAAAGTGCCAATAGCAGCCTGTGTATGTTTTCTTGTGGAACTGCCACTGCAACCAAAAGATCATTTAATCAAAATAACTGATCTTCTCGTCAGAGTCACAATTGAACAAAAAACAGGTATACAGAACATATTGTGTGGAATTACAAACGAGGGAGGTAAGAGAGGTTTTTAAAGGTTTTTTTCGCTTTTTTTGTAAAGGAGCAAAAAGCAATGAAAGGGAACAAAAAGCTCGACAAGTCAGGGTAAACAACAGAGTTCAAGAAGAAAGAATATATATAGTATTCATGTGCTAAAGTTAATTAAATAAAAATTTAGTTCATTTGAATTAATTAGTTAATTTTTAATTAACATTTTTAAAATTGAATTTAATGAAAAATTTACCTGAGCCGTTAAGTAATTTCAGAGTTTTTTTTTAAATTTAACTATTTAATTTATTTACTGTTTCTTATGTTATTAATTTTATAAAATTTATAAAAATTTTTATATTTTTTTCCCTGTTATTATTCTTCAGCTATTTCTACTAGCTACCACAACTTTTTCGTAGTGGCCAACGAGTCCATATTTTGTGAAGGTGTCCAGTTTGCTTTCGTCTTCTCACCGCTCAACTTATTTCCTGAGGATAACGTTTAAAAGGGTCGAAACATTGAATGTGAGTGCTAGTACCTGTTTTTTATACGTGTTTCTAAAAGTTTTCAAATTATATATTATATATAATTTATATATATATATATATATATATATATATATATATATAGAATTCTTTCAATCTCAACTCTTTGTTTATTGTTATTTGTACTTTCTTTTTGAGGGGGGGCAGCGCTGCTTTAACCCCCTCAAACAAGAGATTTCTTCAGTTGACTGTCGTCCCTCCGTCAATTCACTTTTTCTCCTGAGGACGACCACCATAATGGGCGTAATATTGAAAAGTGAGTCTTAATTGTTTCGTTTCTGTGTGCTTGTGTTGATAACATAAGTAGAATGTGGTTTATTCATTAATCGTTAAGAAACATGTATAATATTCCAGTTTCTTTTTTGATGAATTAAGTTAGTGAAACTTATTTTTATTGGTTTTTAAATCTTCATAAGTTGTAAAATTTGATGTAGTGTATTTATATATAGTTAAGATATAAACATTTATTGAATGACTCATTAGTTCTGGAATATGTCACTAGTTGATATTAACACATTATTTGAAATTATAATACAGACTTTACCTAATGCAGTTTTACTTTCAAACCAAAAGAACGCGTTTTGAACAAGTAGTTTTTTTTTAAATGTATATTGTTATAGTAAGCCTGTTTGATTATCATGAACGTAAAGAAGATAGTTTGCTGTTCAATACGAGTTGCCTTAGTTTTGTTGAAAAAAAAAAAACTTTGTTTTGTGGAGATTTACTCTATAATTTCCATGAATGCATGAATATTTCAAAAACAATGATTAAAATAAAGAGCCTTTGGCTTGATTTATTGTTTATAAACTTCATCCTTGTTAATCCCTTCTACTTTGCGAGAGTTATGCTCCTGATGCATCCACAAAATGGGAATTTGCGCAAAATAGCAACTTGATTTTTTTTTTAAATATGAGCCATAATTTTAACACTTCAGAAGACTTAAACTGCTTTCTAAACTTTAGCAGTTACTATACATGAAAGTACATGTATATATATGACACATTATTGAAAATGACACCAAATTTAGCGGATACTTTTAACAAGTTTCTCAATTTTCCTAAATAACACTCTCGTTATTTCGTCTACACAATAAAGTACATCTCCTATGGTCGACATGTTTCGAATGATCAACATTCATCATCAGGACGTGAATAAGATCTAAGGTGAAATATCTGGTTTATATATACATGGAGAAGGTAGAAGGGGGTTGTTTCCATAAAGTTTAAGAAATGGTGGGCGTTGATCCTGTGTGGTGAGTGGCCTCTCGGCCTAAGTCGCTACCTGCAAGGGTTTCTGGATGCCCTTGATGTGAACTAAATAGCTTCAAAATACGGCTATTGTTTTCGACCTGAATATTTAGGAGAGGCTTCAGTTTCTGAATTAATATAGCCTCTAAAATTTTTAGTTTATCGTGATTACCTTCTTTTTTTATAATTTTAGTATTTGTAACCAGCATCTCTCGGGTTAATTTAACATTATGCTTGTCTTGCGTATGTTTTTTGGGGGCTCCGGCCATCAGGTGCATGGTGAGCTTTCTTGATAGGGAAGTCGTGTCATACCAATGTACGAGTGTTTTTGGGTTTCACAGTCACAGTCATGTCAAAGAAGGACTGCTACCAAAATTTACGAGTATATATATAATATACATTCCTTGTACATGCGGAATACATGTATAGTACAGTGTATGTGCGATACTGAAAAATGTATTTTGATACTTTTAATATACTTTGGCACATAATACACTTTTCAAGCTTTTTCAATACAAAATAATGTGTAAACTAATTTAATGTATTAAAAGGAAATAAAAAAAGTCCACAGCAAATAGCTTACTTTTTTAACAGAAAAGAAACATGTAGAAGAGATTTCTTTATTAATAGGAAATAAAATAGTCCACAACAAATAGCTGTTCTGAGGGTACCACTTCATTTGGCCTTTGGTCGGGTTTTTCTTCTGGCGATGGTGATAGTCTTTTCAAGAATCTGAAGATTTTTTATCAGAAAAATAGTGATAATAAAATATACTGTATTTCTCTCTACTGTATTGACTCATTAATTTATTCATTTCAAAACAAGAAAACAGCTTTTAAACATAAGTTATCAATATTAAATGAAAATAAAAAAAAACAGTAGTGGTCACGAAACTTTACGAAATGACGAAATTATTTGAATAAAAAATATTTTTTTTTTTTTAAAAAAACAAGTGATACAGCGAAGTTTCAAAGTAGTAGGGATTATTGACTGTACTTCTGTTGTAACTTCGGCGCACATTGTTTCATTCTTTTTCATCAGGTTTATTTGAAAGAATTGGAAAGGCCGAAATTCTTTCCTACTTCTTCCGACTACTAACAGTTTTGAAATATAGATTACAGAAAGACTTCTGTTGTGATTTACGTTCTATGTATTTTCTAATCCTACCAATTACAATAGAACCATCATTTTATGTTTCTGGTCTTCATTTCAATTTGTCAATCACTCAAATCTTTTTGATATTAGCTTAAATGCTTAAAATTCAGCATGCTTACTTAATAAGGGATGCAATTCTTATTAATACCTTACTTGTACTTAAACTATATGTCTTAATGAGCTAATTGCAGAACCTTCGGAGACTGATTTACATAAACCAAGTACTCTAGAATAACAAGGTTTCAGAATAATATTTTTGCATATATTACTCTGATTTTTAATTTATTGCATATATTAATTACATATATATTAATATCGTTTTACATATCTCTATATTCGTCAGGGTCAAAAATTCAACTGTTGGGTTTTTGACTCTGACGAAGACCGCCTGTTACGGTTGTAAGATCTCAGTCTTGTTTTCCCATTTCCTATTGTGATTTGATCATTGATTGTTATTTCACGTGTTTATGTGAAATCTTTTTATATCTCTATATATAAAGGTCGTGAGTTTGTATGTTTGTTCCTTCATTTCCCGTGGAGATAGAGACCTGATATTAAACATATATTATTTATTACTTGAATAATATTAAATAAAAGAAAATTATCACTATATTCCCAAAATTGGAGCCAGAGTAGCAAGTGTGTTGCGTGCTCGCCGATGACAATAGTGCAAATGTTTTTTATATAAATGTAACAAAACAATTTTTTTAATTTAATATTTGCGTAATACGAGTATAAAGACTGGTAATAAAGTAAAAGCATGGAGCCAGAGTTGTGCACTGGCTTGCGTGCTCGCCGATGACAGTAGCACAAATATATTAAAAATAAATGTAACAACAAAATTATTGAATTTAAAATTTGAATAATTCAAACAATGGTAATGAAGTAAAGGCATGGATCCAGGGTAGCCAGTCGCTTGCGTGCTCATCGATGACAATAGTGAATATGTAATATATATAAATCGAACAAAAAAAAAATTAAAATTTGCGAAATATTAACACAGGTAATAAAAAAAGGCATGGAGCAAGAGTAGCCCAGAGGCTTGCGTGCTTGCTGATGACATTACTGCAAAAGTATTATAAATAAATGTAACAAATATATAATAAAATACTACATTAGAGGTTAAAAATGAATAATTTTAGAAACAAACTTTAACACTACTGTTAAATAAAATATGAATGTTCTGAGGTAATATATATAAAGACCGATTCCTTTCATTAATGTTATTTTATGTTAGATAAATAAATTGCATATTTCAATTTACAAGTTTTGTTTGTTTTAAATATATTTGATGGTGTATATCAACAGGATTGATGTTTTATATATTATATCAAAAATATATATTTTTTTTTACATTTAAATAATTTTTATTTTGCTAATATACTTACTATGTATATATTTTGAATCATATTAAGAATACTATATCAAAAGCTTGGAACATATGAGAATCTGTTTCCGTGCCTTAATAACAAGAAACAACAATTAAAATTATCCCTGTTAATCATGTTCAGTGAATTAATTTCAATAACTATTGTTATAATTTCTGAGTGACACAAAGGGTCGCGGGTAGTCTAGCATTACATATATTACTATTAATTATAATTAATATGCTATTTACATAGCATTACTATTTATTACATATACATTAATGTCGTTTTACATTTGTAATATATTACTAAGGATCTAAATAAAATTGTGTTACTTACGTTAGACAAAATAGATACGCGAATCTATTTGTTTATTATCCTGATATTTATATAGTATAAAAAAAACTTTCTTTATCCCTAGAGCTGTAACACTTTTTTTTTTTGGACTTAAATATTATTTAAACTCAGTGTAACGTAACCGGTGGATATGAAAAACAGGAAATGGAAGCATTTCTCGTATCTGTCGGTTTGGACCAAATGCTTTTGCGGAAATGATAGCTATTACATTACATCTGCGGCACTACATTATCTGTCCAGTACAGTTTCATAAACAGGATAAGTAAATTGTAAGTCAGCCAATGAAGTCACTTTATCAATTCTGTATTTCCTTATTGTACTATTCAAATGAAATTATTACTATTAAATCAAGCATTATTGAATTACAATTGATATGTACACTTTATTATAGATATATTGTATTTTTTTTAATTCTACTTTAAACACTACTGATATCAGTTTAAATACGATAAGTCACCTCATTTTTGAATCACTTCTTTCAGTATCTGTTGGACTCTGATGTTGACTACTTGTTTTAGTTGAAAGACCAAAGTCATTTTTTGGATTTCCATATGTTGTCATTTTGTTGGTTTAGACGTCTAATCGTTGATATGAAGCAAGAAGCTACGTTTAAAGATTATGATTTTTTTTCTTTTTCCTGTTGAATATGCGATGATTTCTTTATGTTTATATCAACTTAGTATACGGAAATAAACAGACACAAAAATTTATATAAACTCACTTCTACATTTATATCTCTTGTATGCGTTTGTTTTCTGTTAATTTAGTTTCTTATATATATATACACTTCAAACAACAACTTTGTTGATGCTATAACTCTATTTATTCTCCTTTTGATTTTAAATTCTTTTTATAACTGACGAGGAATTTTTCTATATCATACATTCAATTGAGATTTGACTCGAACAAAGATCGCTTGTTTTGGTTGAAAGATCTTAGTTATTATTATTTGAGGGTGACTATAGCATTACTGCATCTTAAAAACAAAATTGTACTTCCCTCTGCTGTACTAAAGTATTCCAGCAGTTACATTCAACGCCTCCAAGAAGACCAGCACTTTTTCTGGTTCCAGCAGTAAAAGTTTTTCTATGGTTTGTTGAGTGTCCCGAAGCACTTACCTCTGAGCAGCAAAGTTGCCTTACAGTCAGTCAGCAGGTGCAACGGTGTTGAAAGATCTTTGTCTTTTATCTGATTTCTTTCTGTGGTTTGGACGTTGATTTTTCTTTCACGTGTTTATTGTAAAATCTGGTTATATATATTAGTGTACTTTGGTAGCAGTCCTTCGGATATACATGCTTTGTTGAACACGACAGAGTAGTTCCTGTCTATAAGTTTCTTCTCGAGAACTTCGATTTGCCGAAAAACAGTTTTTTCGTTGTTAGAACAACAAAAAAACTGTTTTTCGGCAAATCGAAGTTCTCGAGAAGAAACTTATAGACAGGAACTACTCTGTCGTGTTCAACAAAGCATATATGTATATATATATATATATATATATATATATAATGATTTCACATAAACACGTGAAATAACAATCAAATAAGAGAGTTGACAGCTAGTGGATAGTTTTTTTACTCTTTCTTACTGTACTTACTGTACAGAAACATCCCAATATGGACATTAGTCCTGTCCTGCACTTTCACCCTTTTAAAATACCACTCTACCCTCCCACTCTTCTCAACCCCTCACCAGATGTGTCGTGCATCTAGTGTTTCAGTTCGGTTTTTGACTCTGACAAAGACTGCTTGTTACGGTTGAAAGATCTTAGTATTGTTTTCCCATTTCATTTTGTGGTTTGATCATTGATTGTTATTTCACGTGTTTATGTGAAATCTTTTTATTAAATAATTATAATATATATATATATATATATATTTAAAAAAGATATATCAGCCTTCTCATTAATTGGTTAATGTAAAAGTTTTTCAAATTTTTAAAGCAAATTCATTGACATATTTCATGTTTTTAAAAGTTGTTTTTAGTACTTGTTTTTTTTAATTTGTCAGTTCAATTGTTTTGATTTTAATTCTAAAATATACTTTGAAAGACCTGTATTGTACTCAATGTAGCCTTATTGAAATAGTATAGTCCTTTTAGAGGAATAATCAAGTTCTTTTAAAGCAGAAGTTAGAATTTTAAGGTTGAATGCTATTATAAAGACCTGTTTATTGGATTTAAGAATACTAAATATACAATAATTATGATGTGTAAAAGGAATATTTGAAGACATTAGTTACTTCATAAGAAGTGGGAAATACGATCTCATACCCGAGAATATAATTTTCACACAGACTCAGTGACAAGGTAGATATACTATCTAACAGAAATAATTGTAAAATTGGGATTGCAAATTTTTTTGTATTTCCAAATATAACCCTATGGATAGGCTATTTAAACAGTGTTTATTCCTCAGAAATCATGAAAAATCTATAGAGTTAATGAAATTCGAAAGACCTGAAACCTGTCCAGCTCTCTAGCTAATATACGAGGTATGGCGGTTAGTATTACTACTACATCTAATATTACTAACTTCAGTATAAATAACATATTAACTATATCCTTCGGTTATTTATATTTCAACATAGTTTCGATCTTAATGTTAACTTCTACTTATATAATATTTATTTAGCTAGATAAAAATACATTAAAGAATCAACAAATGATATATTAATAATGTTTTTCTTTATTGAACGATTAAAGTTGAAAATAAATGTCTTTTTTAGAAATAAATAAAAGAATTCATTTTAAAAGCATTCCAGTATAAAGGAGCAAGCTTTGAAAAAGTTTATATTATATTAAAATTATTTTATAACAAAACATTTGAAAGGAGTTTTTAAAATAAATAAAAAACATTTAACTAACAAATTAAATCTGTTTAAAATTAGGTTTCAAAAGAGAGTTTCCTTGACGAACTGGTTGACTTTCAGATTCATCAAATATAGAATCAACTCATTTGATATTTAAGTTTTCAATTTAAATATAGTTGCGAATAATTTTTCCTGATATAATTATATTAAACTAAGCTTTTATATTTACTATACGATATATTTTGTAAAAAATTATATTCATCAAGGTATATCTTATATTCCGCTAGGTGCTAGCAAAGTCACGAGTAATGCCAAAAAAAAAAGAAAACAAATCAGGCGCACTGTTTCTTTAATTTTTAGGGCATGGGCATTCTATTTTCAGTAAAAACACATACACATGTAATCACAAACAACAAATGAGTATCTTGATAATGCTACCGTTATAATGTTAAGGGAATTCAATCAGGTTATTAGTAACGGGTTGTTCCAGCTTGACTCAGTGTTAACAAGGGCAATAGCCTCTTCTAAGAGGGTTGATAGCTAGCGGATAGTTTTTTTACTTTTTCTTACTGTACTCCTTTGTTTCCTCAAACATCCCTCTCTGGTCATTTGTCCTTTCCTGCACTTTCGCCCTTTTAAAATACCACTCTTCCCTCCCACTCTTCTGAACCCCTCACCAGGTGTTTCTGGATCTAGTGTTTTAGTTGGGTTTTTAACACTGACGAAGACAGCTTGTTCGGTTGAAAGATCTTAGCCTTTTTTTTCCCAATTCATATTTAAATCATTCCCCATTTCACATTTAAATCTATGGTTTGATCATAGGTCATATAGCTACATTCTTTTGTGGGAAGATATAGATTGGTCTTAGCCCTGTGTTTCAATAATATCTAAACACAAATATAATTTTGTTGTTGTCAATAATTTAAATAGACAATTTTTCTACTCACGATTGTCTTAAAGGTGTTATTCATTCTCTTGCATGCATTTTTGTCTATGATTTAAAAGTGGTCATCTACATAACTGTAGTAGACTTTGTGTAAAGATGATGTTTCCGTTCTGGTACATGTAGTAGTTAGCAAATGTAACACGTACCAATAGCAACTCCATCTATTTGTCAATGCATATGCACACTTATATATCAATGATCAAATCACAATAAGAAATGAGAAAACAAGACTAAGAGCTTTTAACCGTAACAAGCGGTCTTGGTCAGAGTCAAAAACCCAACTGTTGGGGTTTTTTTTTTCATAGTTCAGTTGGGTTTTTGACTCTGACGAAGACCGCTTGTTACGGTTGAAAGATCTTAGTCTTGTTTTCCCATTTTCTTATTGTGGTTTGATCATTGATTGTTACTTCACGTGTCTATGTGAAATCTTTTTATACACTTATATATGTGAATAAAATTTTGCTTGTACATGAAAAAAGTAATTATTAAGCCTTTATGGGTCAAATTGAGAAACAGAGAAGGATGAGTGATTACATGCGTTATAAACAATATTAATAGTTTTATCAATAAGAGGGTTGATTATGAGTCTGTATCAAGCATTGTTATGATTTAATTGTTATGTTTACTCTTAATATGATAAGATGGTCTGAAACAGCATGATAACGAAGAACAATGTGTTATCAAGGCAGATAAACCAGCAGTTCTTCCTGGTTTCCTTTTGACCTTCTACGAAGATGAAAGGATGTTTGTTCTATTTTTTTTTGAATATTTGTATATGCAGTACCGGTTTTCTTGACCAGAAACCAACATAGTTCAATGCCTTTGAAAGAGTTATGGATTTTTTGGCTGATTCATGCTATTTTCATGAGTGAATTTCAGTGGTGTAGCAACTATTTTTGTCACCGGGGTTGGTTCTAAGATTTATCTCCCCTTCGCTGTCTAATAATAATCCGTTAACCTTCAAAATTCTAGAAATCCATACAAAATATTTATTTTCATACATCTGATTTTAGACTGCTGTTATTAGTCCCAGATTTTCATCTTATTACATTACTCATATACATTCACCATCAAAGAAAACCAAAGATTTTTCAAAACAAAAATGTATAATCATAAAAGTAAATAATCATAAAATAATAATAGTATAATCATAAAAAAATTTGTTAAATTAAATTCACTAGCTATGCAAACTAGATATATACAAACAAAAAATGGATACGCAAGCAAAAGAAACCAAATATTTTTTCAAAAGAAAACATTTAATTAAAATTATAAAATAATTCACCATCAAAGAAAACCAATGATTTTTTAAAACAAAAAAGTATAATCATAAAAGTAAATAATCATAAAATAATAATAGTATAATCATAAAATAATTCTTAAATTAAATTACCTGCCTGCAAAAAATATAATAAATTTTCAACCCCTTTAAAAGAATATTTTTGCATAACTTAAAATAAATTAATTTGCAAAAATTATAGTATAAATATCCGTTTAAAAACAGATTTCACACAAAAAACATATTACTATTTTCAAAACTAATTTTGGTATAAAATTTCAGATTTTTTTGTTAGTTTTTATTTTTTTTTTGTTTTTCTAATTTTACCCCCTCATAATGCCAGCGCTGAATGTACCACCCCTCTCCCATCCTACACTATCTGTGCAATTGACTGTTTATCTCATAAGTTACTTCTTTTTCGTAACCACTTCCATCTTTGCACAGTCCCTACTTTCTTCACTAAGTAAGTAGAAGACTTCAGCTTGTACGATTACTAACTCATCACAGCTAACTTTGTTCCTTATCGACCAGTACAATGTTCCACTGCTATTAATCTCCATGATAAGTGCTGGTCTCTGGAGAGCAGATGACAAGGTAGTCAACGAAGTTTCTCTTGTAGGCACGTACCAAGTTATTCACTACCCAGATTGCTTGTAGTGCACTTATTAAAAGGGAATATAGGCATGGTTTGTTGCCCTAGGTGCCAATATTTAATGGTATCCCTTTCATTTCAACGAATTATATTTCTTTCTTCGGACAACTCATAGAAAACAATATATATATATATATATCGATGAAGACCGCTTGTTACAGTTGAAAGATCTTTTTTCCCATTTCATGTTGTGGTTTGTTCATTGATTGTTATTTCTCGTGTTTATAAATCTTGTATATATATGTTCAAACCACAATAAGAACAATAAGAAATGAGAGAAAGAGACCAAGATATGGTGAAAAACCCAAATCAGTTGGGTTTTTGACTCTGAGGAACATTGTTTGTTATGGTCGAAAGATCCTGGTCTTTTATTCTCATTGCTTCTTGTGGTTTGAACATTAATTGCTATTTTACGTGTTAATTGTGAAATCTTGTATATATATATATATATATATATATATATCAATGATCAAACCACAATAAGAAAATGGGAAAACAAGACAAAGGTCTTTCAACCGTAACAAGCGGTCTTCGTCAGATTCAAAAACCCAACTTTAACACTCTTTTTGACTCTGACGAAGGCCGCTTGTTACGGTTGAAAGATCTTTGTCTTGTTTTCCCATTTTCTTAGTGTGGTTTGATCATTGATTGTTATTTCACGTGTTTATGTGAAATCTTTTTATCGATATATATCAATAAGTTATTCTATCCGTCAGTGAAATGATGAGTGTTAAACTAGTATTAATAAGAAACTAAACACTTTTTAAGTATTTTAAACTTAAATGCTCAACTTTTATTAATAACTTCTCTTAATTGAATTAAAAAGAGCATAAAGATAATTGAGGGTCCTATCAGTAGGCAAAAACTCTAAAACAAACACAACAGAATACTTTAATTTAACTCTCTTTGTTAAGACCTAATTTAACCAGTTAATAAAAAAAATTAAGTAAGAATATGGTGTAAAACCTTGTCATATAAAACTTTATTCTTTGGCTGTATAAAACCAGTAGGGCCAACAATATCTGTGAAATTTAAGCTAATTACACAAAAAATATTATAAAAGCATGAAATTTCATATAATAGCTAAAAAGAACTAAATGAATATTAGGGAAGAGGGAGAACTAGGTAGGTGTGATGCTTGGTCGTGTGAGGAAATTGTTTCACCACGAAAATTTCCACTTCGCTAATAACGCCAAGACCCCTATTGTATTTTCAAGTCCCACTCGCTCTCGTGGTTTCCACTTGAAGCCCTCAAACCACCTCAAAATATTATTTTCTGAATTATACCGTAATAAACTTTACCTAAACTCTGTTTTGACTTTATATCACATATTTTAAAGAGTTAAAAACAATTCTCCATCAATGTTAAAGATAATTATTTTTTTATTTTTCAAATCTTTTGTCTTTTTAAAAAACACTTTTTTGTAGTATTGCTTTGATTGATATAATTTGTTTGCAATTATACTCGATAAAGCATACTTTGGGGACTAGAAAGTTCAAGTCACCGATTGACTTTTGTATTTTGAACACAAAGTGATAAGTATTAAGTAAATTAAGTTCAATACACGAATCAAGGGTAGTAATGGAGTGATTATGCACCTCTTATAGCATCTAGCACGCATCTCCGACTTTCGACCTTTGCGAGGCTATGAACCTGCTATATGCAGGAACTAACGAAAGAGTAGGAGAAGGTTGCCAGGAGCTGGGCTTAACCACCTTCGCTTCACAATCTTTCAAACTTCCCAAATCCTCTCCTCTTATCCGATGCCCAATCCAAGGTGTTATGCGATCCGTGCTGAAGGATGGATGATACAGGGGTTACTGTATTATGAACGGAGCCTCAAAAGTACCAGATGGCCCCCTTGAGTAAATAGCCTTACTCGTTATTCAAGAGATTATTCAAGGTAGTGGTCCGTATTTGAAGATGACTGCTATTGCCAAATGCTAATTAATTTCAACCTTTTTCTTTTGTGATTGAAATGGACAAATATTTAAAAAAGAAAAAATGGCGAAGTAGATTTAAGCTGAAATTTAACAGTGAAACATTTCAGTTTCTTTAGAAAAAAAAATACCGAATTCTAATGAACGGTTTATTGAAGGCATATTAGCTATAGTGGAAGTCAGTTCAATTAACACTATACTTAAGCTAAACTACTTAAAAAAATTGTAGTTGATGGCTCAAAAGATGATATTAGTTGAAGCCAAATCTGTGAAAATTATAATAGATATATAATATTTATATAAATTACAATTTTCAAAGGATGAATCAATATAATATTGTTATAAGATTTTATAAGTTTATGTTATAAGGAATATTTAAATGGAATATTTGAATTTCTATCCAGCAAATACGTAAATATGGTTCATAGTCTTATTTTGATTTCTGAGGTAAAATGGATAAACCAACAAAAGTCTCCACACAAATGAAGTTTTATTCAACGCGTTTCGAACACTTTGTGTTCATCATCAGGAAGACACTATAATACAAATTATATCTAATTAGTTACAAAAATTTTGATTTGATTTTATTTGATTTTATTTTGATTTGATTTTGTTTTAGTATAAATTAGTGAAAAAAATATTCTTTGGTTATCTTTTGTTTTACTAAATGAGAATTTATGATTTGTATGATAATTGTTGAAATATACATCTGAAGTTAATTTTTAAGAAGCTTGACAAGGTGCCTTTATAACTGGTATTACTAGAATATCCAACAGTTAGTTACCTTATTTGCTTTTTAAACTTTGAATAGAAGCTTTGATATACGAACAAATACTTCAAAGTAAAATATATTCATTCAAGAATGCTTAAAAACCAATTAAATACTGTATTACTAAACATTTCTTAGTAATAAGAGGTTTCTTTACAAATTTCTTTTCATTTTTATATAGTAATAATGTATTTGTTTAAAAACTGGGTGGAAAAAATTAAAGATTTTACTGAGGGTTAAGGGTAGGAAAGGTTGAGAACTTCAGTCACAAAGAAAATCCCTGGTGTATGCGCTAAACCCTTGCCTTTAAAGTCCGTTACTCACCCTTTTCTTTTGTGGTTGAAATGGACAAATATTTCAAAAAAAAAAAAAAAAAAAAAAATAGTGAAGTAGATTTAAGCTGAAATTTAACAGTGAAATATTTCAGTTTCTTTAGAAAAAAAAATATATTCATTTATTGGTAAGAGAGTCATACTTTGCTTTCAGCTATATTATATTTCATGGTTTTATTAAAGCAAGAAATAAATGCATGCATAATGTTCGTACTAGTGAGGTTATTATGATTTATATTATTAATATGGGAAACCGTCGTATCTCGTAAGATGATCTTGGAGTTGTTGAAGCACTTTCGGACGTTGTATATCTTCGATCGCAACTAACTTACTGAGCTGTTCTGAAGGGGTTATCCGTCAAGTCCACTGCTATTTTGATATTATTATTATATCTTATTGAGTATTTTTGATTATTATCTTGTTGGATTCTTTTACATTTATTTACTTCGTCATACTGTCTGTTCTGTCGTCTTTTTATTTTTACATAGAATAACTATATAAACTATTAATAAAAATAAAAAGACGACAAGACAGACAGTATGACGAAGTTAATAAATGTAAAAGAATCCGACTAGATAATACAAAAAAAATAATAAAATCATTAAGATATAATAATAATATCAAGATAGCAGTGGACTTGACAGATAACCCCTTCATAACAGCTCGGTAGGTTAGTTGCGATCGAAGATGGACAACGTCTGAAAGCGCTCCAACAACTCCAAGATCATCTTATGAGGTACGATGGTTCCCCATATTAATAATATAAAAAAGAAATAAATGAGTACTGACAATTTTGTTTTCTTTTTATTTATGATCATTGCCTAATTAAAAAAGTTGATTTATTTTAGAAATAGGTAAAACCTCGTCATACCTCGTAAGATGATCATGGAGTTGTTGGAGCGCTTTCGGACGTTGTCCATCTTCGATCGCAGCAAACCTAGTTTGATGGACAACGTCCGAAAGCGCTCCAACAACTCCATGATCATCTTACGAGGTATGACAGTTTTACCTATTTCTAATATAAATCATACTAACCTTTGTGGTATTAACAATAAGCATATATTTAAAAAAAGTTGAGCTGGATAGATATTGCACTGTTTTACTGTTTCTGAAAAGAAAAAAAAATTAAAGTAAATGTTAATAATTAATAGTAAATAAAAATTTATAAACATTGTAATGTTTGATATCCTCCAACATTTGTTGGAATTAAGTAATATTAATACAAAATTCATTAGTTGTGCAATCTGTTATCGTGTGGTATTCACTAATGAAGGGAATTTAAAAAAAATTACGTTTCCGTACAAAAGAGCTTTATGTTAAAAAAGAAATGTTTTGTCTTAAAACTAACAATTAGTTTTAACATAAAGTTCTTTTGTTTGGAGATGTACTTTTTTGTAATTCTCTATTAATGAAAAATATTTAATGAATAATAGTGACTGCTTTGTATTAACATAAAATTTATTAATATTTTCCTCCAATTTATAATCTATTGATGACTATTTATAATCTATAAATAGCAGGCTTGTTTTAGCTGGAACAGTAAAGGAGTAAATGTGTTAAACAGTTGCATTTGTCTCCCTCCTTATTTCAGCCTTCCACAGTTTATCTGTATATCTATTAATTAATGCATCTCAACTGAATTAATTAATGATGACATAATCAAGTCAGCCAGCTTTTTTAAAGACTTTTATGAAAATCCAGTTATGCTTTTCAAAAATCATAACTCGTAATGGATATAATCCATATAATAAATCCATTGTAAATCATAACGAGGATATTGGAGTCTGGTTCGAAGTAGTGTGATTACGGATATGGTGAATTTTCTTGTCTACAAATATCATGTTCTTTATATGAATCGTTAGTCCAGAACCGTATGTAGCTGTTTTGACTTGATATGTATTCCTAAGCCTTTCGGCCATATAACCATCAAAAATGAAATCAGGCCGACTAGTTTAACGTGCTGCCCTTTAGACACTTTAGATTACTTCAAATTGCCCGAGGTGAGCATGCGGAGGCGGGCCCACCCGTAAGTGAAGTAAGTAAGTGAAGACTTACTTCACGCATCAGTATCAGGTCAGCGTACTCAAATCGAGAAAAAAAAACAATTTGCCTGATACTTAACTTTTTACCTTACCAGCCGGGGAACAAGGGGGGGGGGGCTTTCATTTACTTGACTCCCGTGTGTGACTGTCGAGAATGCAAGCACTTTTTTTATTCCTTCCTATGTCATACACGTACTTGAGAAATGAATCCTATGTACCGTGTGTAAAACATTTTTGAACATGCATAATTTCCTTTTGAGTTAGCTGTTTTCAAAAATGATCTAATTTCCTTGTCTTTACTTTCCGATGTGTTTACGCTACGTAGTATTATCAATTCTACAACAGGTTATCCCATTCTTCTTCCAATAACAACTTTACATTTCACTAGAAATAATAGAATATTTCAATCTACCTATAACAACACTCGTCATCAGGACATTCTACACATTCCAACAAAAATATACCAGTACATTGGTTTTTTTTTTAATAGAAGTAACCAATTACTTTATCATTTTTGCAAAACCAAGAATTGTTATTTATTTAATATTTACTATATAAACATATAAATTGATCACTGTTATTGTTTAAGATTGAACTTTATGTAATTTTATTTTTTCTGAAAGATAATGGTTTCTACTATTCCTTTTTTATGATTGTGTTCTGCAATGAAACAAGTTTCTGTATTTCTATTTTTATGCTTCATTTATACTGTAATATTATATTGAGATAATTATTTTAGGTGCAATGTTATTTTTGAGTGTTAATAACATTATATTTGGTTGAAAATAAATATGTAAAATGGTTATGTTTCTTCAAAACAGTCTGATAACTTTTCTGTTATGGATCTCGGTTTGTCCATAACCACAGCAAGAAAATCTGAAAAATGACTATGATCATATAACCCAAAATAAGTGGTCTTTTTCAGAATCTTACTGAAATAAGTGATGCAAAACCTCTAGTGTGGTACTGAGGCCAGAATTTGGCAGGAGAGGTATTTTAATGGGTGTAAAGCGTAGGAATGGAAATAAAGCCTTGTTTCCTGAACTTTATGCCGTTTGAAATGCCCCTCTTGTTTCTCTCTCTTCTTAATACCAAACCAGATATTTCGCATCACTTGTTTCAGTAGTAATAAAACTTTGACGAAACACTTACTTTATTTAAAAGATCTTTGTAATTTTTCTGATTTCCTTGCTTTGGTTTAGATGTTGACATATATCGATGGCTTTTCTAAAGTAGCTTAAAATAAAGTGCTTAACAAATAATTTCATTGGAAATATCTCTATACAATATATATATTGTATATACGGTACTATTTCTTGACCACAAAATATTAAGAAACACTTTTTCTTTTTCTCGAAGTTTGGTCAAGGCAAAAAGGCGATTCCATATATTTACCCTGACCAAACTCCGAGAAAAAGAAAATGTGTTTGTTATATTGTATATATATACAATACAATGATATATATATATATATATATATATGATATATACGTGATTTTACTTACTCACAGCCTAAACTGGTTCACGTTGGTAAGGTGGCTGCATTGCGTGTCATTGTATCGCGCCATTTTACATCGGCCAGTGGACGCATTTACGTCTCCGTTCCTTCATTCTTTCTCCTTTTATTTTCTTTCTTTCTACTCTCCTGAAGACGGCAAGACGCCGAAATTATCGAGATTCGTGAGTGATCGTCCTTTTTCTTGTGTACTCTAACTGTAACTTTAATTATTTGTCCGTTTGGACGGTCTGTTTTCAATTCAAAGTATATATATATATCAGTTGGGTTTTTGACTCTGACGAAGACCGCTTGTTACAGTTGAATGATTTTAGTCTTGTTTTCCCATTTTCTTATTGTGGTTTGATCATTTATATATATATATATCATTAAAGGAAACGGTCCTGCGGACTTTTTTAAATAAGATAAATTCAAAACGAAGGAAACACACAGAAAGACAGATACATAACTCACATCGATATTTCGACCATCGACCATCGTCGGCGGTGACTCACCGCCCTGCCTTCCTGCGGGACTCTTCGCTCTTCACACCTCCTGATGACGACGATTGTCGAAATATCGATGTGAGTTATATCTGTGTCTTCCTGTGTGTTTCCTTCGTTTTGAATTTATTTTATATACATATATATATATATATATTGTATTGTATGATATATAATACATTAGTAACTCAACAACATTTCTGATAAATAAATATAATTCTAAATAGATATTTAATTTTAACAGATAAGTTAACAGTGATAAAAAAAACAGATAAGTTTATTTTGACAGTTACAAAAGCTGACCATTTATTTGATATTGTTCTCTTGATAAAGTTAATGCCAACAATTTAAAAAGGGTTATTGTTGCTGTTGTATTGTATGTACACTTTTATCAGTTTCTTTTATTTAATAAAAGTAGTTACATATATATATATATATATATATATATATATATATATATATATATATATATATATATAAAATATTTCACATAAACACGTGAAATAACAATCAATGATCAAACCGCAATATGAAATGGGAAAACAATGCTAAGATCTTTCAACCGTAACAAGCGGTCTTCGTCAGAGTCAAAAACCCAACTGATTCATACATGCATATATAAATATTAAATAAAAACCAATTGAAAAGAATATAGCACACAGATAGAGGAATAACTCACTTCTATATTTCGACCATCGTCGTCATCAGAAAGTGAAGAGTCTCGCAGGAAGGCAGAGCGGCTACTATCTGTCTATCTGTGTGCTGTCTTGTTTTCAATTGGTTTTTATTTGAAAGTCCATTGAACCGTTTCATTTAATTATTATATAAATATTAACATTTTTTAAAAACTGAGCAAGTCAATGAACCAAGTGATAGAGAATTAATCCACTTCTCTATAACCCAGAGACTCCACTATAGTGAATGTACTTGACATATTTGTAAAATTAATTCAAAAATATTTTAAATAAATTACGATTTTTATGTAGATAAATTTGAAAGATTTTAGGACTTTATGTGATAATGTATTGTGTGTAGATAGCGTAAAGTATTGAATATACAAAACTGGATAATTTAATTTTCC
Organism: Hermatobates lingyangjiaoensis; assembly: GCA_026182355.1. Classification (NCBI taxonomy): domain Eukaryota; kingdom Metazoa; phylum Arthropoda; class Insecta; order Hemiptera; family Hermatobatidae; genus Hermatobates; species Hermatobates lingyangjiaoensis. Next base: position 842,464 of record JAPFBL010000123.1, on the reverse strand, counting down.
AAATAATATGCATAACATTGTAATTGAATATTGAGGATCCAAAACAATCTTTGAATAATTGTGTAAAGTATCAATTTACTAATTATTGAAGTTACTTTAGTCGATTGTCATACTCAATTAAACAATCGAATTAAATATCTTGATGAAGTAGTTAATTTCTCTGCTATGATTGTGTGCCAATAGCTCAAGTAACTGCATCATGTAAAACATTGAATTTAGGGCTAGTAAACGGATATTTATTAAATTTTTTCTGAAATTTCTATGTGTGGATGAAATACAGAAATGATTATTAGCAGGTTTATCAAAAGTAATAAGATATACTTATAATAGTTGTGACTGTATATATCTAAACAAGTGCTGCACCTGTATTGAAAAAGCACTCAAGTATGGCATTATGAAATGTCAAGCTTGAAGTGAACATTATTTATTAATTCCTTCTGTCTCTCGAATGAAAGTGAAGTCATTTATCTGTCAATTCGAATATCATGTATTCCCTTTGTGCATGTTTCCTCCAACAGATATTTTTCAATGGTCCTTTCAATTGTCCTTCTATCTGTTTTTTTTTTAAAAAAAACATTTTTCCTGTCTGTGCTCTGCCAACAAATACAATTGCTCTGAAGGCAATATATATCTGTAACATGGTTCATTATGTTTTCTTATGGTGTGTGTATATATTTTATAAATTTATGATAAAACATGTATTGGAATACTGTATTATAGTGTGTTAATACTAAGTGTATATTACTCGTGTATTTGTTGTTTTACTGCATTTGTATTTCATATGTTGTGTATATATATTTTATAAGTTTTTGATAAAACATGTGTTGGAATGCTGTATTATAGTATGTATAATACTATAATAACACACACACACACACACACACGGTGCGACATACATAATCGAAATTACTTTATCAAATGATATCTAGAACCTCAAAAAATATAACTTCTTCATATTCTTGTGTCCGAATTTTTTCATGAATACTATACTTTACTTCGATAAAAAGATTTCACATAAACACGTGAAATAACAATCAGTGATCAAACCACAATAAGAAAATGGGAAAACAAGACTAAGATCTTTCAACCGTAACAAGCGGTCTTCGTCAGAGTCAAAAACTCAACTGAGTCGTTGGTTTTTGACTCTGACAAAGACCGCTTGTTACGGTTGAAAGACCTTAGTCTTGTTTTCCCATTTTCTTATTGTGGTTTGATCATTCATATACTTTACTTATTGTTAAGTAATTAAATTATAATTATTATTTTAAAATGTTATGGTTGTAAAATTATGAAATTTATTTTAAGCCAATGGTGCTATCAATTTATATAAACTTATTGGTAAACTTCTTAGTTTATTGCACTGAATTTTAATCAATGCAAGAAACAAGAACTCATAAAAATCATTTGCTGTTGAATAAAACAGTTGAAGATTGTTTCATACAATTGCTGCTTGAAATACAATGAGACATTTATTTACTTCTATAATAAAGTAAGATGCAGTCGTCTCGGTAGTGGGGACAGCTTTCGCAGAGAATGAATGTATGCGAACTTTGGACCCTGGAGTAACAGTTGGATGCTTGTTTCAACCTGTCAGTTGCATTCGCGCTTCGCCAGAGATAACTGATCAAAATTACATCTCATCACTTTAAGGTAAATCTATTTCTTCATAAATCATATTAGTCTTTGATATTATTTTTTAACATTTTCTTTATATGCACTTTTAAATGCATTGAATACCATATTTTATATACAATGACTGCATTAAAAGTTAAATGCAAGTTATTTTAGTTCTTTTTGATCTATGAACATCGTAGTATAATACACTATTAGTACAGTACTAAATATACGAAACATTTTCTTATACTTGTGCAGACTTCATTAATTTATATACCGGAATCATATTTAAAAATGTCTGATGCACTTTACGCTTTTTGAAAATAGTATCAGAATAATTAAACTGAGAGACTTTTTTCGTTTATGAGACTGTTATACTGATTGTATTTTCTGTATTTCACAGTATCTGTACTAAATTTCTTGAAAAATGAATATCATGTATACTGAAAGATAAAACGTTATCTATGAACTCATAGTGTTTGCATTAATTTAAAAATCATAATTCTACTAACTACAGTTTTTAATTTCACTAATTTAAAGAAGTTTAAACGAATGAAACATCAAAATATATTAAAGTAAAAATAATATAAAATGATTTATGACCTGCAGGTGAATGTCACAATCTAAACAAATTACAAATGTCCATTTTAAACTTGCACGGTTTTTTTAATCGTTGTTAGCATAGATAATGTCAGAACAAAAGAAGGTTACGAATGAAAGTTATAGAAAATTAAGTTGTAATCATTTAAATGCTTTCAGTTTTCTATAAAATCAATTGTTTATAAAATATTTTAATACATTTAGCTACAATCATATTATTTTTTTCTTTTATACCTTTTTTACAGATTTAGATCTCGGGAATACGTAATATCTGTTTCGTTCATTAGCGCTGAAACGCAGAAAATACAGTACTACAGAAGAGTAGCACGGAATATTTCTAAGAATTCATCTGTAGACCTAAGTAGATATTTTGCTATGATGTTATTCAACATTTTAGCTGTACTGTATGTGGGTGTGTATAAAATTTAAGAAATGATGGTCTTAAAGTCTGACCTGCCTTTTGGTTTTTCACATTTCCATAAATGTAACATGGGATGAACTCTCCTATCACAAGTTCTAGTACTTGTTCACCGCTGTCATTATTGGCTTCTTTAATCAGTTGATTCTTTTGATTCAGTTGATTTTTTGATATTTTCTTTGGACTTACTGCTGTCTTGTAATATAACATCTAACTTTTGCTTGTACTCGGACCTGTCCATTATAACGAATTGGTTGGCTTTATCAGCTTATATACTTATAAAGAAGCTGTTTGAGGGCTGAGAAACTATAAAGAAATAATCTCTAAAAAAAGAATAATAATCATATGATATACTACATGGTCTTGGTAAAGGTTATATTCTTTGGATGAATACTTGTAAAGGGTGATTTTTTCCTTGTTAACACATATATAAGAAAACAAACATTTCTGATTATTTCAGTTTAAAACTTCTTTTAAATGAGTTGAGAACGGTCACCACTGATCTCAAACATGATTTTTTTCTTTTTTAATATTAAAATTTCAATTGTTACCTATTAAAATTTTTAATAATGCACTACTCACTCTTTTAGCACGTACTATAAATATTAACATAAATTACAACCCTTCCCCTCTACTTTCTTTAAAACGGAGTTTTCATTGAAATTAGTTTATTGCATATTTCATGTAAGAAATATGCAATAAAGAATTCACATTTATAGTGAAGACAGCCATCCTTCACTATATATTTATTTTGAAGTGAAATACTATATCACGAAATAATTATTTTAAAATGTTGACGGGTTTACACAATTTGAGGCCCTTAATCTATTTTTGGAGACATCGACTTTTATGTGGCTTCATAGTTGTCTATTTTAAACACTCCTCAAGCCCTTCCATTTTCAATCCTAATGATTTTTAAAAAGCAGATATATTTTTTTGGTGTTGTAAGGAAGACATTTGCTTTGAGTAATAATTAACAGCTCAAAAGAATTTAATAGAATATAGAAATAGTGAATAGAAAATTCTTTTCTCGTATTATTACGGACGTAACAATATTATAATATTTCATTCTAAAAATTCGATGAGTTTTAAAAATTAGAAAAAGGAAAAATTACACTGAAAAGGACAATTGTTAAATTTACGCTGTAGGCACTTTATTTAATTAATTGTGTTAAAACAAGGATTGCATTTTCCATATATTTGTAAAATGGTAATTGCCAGATTTAAATGCATCAACTAAATTAAATTGATTTTAATGAGCTTGTTAATACAATCACCACTGAGTTTACTCACACATATAATGGGTTTATTTATAGGAAAACAGAAGCATGGATTAATACAGATTTTTTATTTTATAAAGCAACTAAATTCTATTACAGCAAATGGCTAGATGGCAAATGGGGTTTAAAAGTTCACCTTTTAACGCAATGTGTCAATTTTTAGAGGATTTTTATTTAAAAAAACAACGAAATTGTAAAAAATAACAACAACGAAATTGACATAAAATGATCTTTCTTTTATCTTTCTAGTAAACTAGCTAACCCGTGAACTTAACGATAAAATGATTTTTCTTTTATCTTTCTAGTAAACTAGCTGACCCGTGAACTTCACGATAAAATGATTTTTCTTTTATCTTTCTAGTAAACTAGCTGACCGGTGAACTTCATGATAAAATGATTTTTCTTTTATCTTTCTAGTAAACTGGCTGACCGGTGAACTTCATGATAAAATGATTTTTCTTTTATCTTTCTAGTAAACTAGCTGACCGGTGAACTTCACGATAAAATGATTTTCCTTTTATCTTTCTAGTAAACTAGCTAAACCGTGACATTCACGATAAAATTATTTTTCTTTTATCTTTCTAGTAAAATAGCTAACCCGTGAACTTCATGATAAAATGATTTTCTTTTATCTTTCTAGTAAACTAGCTAACCCGTGAAATTTACGATAAAATGATTTTTTTTTATCTTTCTAGTAAACTAGCTAACCCGTGAACTTCATGATAAAATGATTTTTCTTTTATCTTTCTAGTAAACTAGCTGACCGGTGAACTTCATGATAAAATGATTTTTCTTTTATCTTTCTAGTAAACTAGCTAACCCGTGAAATTTACGATAAAATGATTTTTCTTTTATCTTTCTAGTAAACTAGCTAACCCGTGAACTTCATGATAAAATGATTTTTCTTTTATCTTTCTAGTAAACTAGCTAACCCGTGAAATTTACGATAAAATGATTTTTCTTTTAACTTCTAGTAAACTAGCTGACCGGTGAACTTCATACCGTCTAGCAATGAATGAATGTGGTGTTGAGCTTATCTATACTTCAATTAGTATTTAATTATTAGCATAAGAGTTCAATAAACAGATATTTTCTTTCCTTACCTATAAATGCTCAATTTGAAAAATGTTTATTGTAATGTACAACAATAGTCAATTTAACTCATGAGCTCTGCAAGGAGTTATTGTGTGGTATTCACTCATGATTATAAAAGAAAAGACACTCTAAGTCTTCACACAAAAATGATTTAATTACATAACTCGTTTTGAACTCTTAGTGTTTATCTTCAGGTTGCATGACCTTATTCAGGCAGTGTGGTCAGGCTTAGTGTTTCTTTTCCTTTCATATCATTATGTATTTTGGTAATTTCATCGAAAAAAGTGTAACAATTCAAGGTTTTTAATTGATTTGTATTGATTGAACTGCATTTGGATGCACTATTTGTATTACACAAAAAAATTGGAAGGTTTTCCGTTGCGTGAGCACGTCAAGTACAGCTGTTAATGTGAGAAGCATGGATTGTTCAAATTCATTTCACACTCTTGTTACGATTGTCCTTGTGCTTTGTTGATGGTCATTTTAAAGTTGAGTCACACCTTTGCAGCTGCAAACTTTTGAATTTGTATTGCACATCTGTTAAAATGATTAGGATTTCGTGGTAACAGTACATCTTCATCTTTAAATTTTCCATTTAAAATTGTCCCTTTCGATTTTCAACTTTTCCACCAAAAGTCTTGTGCCATTGCATAGTTGTGGTGAATTGATCTTTTATTGAAGAATATTCAATTGGGGAAACAATTTTCAATATTAGAATATGAAATAGTTGCTCGGAAAATCATGTTAATTTAAGAATTCAGTTGCATAAATGACAACTTATTCTTGATGCATTGTGGTATTAATGGACTTGTACGTTGTTATGTCGCTAGGAATACGCTTTTGAATGCAGTATTTTTTTATTTTTTTTTTTTTATTATTTGAGGGTGACTATAGCACTGCGACTTAAAAAAAACCTATTGTACTTCCCCTCTTCTGTACTAAAGTACCCCAGCAGTTAGCTTTAACGCCTCCAAGAAGCTCAGAACTTTTGCAAGGTCCAGCGGTAAAAGTTTTTCTATGGTTTTGTAATCACTCCATATGGTAGTAATAACTCTATTACTACCCCTTTGAATGCAGTAATTGATTGTATTAACATCGTTGTTTTTGGCTAATAATATATTACAGCCAGTTGATGATTTCTTTAATTCTATGCCAAATTTGGGAAAACTACAACAGTTGACTAAACGATGGTAGCTATGATTTTTTAGAAAATTTTCGACAATATGATGCGTTTCATTCATTTATTGATGGCTATTTTTCCATTCCTAATTCGAAAAATATTTTGCGAAACGATAAGCAGATGCATAATTTTGTAATTGTACATATATATTGGTCTTCAAGTTCTATTTATGTGCGTGTTGACATAAAACTGATGATTGCACCATCTGAGAGCCGATGATTCCTATTTTCCTATTTATGAGCTGCAAATAATATTTTGCAACTCATCAGTAAAAATGACTACTTAAAGATATATTGATTGAAAAACACTCGGAAATCCACATATATTTCTCTTCAATAGTTTGATGGTATCAAATTAATTGATCATTTAATTTTTTTATTATTGTAAGTTCATTTTATTAATTTTATATTTTTCTAAATAAAAAATAAAGGTATTTTTTAAACCTCCTGTCAATTCTTGTCGTATTTTCTCCATAAATAATTAAAACCGTTCTTATACTCCTGAAAATGTTATAACCTGAAAAATTTTAATCAGAAAAGAATCTAATAATTTATAAAAAATATAATGATACTTCATAATTTATTTTTAAATTGGGCAGTGCAAATAATGTATAGCATTTGAATACAGGTAACGGGAGTTATTTTGAATTTATTTTTAGTCTGCGTATTTCTGAAAGTATTTTTGTCAATCTATTATTTTTATTTCAGTTTTTCGTTGCGTACAGTTTGTTTGAATTAGGACAAAAGATTCTTATATTTGAAGGGGGGGGGGGGGTGCCTATGCCAAGCTATTAATGAAAACATGTACATTTATATTTCTTCTACATAATTTTTCCATTTTTAATTATATATTTTCAGTAAAATGTTAGAAATATTTTAAAATAAATTGTAAGAACAGAAAATATATTTATGAAACAAATATAAATTTATTTTTTGGTAAATAAGAACTGATAAGCACTTGAATTAAGGCTGAAAGTGTACCAATTTCAAACTTTATCCTTATTATATATTAATAGTCATTTATGAACTATATACCGCAGGATGGAAAAAAAGTTAGGCTTAGTGTGCGTAAACGAGGGAAAGTTTTGGAGTCACTAGGCTGAAACGACTTGAGCTTTAAGTGGTTTGGAATGAGGCTAAATTATAAATTAATGTTAAGAACAATGTTAGCCTGGTTCTAAAGGTCCGATTCAAACAGTGTTCTATGTTTATTTTGAAAAGTAAAGTATTATTTCTAATGCACTTATAAGATAATGACATTAAATATGAAAAAAATGCATTTTTTGTATTATAAAAAGATAATGCATTAACTTTGTTCATTAGTGTTTAGCATAGTGATAAGGTGGTGACATTGTCAAAGACTGTTATTGTAATGTTTATAAACTCATATAGTTGTGCTAATATGATTACAGTGTAGTCATATTGCTGGCATATTGATAGTACATTGACAGATGATGACTGACACTGTGGTGTTAATATTTTCATTAAGTTCTGCTCATATTACTACAATCATATTGATACTACACTAGGTAGGGTTAGGTTGCAGTGATAGTCCAACAAGCATATTGATAGTACATTGACAGATGATGGCTGACACTGTGGTGTTAATATTTTCATTAAGTTCTGCTCATATTACTACAATCATATTGATAATACACTAGGTAGGGTTATGTTGCAGTGGTAGTCCAACAAGCATATTGATAGTACATTGACAGATGATGGCTGACACTGTGGTGTTAATATTTTCATTAAGGTCTGCTCATATTACTACAATCATATTGATACTACACTAGGTAGGGTTATGTTGCAGTGGTAGTCCAACAAGCATATTGATAGTACATTGACAGATGATGGCTGACACTGTGGTGTTAATATTTTCATTAAGTTCTGCTCATATTACTACAATAATATTGATACTACACTAGGTAGGGTTATGTTGCAGTGGTAGTCCAACAAGCATATTGATAGTACATTGACAGATGATGGCTGACACTGTAGTGTTAATATTTTCATTAAGTTCTGCTCATATTACTACAATCATATTGATACTACACTAGGTAGGGTTATGTTGCAGTGGTAGTCCAACAAGCATATTGATAGTACATTGACAGATGATGGCTGACACTGTGGTGTTGATATTTTCATTAAGTTCTGCTCATATTTCTACAATCATATTGATACTACAGTAGGTAGGGTTAGGTTCCAGTGGTAGTCCAACAAGCATATTGATAGTACATTGACAGATGATGACTGACACTGTGGTGTTAATATTATCATTAAGTTCTGCTCATATTCTACAATCATATTGATACTGCACTACGTAGGGTTAGGTTGCAGTGGTAGTCACACAAGGGAACACACTTAGGCTGAGAATTGGCCCTTTGTGATACCACACAATGAAGATTGATTCTACAGTGGGAGTCCTAAATTTTGCCTAACTCAAGTGTATTTAGAGTGGGGATCTTTAACGAGTACCTGGCATCGTACAGGCTCGAGACCGACAGTTTAAACGTCCTTCTCCGAGGGACGACGGGCCCAGATTTATTCACCTCTCGCATGAATAAATTGAGGTCCTGATAGGGATCGAACCCCGGTCATATCAGTTCAGAAGCGAGTACGTTAACCACTGGCGTTAACGTTAAACTGGCCCCTCTTTGACACTATACTAAGACAGACATTATATTGACAACAACTAATATTTCATTGTTAGTATACTCTCAAAGGCATATCAATATGATTTATTTATAGGGACTATTTTCAGTATAGTGATATAGCAGTGAAATTCCTGGTAATATTAAATAAAATATAATTTTATATTAAGTATCAATAAAAACAAGAAAGATTTACTGACTTAAAAAAACTCTACATATACTGAATAAAAATGATAGACTACCACTTTTCTAAAAGAAAAAAATTAAAGGTATAATAGAAATTATATTATATATTTATTTTATGATATCTACAATTCTCAGGTGACAAAATAAAGTCAGATTGGGTAATTTTTTCTGCAGAACTCTTACATTTATGATTAACTTTAAATTAGTAAGCCATCACAAGATGTGTATTGGCATAAATTTTTGCCAAAAAAAATTCAGTAATAAAGAAAAAATCGATCAAGCCCTGAAAAGAAAAGTTTGTTTTTGCTTTAGATTGTGGAAATAAAGACTTTGATTCTTCGGTTGATTTGCTACTAGGTAGGATATTTATTTTATTTGTATTATATAAACAAAGTAATTGAAAATATTAATGCCATAATTAATTCTTCTTGTTACGCAATATTTTGTTGTTGTATAGAAAGTGATGATCAAACAATAACATGAAATGGGAAAACAAGACTAAGATCTTTCAACCGTAACAAGCGGTCTTCCTCAGAGTCAAAAACACTTGCTACAGTTGAAAAATCTTAGTCTTGTTTTGCCATTTCATATTGTGGTTTGATCATTCATTGTTATTTCACGTGTTTATGTGAAATCTTTTTATTAAAGAAAGTGAATGCTGTATGAAGTCGGCTCCATTATAGTTACAAGCACTAAAGGAGAATGAATGAAAGTTCAAAGCTAAGAAGAATATATCAACGGAATATAGGAAACGAGGAATTAACAGCAGACATTATTACATACTAGAATAAGAGAAAACTGAGTATAAAACAAAAGCTTTGTTGGTTTTGTTGATTATATTTCAATGCTCGCCGTTATAGGCATTCTCTTTTGAGTTGTTCTAAAGGCGGAAAGTGTAGAATATTCATTGTGGTGATTGGTAAACCAATTATTGGTTAACTCTTACTAACCTTGGTTCCCTCTTACATCCTATATATGCAACGTTCTACCACAATAAGAAATAAGAAAAAGACTATAATCTTTCAACAGGAACAAGTGGTCTTCGTCAGAGTCAAATCCCAACTCTCCCTGAGTTAAAAAAAGATCTTGGCCTTTTTTTTTTTTGTCAGTTCTTGTTATGGTTTGGACGTTGATTATTATTTCACGTGTTTATTGTGAAATTTTGTTATCCTATATATGCGTATATAATGTTTTATAGTTAAAACTATATGAATATAAATAGAATTTACTATTATAAACCTTCTATAATAATGTTTATTATATAAATAATGGTGCAAACTAAATTACACTTTTCTCGTTCGTTTACTCTTCGACATTGTTAATTGTATTTAGTTTACTTATTTTTTTGATCCAACAAATTCATTAAATTCTTGTTGTTTATTTATATGCTAAAGTCAATTTATTTATTCCTTGTGGAGTTTTAAATTGAATAGCATTAGCCATACAATGTTATAAATTTTATTATCAAAATGTAAAATATTATTCAAAATCTATTTGAGCTGGTGGAAGTTTTAAATTATTAAGCGTTGTGGTAAACGTTTTGAGGATTGTATATTGGTAGGAAAGGTGACGCGACGATAAATCTCTGTTAAGGGATGAAACTGGACCAGTTGACGCTCTCTTGTCCAAAGCTAAATGGATCATGGTTGTGTGATTAATGAGTGACAATCTAATTACATTTGTGGTGCAATGGCCTCAGTAACGTCCCAAATCAAACCGGACAATCGCTAACTTAGTCGGGCGAGCAAACATCTATTAAATACAGGGATACAATTACTTGAGCTCTACACGAATGTATGAAACAAATGTACAGATCATTTTCAAAATGAAATCATTGTTGAATAACTTTCAAAATGAAATCAAAGCAATTTAAAAAGTCTGTAATGCCTTACACTCACTTTACTATAAGTGAACATAATGTCAGTTTGGTTTTAATTTTCATTTAATGCGCCTACCGCGCAGATGTAATGTCAAACACTCTGGTAAAGTATTATCGAGTTTATGGATAAAAAGCTTATATTTTTATTTGTTTTAATATAGGCTTGAGAACATAAGAACTTGTTTGTTGATTTTTCCTACATTTTCATTAGTAGGGTTTAAGAATTGCTCGTTCATCAAACCATTTATTTTAAATAGATGGCTGATCCTGAAGTTCGGGAAACACCTTGTCAATTATCTCTCGCTGTGTGCTTAAAAACAAATGAAATTGAAATCAACTAACAATACCTACTTGCTATATCTGTTTATTTAAAAAAAAAAAACATATCTGTGAAGTTAACCAAAGCCAGCTTAAAAAGTCCATAACTTCGCTTCTATGTTGAGTTTTCAATCCATTTAAAACTTCGATTTTCCTTTAGGCATACACAAACCCACTTTCAAAGTTTCAGCTTGCTAGGCCTTATGGTGGCTGAGTTTATTTGCGACAAAATCGTATGCTTAAAAGTCCATAACTTTGCTTCTACATTGAATTTCTTATCTATTTAAAGCTTATATTTTATGTTAGACATACACAAATCTATTGTCAAAGTTTCAGTTTGTTATGTCTAATTGTAGCTGAGTTTACTTGTGACAAAATTTTGGGGACAAACTGACAAGCCGACAGACAGACATTTGTTTAATGGTGGATTCGGTTTTTCTAATGTATGAAACGCAAAGATAACTTGGAATGACTCAGTTCTAAGCAATGCACAGACAAAACCTTTCTTTTATTTCTATAGATAACAAACTTGAACTAATTTAATTAGAACAATAACAATATGTAAATATTGTTATTGTTATCATTATTAAAGGAAGATCCTTTTTTTAGTGGGTCGGGACCCCCAACCTCACATACCCTAAGCAAGACGTCTTGCTAAGGGATCTGATGAACAGATTTTTCCACATCCTACGACGAAAAAAAAAAAAGGAAGAGCCTGAGTCTAATCATTCTTATATTACCTTTTATAGTTTCTAAAAATCAGCATTTAGACATAATTTTACTTACAGAAGTTTTTGATAGTTCTTGTAGAAGTAACCCTACTTATTTTGGCGTTGTTAATGATTTGCCAAAAACCTTTGATCTCTCAAACGCGATTGCTCATATCAAACGTCTTTAAAGGTTCCTACTTCTTCCAGACATAGAATAACATTCTTCATATGATGTTGATATCAGCTTATATAATAGATGGTTAACAGGACAAGACCAGTTAAAAATTCTACTACAATATCTTTTGACACTACACTAAGACAGACACTATATTGACAACAACTTATATTTCGTTGTTAGTATACTCTCAAAGGGATATCAATATGATTTCTTTATAGAGACTATTTTTAGTATAGTGATATGGCAGTGAAATTGCTGGTAATATTAAACAAAAGATAATTTTACATTAAGTATCAATAAAAACAAGAAAGATTTACTGACTTAAAAAAAATTCTACATATACTGAATAAAAATGATAGACTACCACTTTTGGTATGTACTGTAGTACATATTTTACTACAATAATTTCTTTGAACATTTATTATTTTCTTTACAAATTAAATTCATATCAAAGTCTGCCCAATGATTGACGATTCTATCTAAGATGAAGATGAGCTCTTTAGAGAAACCCAATTGTACTGGTCAGTGCGTGAATAAATGACTGAACAGTCAAGGGTTGTCGTTAGGAAGAAGAAGAAGGACATAAATTAAAATTCAGTTTGATTGAAATTTTTAAGGCTAATTAGGCCTGATTGATCTAATCAACTTTGACTTACTTCCTCCTTAAGAAGGTAATGCAAGGAAAAAATCGCATGAAAAAATTACCAACTGATTTCTATATTTTGATTGCCGTCATCATCGAGAGAACAGTGGTCGGCGAAATGTCATGGTACTAATGTATTGTGTTGAAAAGTTTCAAGAATTTACTTCTTGGTTTTTTTCTACTTTGAATATACATATTTGGAAATTATTCCTAATCGATAGTTCATCAGGTTTAAAAGTTATTCTTATCCGACGTGATACACATCGTGTTGCAAATTCCAATACTAAAAATTGTTAATTATTTACTTGTGATTTTTCAATTACAATTCTGTGTTCAGTTTTTAAAGCTTTGATTTGATGATAACATTGAACTACCTGAATTTCTTCTTGCTCTTTGATCCTTTCAAAGGAATTCCCAGTTTATTTTACTTCTTTTGAAACACTGTCAAATGCTTTTCTCTAAACCCTTCTGTTTTTTGTTGATCTAAAAAAAAATATCAAAAAACTTTTTTTCTAGTAAGAAAAACACATTTCCTGAGAGTACAAACATATTTACTTTTAATCTTTCTTTTTTTTTAAAAAAAATAAGGGTTAATAATAAAACAGGTACCAGAACTCACACACACACACGCACACAAACACGCACAGACACACACACACACACAAAACGCGCGTGTGCACACACACTCACATACACACACACACACACACACACAAAACGCGCGTATGACTTAATTCAATTCTTTTATTTAAAAAAAAGTTAGTAGTATAAAGTAGATCGTTACATAAACTTAATTCAATTCTCTTATTTATTAAAACTTATTACTGTAAAGTAGATCGTTACATAAACTTAATTCAATTATTTTATTTAAGAAAAAGTTAGTAGTATAAAGTAGATCGTTACATAAACTTAATTCAATTATTTTATTTATTAAAAAGTTATTACTATAAAGTAGATCGTTACATAAACTTAATTCAATTCTCTTATTTATTAAAACTTATTACTGTAAAGTAGATCGTTACATAAACTTAATTCAATTATTTTATTTAAGAAAAAGTTAGTAGTATAAAGTAGATCGTTACATAAACTTAATTCAATTATTTTATTTATAAAAAAGTTATTACTATAAAGTAGATCGTTACATAAACTTACTTCAATTATTTTATTTAAAAAAAAGTTATTATTATAAAGTAGATCGTTACATAAACTTAATTCAATTCTTTTATTTAAAAAAAAGTTATTATTATAAAGTAGATCGTTACATAAACTTAATTCGATTATTTTATTTAAAAAAAAAGTTATTATTATAAAGTAGATCATTACATAAACTTAATTCAATTATTTTATTTAAGAAAAGTTAGTATTATAAAGTAAATTGTTACATAAACTTGATTATTTTATTTAGCTCAAGTTGGAAAAATTGACAATTACTGAAATCTTGTTGTTAAGAGACTTTTTTTAGAAAACATCGTTTGTTAATTGGCCACGTGTAGTGTTAGATTATTTCTGCCTCCCTTTATTATTTGTATTAATTTTTAATGATGAAAATAGTCTTCAAAAAACATCTAGTTAGCTTTATAATTTAAATAAGCTGTAAATTTTTCACTTTTAAATGTTATTTGAGAAAAAAATCATATTTTTTTAAAGAAGAATTATTAGTTAAAAAGTTTAGCAGAGTGGAAATAACAGGGTTATAATTTATAAATTTTTATGTCTCAGAAAATTTTAAATCTTTATAAATCAAAATGGATGTTCATCTGTATATCTCTTATTTCATGCTTTTATGTGAAATATTGCATATATGTATATATATATATATTTGTGTATTTTGGGAGCAGAACTTCCTTCATACATGTCTCATTAAATACTTTGCTTATTTTTAGTCTAGTCCGTTTTTTGCATAGCTTTTCTAATTTTCTTATATGATTTTTCGTTCTTTCAGTTAAAATATACACTGATTCCCCGAATGATTTATTATTAAGATTACTTACACTGTTTCCGACGTTTCGATCATCTCTGATCATTTTCAAGGATAAAAAATACAATAAATAATTTTTATTGATCTTTAGATAATGTTACAAAATTGTTATTGAATTATTTATCTTTGAAAATGATCAGAGTTGATCGGAACGTCAGAAACAGTGTAAGTAATCTTAATAATAAATCCTTCGGGGAATTGGGGTATAATTTACCTGAAAGATTGAAAAACTATATAAGAAAATTAGAAAAGCTATGCAAAAAACGGACTAGACTAAAAATAAGCAAGGCATTTCATGAAACACACACACACACACACACTCACACACATATATATATATATATATAAGTTATCTTTTGTGTCCTGGATCGACTGTGCCAGTTATCTTTTGGGTCGAGTGGAAGGAAGGCTTTGTTTTAAAAAAAATAATATTTATTAGGACACAAAGATTAATTAATATTTTAAATATACTGTGTATGAACAACTTATTTGACATACACAGGGAAGTCTGAGAGAAATACCACATGGAGAGTGTCACAATTACAATTATGTCAGTCTTTATTAATAAAAGGAGCTTTGGCCAAACCAGACTATGTTGATTCTACGTAAAGTATCAGATCCTGACCGTCAAACAGGTGGACTGGAAAACAGGCTGGCTTCAGAGGTAGATCGTGGTGGTCCAAGGTCCTAGGTAGACTGACGAGTGGCAGCGTCTCCGTTGGCTTCTCAAGATGATCTTCGAAGAGGGTGGGGCCAGACGCCTATTTATGGGGTTTATTGGGCGAGTCAGCGTTGCTGACTCTTCATTGGGAAATTAGGCTAGACGTCAGAGACCTTATAGGTCAGTGGCCTTACGCCACTTGGCCTACTTGAACTGCCAAGATAACTTATATATATATATATATATATATATATATATTTGTGTATGATGGTACCAAATCCTCACGTAAACATGTTTCATTAAAGTACACAGCAGCCTCTGCGTTAACAACTTTTAAGCTGATCTGCTTGTTTCATTAAAGTACACAGCAGCCAAGCTTTTAACACCAGCCCACCGCAAAGCTGTTCGTAAATTGGATCAGACCAGCTTAAAAGGCGTTAACGCAGAGGCTGTGATGTACTTTAATGAAATATATATATATATATATACTTTTTTTCGTTGGAAATACGATCCAAAACGGACAAATATAGTTCAATATAAACAAAGAAACAGAGAAATCAGAAGAACACACTTACAGTCTCTAATTTTTGGTTTGAACCGTCTTCAGGAGAGATAAGAGAGGGAAACCAAGCGCACTGGATCAGAGACGGTTGGAGACCCTCTCCGTCTCCAACCGTCTCTGATCCAGTGCGCTTGGTTTCCCTCTCTTATCTCTCCTGAAGACGGTTCAAACCGAAAATTAGAGACTGTAAGTGTGTTCTTCTGATTTCTCTATGTTTCTTTGTTTATATTGAACTATATATATATATATATAGGTGTGTTCTCTAATCGGGTTTCGGTCAATTTTCCAGGATAAAAAATTAAACTCTCATTGCCAACGTTTCGGTTTTATTTAAAACCTTCTTCATAGGCCTACAAACAGAGGATAATAAGAAATCACATATCAACATCAAACATCTACACAATATGAAAATGGATTGTTACAACTTATGAATATTACAAGCAGAAATATTTCAGAGATACATAAGAACAATATTACTTACAGAAGTAAGAATTTTTTAACTAAGAAAATGAAATTTACATTATTTAAAGTAACAACAATGTTAACTGGACAAAACCTCCGACTAGACTAATAAGATAACATTACACATAACCTCAACACTGTTCACTCAAGGGAACTAAATAAATCAAATTTCACTAAAACTCAGCACAACACTCCAGAATAAATATTACTTAAATTAGTAATATCACTTCTATGATTAATCGAACTTAGATCCTTTTTAATATATAACATTCAAGTATTTTCCTTCTTTGCTCATCTTTTTCTTTTTCTATTATAGTTGTATCTAAACCCCGATTAGAGAACACACCTATTCTATCAAACGGTCGATATATTATTGAATCTGTTATATATATATATATATATATATATATTAATATTATATACATTATATTAATAATAAGTATATATAATTAATATTAAGTGCATATTTATAATATAATAGTGTATATGTTTTATATATATATATATATATATATATATATATAACTAATATACACTATTTTTTATTGAGTTTGCTCAACTCAATAATAATAGTATAGGACAACATTATCTGAATAATAGAATTGTTAAAATATATCCACCTTATGACCATAAACTTATCATATATATATATATATATATATTTATAAAAGATATATTATATAATATATAGATAACCTTTAACCGACAGAACGTATTAACTATAATTGATATTATAAACAAACTAAACAGAAATTTAATTATTATGGCTTTCATTTGTATTCTTTGACTGGAAATAAGATCATACTATTCAATTGCCCGCTCACTGAGTATTTTATTCAAAGCCCTGTGAACTAGTTAATTCTACGATCTAGTATATGTTACAGTAAAAAAACAATTTCTTTTACTCTGGCAAACATGAGCTCCAAGTATTAAATGAAATTTTATAAACTCATTTAAAAATTATATAAATCTAAAAATTTGATTGTAGGTTGGTTTATAAATGTCTTGAGATTCCTATGGTACATTGAGTACTAATTTTTTTGTATCGTTTATACATAGATCTTGTTATGAATTTCCATTAGTTAAAATGTATCTATATTTTTTCAAACATATTAAATAAATTTTTTAAGTTATTAACAACATAAATTATTGTAAAACGGTCTAAATATATGGATTTTAATATGAAATATCGCAAGGATTTTTAGGAATGTACTATTTATATAACTTTAACTAAATACCAATATAAAAATATTTTACATAAACACGTGAAACAACAATCAATGATCAAACCACAATAAGAAATGGGAAAACAAGACTAAGATCTTTCAACCGTAACAAGCGGTCTTCGTCAGAGTCATCAGTTGGGTTTTTGACTCTGACGAAGACAGCTTGTTACGGTTGAAAGATCTTAGTCTTGTTTTCCCATTTCTTATTGTGGTTTGATCATTGATATACCAATATGTAGATAAATACCCGACTTAAACTAAATAAGCAATAAGAATATATTTCTAGAAATTTAGCGACTAGGAGTGTAAAGTGTGAGATAGCTACGTTAATATAAATGTTAATTAGAAAATATCTTTAAAGTAGATGGGTTTAAAAATAATATAAATATAGTGCGATCATATACTGATTATAATATAATTATAATTGTGTAATTTTTCTATATGCTTTATTTAAGACTCTAAAAATAGGGTTCAAGGGGAAAATTAGTGTTTTTAATACAGTATGAGCGAAGACCCAAGAAGTAAGTTATAGTAATCAAGCAACTAAATAAAAGTATATTTGTCTTAAAATATATGTTGGTATATAAGGTTATGGTAACATAAATAATATTGTTGGAAATCCTTCTTGAAAACATGTTAAACTTTATGCTGATCTCATATTTTATTACCTTTCTTAAGAATTGAAAATGAAGAACTCTAGAAAAACTCTCAAAAATAGTAATAAATCATGAAATTGTTATGGGGTTTTTGAACACAAGATTATAGGTGTAACAATATTTTGTTACTGGTGGCATGCACCGGATACATCACGAAGTTCCTATTATACTAAAAAAAAACATGAAAAAAATGTATTTAATAAAAAATAGTAAAAATTATAGCTAATATTTGAAGAAAATGAAATAGTTTTTGAGGAAATTCTAGTCTTCTGTGAGTAAAAAAAAATTGTTTTTAGGTATCACCAAGGTGACATTTTGACCGGGTATGCTTTAAAAATGATCGAATCATGCACAGTAAAATTGATCTGCCCTGCAGACTAACAAATGTGTCTGAGTTAGAGAAAAAAATGACGGTAGTCAAAACAATAAATGTATATTTAGAAAAGCATCTAACATTAGGATAATATTCTAACATAGTCATGATGTTTATGAACCGGTTATCAAGTGTTATTGCTCGTACTCTTCACTTGACGGCTTCAGTGTTTCCACTGTCCTTTTTTTCTGATATCTTGACATGAGTACAACACTTCTTTGTATTGCTGTGAAGTACCTTGATTGTAAAATTCAGAAATTCATCTAAAACTAAAACGTTAGTTTAACAAAATAAAATTGATTTATGCTAAATGATTTTTCCTGATTTATTGAATTTATTAAAAAAAAAAAAATAAAGAAACCAGTGATTGAATTTAACAAGTAATAATACAGTTAATTACTATGGTAATATAGAAGGCTAAGTTGACTATTCTGAAAGTTTAATAGGGAAGTCAGGCAATATTGGTAGCGTGCTTTACTAAAGTTTAAATGATGCTTGATCTAATATACTTGAAACAGTGACGCCTGATTTACAACAGGCTGCTTTTTAAAAACTTCCCTGTAATCACGTGCTCTTGGTTATCTCATAGTGTCTGTTAAATAAATATAAGTATTCTGCTGCTTTTCAATATAAGTGCCAGCATTAAACAAATGTTTCTAGAAACATGTTTCTAGACATGTTGAATGTCTAATGTTGTAAATATGTCCCACTAATTAATTTTATTTTTTTTCACATTAATTTACTTGTTAGGTATTTTTTTTTTAAATAAAACTTTAATTGTTAATTATTAATATAAATATTTACTTTTTAAAAATTGCTATTATGAAACTTATTGTTTTTAATATCTGATATTAAAAACGCTGAAACAAGTTAAATAATAATTCAGCTAAAATTGATTTAAAACTAATATAATGAAAGAAAAATGTAATTGAAAATATTAAACCATATCGTCCACGTAGCTTTAATAAAATTTAAATTAGCTTAAAACATTATAGATTTTTGAAACAAATGGAATATCTGTATTAATACTGGTGTTACATGGAATCGGTATTGAGTCAAGTGGGTTAAAAGGATTGTAATATGGTTACAGCAGAGCATAAAGTTTTAATAACAGTGTGATCAATCAATTATTTTAAATCATTATTGATTAATAATAAGGACAATAAAATATTTATCAAAAAAAATGTTCAGTGAAATATAACTGATACACAGATGAAAAGCAGATGGAGTGAGGAGAAATATTGTTGAAACAGTTTTAACAATATTTAGAATTACTGAGAAATGAATATCAAAACGTGTGGAAACGTTCAGTAGATCATCAAAGGACAAACTGGGACACAGATAGAATGGAAACCGATCCCCTTACGGGCCTAAAACATCAGTCCTTCGGTCTTTTTGTTTGATCGTATGTTTGGGTACAACTACTTAGAACAATGCCTAGAACTGTTGCCCGAGTTCTGTTTCTTTAACTAAATTGTTAAGGTTTGTAGGGGGGGTCAGGCTAACTCAGTGGTTATGTGCTCACCTCAGAACTGATAGGACCGGGGTTCGATCCTCATCTGGCCCTCGATTTATTCACGCTGAAGGTGAATAAATCTGAGTACGTCGTCCCTCGGAGAAGGACGTTAAACCGTCGGTCTCGAGCCTGTATGATGTCAGGTACTCGTTAAAGATCCCTACTCTAAATACATTTGGATAAGGCAAAATTTAGGACTCCCACTGTAGCATCAATCTTCTTTGTGTGATATCACAAAGGGCCAATGCTCGGCCTACGTGTGTTCCCTTGTGGAACTGCCACTGCAACCTAACCTAACCTAAGGTTTGCAGTGGAGTCAAAGCCCCAAGTGTTCGGGTTCGGGAGAAACTGTCTGCGGCCTTCTAGCGCAGTATAGTCTCTATGTGGATTACAGTTTCTTTTGTCTCCTCACAGAGTCCTCACTTCTGTCGATTCTCTTAAGAGGCCGACTTGACTGAGACGTATGAATTTAAATCAATTCACGTGAACTTTGTGAATGAATTGTAATTTGAACCTCCTCACCCTAAGCATTCTTCTTAGGACCCGGCCTAACCTCAATAGTAACTGTATTAATTTTATTTACCTTTTGTTCATATTTAACTATTTTTATTATATAATATTAATTGTTTTTTTAATTATTAAGATTTATTTGATTTATTTATCTCTTTAGTTTTATCGTCTTTCATGTAGTTTTTAATTAATTATTAATTGCCAATACCAATTAAAGATTCCCTGCTCTAATAAAAGTTTATATATAATAAATAATAGAAATATATAATTATAGTAATTATATTTTAATGATTACGATTATATTATATATTATCATTATAATTACAATGATGTAATAACTAACACAAAATTTAGTTATTAAATAGGTAATAATTATTACGAGTAAAATATCGTGTTGAAACAACACATTATTTTATATTTTGATAAAGAGGGTGCCGTTAATTTTGCTAGATATAAAAATTTGTCTGTGTGACCGTTGAAAATAATGTTATTTGGATTGTGTTTTTTTTTATTTATTTAATAATGGGGCTCTTATTTTTTTCGTACAAAAGTTTATTAGAAAGAAGTTTTATAACTAGTATTGAAAAAAGTATATATACACTGATGAATTTTAAAACTTTCTGTGTTTTATATTTTAAGTCTATCAAATATCAAGCCGACTTAGTTATGAAAGGTATTTTTTTTAAAAAAAAAATTAAACTTTAATTGTTAGGCTAAGTGACATTGTAATAAGATTGTATTTGAGCGCTTGTATAAGCCTGCCTGGATTATTTTAAAGGCAACGAAGTTTAAAGTAACTGCAGACTTCTCAAGAGGGCTAGGTTGAAGTGGTTGTCAACTTTTCGCAGAAGCTTCGCTAAAAACCAAGACTAAAACACCCATCGTAATAGGCATACTGAAGTCATCTGTAATTATTCATTTCAGTCCTCGTCTACTATATTCATTTTAATTGTTAACTTGAAAGAGTTTTTAATCCTAAATTAATGACTTTATAACAATATTTTATTTCTTAAAAATCATATAAACTTTAAATGGCTTATTCCTTTTTTATTCGATTATATGCAACAAAACAAGTGTTTAGATCTTTAAACATTTTTATTTTACAAAACTAATTTTGTTATTGACTGAAAAAATGGACAATTTTTAAATACTTCTTTGGTTTAAGTAAATGAGCACATCATAATCTATATAAATAAAAGAAAAGTTTTGTCTGTACATTGCTCAAAACTGACTCATTTCAAGTTAACTTTACGTTTCATACATTAGAGAAACCAAATGTACTCTTAGAAAAGGTTCTGTCTGTTGGTTTGCCGGTTTATTTGTAAAATTTTGTCACAAGTAAACTCAGCCACCAAAAGACATAGAGAGCTGTAACTTTGACAGTAAATTTATGTATGTCTAACGTAAAATCTAAGGTTTGAATGGATTGAAAATTAAATGTAGAAGCAAAGTTATGGACTTTTAAGCTGTCTTTGGCAAACTTTATAGACATCTTTATTTTGGAAATATATAGGTATAGCAAGTAAGTATTGTTAGTTGATTTCAATTTCATTTGTATTTAAGCTCTTAGCAAGAGATAATTGACAAGGTGTTTACCGAAGTTTAAGATCTGCCATCTTTTCAGTATAACTGGCTTTGTGAACGAGCAATTCTCACACCTACAAATTAACATGCAGGAAAAATTAATAAACAAGTTCTTGCACTATATAAAGCTGAGGAAAGAACTTACAAGTCAGTAAACAGAGTGATCAGTGATGAGGAGGCAATGCATTATCCAAATGAATTTCTTGACTCCGTAACTCCTCCTAGACTGCCTGCTCATAGATTAGGTTAGGTTAGGTTGCAGTGGCAGTTTCACAAGGGAACACACTTAAGCCGAGCATTGGTCCTTTGTGATACCACACAATGAAGATTGATTCTACAGTGGGAGTCCTAAATTTTGCCTAACTCAAGTTTATTTAGAGTAGGGATCTTTAACGAGTACCTGACATCGTACAGGCTCGGGACCGACAGTTTAACGTCCTTCTCCGAGGGACGACGAGCTCAGATTTATTCACCTCCCGCATGAATAAATCGAGGGCCAGGTGGGGATCGAACCCCGGTCCTATCAGATCAGAGGCGAGCACGTAACCACTGAGCTAGCCTGACCCCCTCTGCCTGCTCATAAGTAAAAACTTAAAGTAGGGGCATCAATCATGCTGTTACGAAACTTGAGTGACAGTAAATAATTCAAAAGGCCAAACTCTGTCTACTGCAGGAATTGAAGTGAGTGAGACAAAGTGTTTCTCACATGATAATCTGTATGTTGCTTGCTCAAGAGTCAAAGATTCCAACACTCTGTTCTGCCATTCACTTGAAGTACAGACAGCTAATGTGGTGTATACAAAGGCACTTACTTAACGCTGTGCTAATAAATATATTTTTTCTTATACTGTAATTGTTCTAATAATATTTGGAAATATCACGTATCATCTCTGAATTTTTGTAAAAACCCATCAAAGGTGGTCACGTTTGCTAGTCATCCATAAATGTAAAAACCAGGAAATTCGGTCCAAATATTATGTATTTGATTTTAGAGGAATTTTAAAATTCTGATAAAGAGTGTTCTTTGTGATTTGTCAGTTAACAAAGTAACAAAGATGTGCTAAAGTTACACTTGTGACGCTGATTTTTGATGGAAGTATTGAATCTCCCCAAGGATATTACATTGGGCGTCTTGAATTCTGCTCAACTCACATTAAAAAGGGATCTGTAAGTTATTCCTGACATGATAATGGTTTGAAACCGCCGGTTTTACATTCTCTTCAAGGGATGTCCTCTCCAAATCAGAGGGCTAGAGACGAGAATGCCTGCCACTGGGCTACCCTTGGCTATTTAACCACGACTTCACACACATAGAATATTACTAAAGGTGAGATTATAAAAGTGTAACTGTTGGAAAAAACAAACCTATTTTTAGATTCAAAATACTGGAGTTAAATTGTAAATCTGGTTAAAATTTGGCAGAATATCTAAAATACGGAATCATAAATTAATGCAGACAGCCATATTTCATATCATTAGAAAATAAGCAGAACATAAGCTAGTATTCTAGACATTCAAAACAATTTATTGAATATATAGATATATTGAATATATTGACTATATAAAAAGATTTCACATAAACACGTGAAATAACAATAATGATCAAACCACAATAAGAAATGGGAAAATAAGACCAAGATCTTTCAACCGTAACAAGCGGTCTTCGTCAGAGTCAAAAACCCAACTGAACGTTCAGTTGGGTTTTTGACTCTGACGAAGACCACTTGTAATGGTTGAAAGATCTTGGTCTTGTTTTCCCATTTCTTATTGTGGTTTGATCATTGATTGACTATATGTTGAATGTATAATATTCAAGAGAATACCGATGTCTCACAGTTAATAATATCAAGATACTGTAGAAATGATATTCTGTCTTTTCTAGTAATACATTCAGTTTTAGGTGGTATTCATATATTCTTGAAAATTATTGACAGAGATAGCTCTGTTCTGGTGTTGTTCTAAAAAAAATCAATATGTACCGGGCACATTTATTATTCTTACAGTTTATCTACTTTTAGTTGAACTGATCCCGTTTTGACTTCTCCCAACATATGAACAAAAATCAGCATATATAAAAATTACGCGTTTTGAATTTGTAGGTTTTTCTCAATCAGGTTTATCAAACTAGTCTATGTGCTTGCTCCTTCTAGTTTTGCATTAGATATGACCTTAATATATGATTCACACAAGGAGTTCTTGAGGAATTTGGTCATAAAACCTACAACTCCTGATTATAAGCCAAGGTTTCGCCAAAAATTTTTTGGCATTTTCAAGGCTAAAAAACAATTTAATATTGACATAAGTAAAGCAAGATAAATACATTAATGGACACCACCCAACAGAAAACAAACAACACAAACAAAAATTGAAAAAATTGAAAAAAACAAGAGAACCACAAAGGATAATAAAATACCTTGTTTTATTATTATTCTTATTAATTAAATGTCGGTTTTTCAATAAAACGCGTTGTGTTATATAACATGGAGTCTTGGTTCATATGTAGTAAGGATTAGAAATAAAAATTAAATGAAATATGTACCAATAAAACTGATGAAAATCACTGCTGTTCAAAGCACTTTGTTATGTGTATTATTCTTGGTTGTGATAGCTCAGTTGTTCAGGTATGTCTGATTGTAACTTGTTTGATTATCTTTTCCATTTTTTTCATTACATATGGATATAGATTTCCCCGAATATAATGTTTTATAAACATAATATGGTTTTCAATCATTTACTGTTGTTCTTTAGGTTAGTCTGCTAATGTTTCTTCTCACTAGAGCTGATGAACTTGTAGAAGAATACACCTTTTTGTTTAATAGAACTTTGTTTATTCAGAGACTTCCCTGTAATTTCGAATCATTGGTGCACAACATTGAAGATATTAGGGTAAATACAAATATGAAACTTAGGGTAATTATACTCTGACAGTTGGAAAACTGTGTAACTTCATAAGATAGTAAAAAAAAAAAATTATCTTATTAAGAAAAAAATTAAGAAAATATATGAATTATTAAAACTAGTTATTTTAATAATATATTGAACATTATATATAAGTAATATAATAAAAAGAGATAATGACACAACAAGAAATATGATTGTCAGTAATTTATTCCTTTTGAAACTTCTAAAATTATATAAACTCTTAAGTTCAATAATTTATATCTGTTTATGTTGGCAAAAAACTAACTGAACAGAAGTAAAAACAAGATTAATTAATTCTTGTTCTTTATTAAAACGTCGAAATCACCTAAGATCTTGCCAGAAAGTGTAACTACGAATCCAAACGCAGAGATACATCATTCTCTGGTAATGGCATTCCAGAGCAAAATGAAGGCATGTTCTCTTCCATTCTACTGGACTTCTAATTATAAAATGTTCTAAAAACTATGATTTTCTAAATTAAAGTCAATTAATTAAACAATTTTATTGACTCAGTTTAATGAGAAGAGATTTAGGGTATTTATATACTCTTTAATTAAGAGGGTCGTTTACAAAGAAGTGCTTATTTTAATAATTAAAGGGATATCAATTGAGCATTTGACAAACTTATTCCTATTTTGAAAAAAAAATATTAAAACGCTAATAATTTAATAAACATAATAAATAACAAGAACTTTTCTTTGTTTTGCTCTGCTGTATTTCATATTTAAATAAATATGTATATACTTATATATATATATATATATATATATATATATATATATATATATATATATATATATATATATATGGTTCACACAGGAAAGAGAAAAACAAATAAAGACACACACAAAAAAGACTCACAACGATATTTCGACAGTCGTCGTCATCGGGCATAAGTAGTCCCTTTGAGTAGTTGAAGCTAACTCTCTCTCTCTCTCTATTTATATATTTTATAATACCATAATATAAAATGGGAAAAAAAGACCATGATCTTTCAACCGCAACAAGGTGTCAAAACCCTGTCGTTTTCATATTTTGGTTTTATCATTGATTGTTATTTGACGTGTTTATGTGAAATCTTGTTATATATATATATATATATATATTATGAGTGTATGTGTATATACTACAATATTTTCCTTATTGAGGTTTGGTCCAGATTTGATAAGAAGAATGGTATAGAATCCTCAAGTAGGCTATATACGTACTAGAGTAATCGAGTTCTATTTCAGTATGTACTCTAAAGTTTTAAATGAATTGTTTTAGAACATCTTCAGTAGTTATTGATATTTATAAGTAGTTTTTAATATTATGTAACCAACAGTTCTGCTGCTGGACAAATGTGCGACCATTCAAACGCTGTGATTTTCATTTTATGTTCTTAATATAAATTGAGTTCGTTTTAGTTAAAGATATTAGATTGATTGGTTTTGGCAAAATATAGTAGCCGTAGTCTCCTTTGCCTTAGTATTCTGCAGGCAAGGGAAGATGACTTGTGATGAAAGTAATTTCTAAAAGTAATTTATTATGATGGTGAAAAAATTCGAGATTTTGAAGGAATTACATATATTGAGGTCTCAGAAGTCGTTTTATGAAGTCTTTTCAATGATGTCAGTGTGTGTGTGGGTGGGTGGGTGAGTAGTATGTATCCAAAGTTTGTTGCCACGCCACGGCCCAGAATCATTGATGGATCAAATTGATATTTTATACAAAAATGGGCCTCATAGTGTAGATGAGCCCTATTGTTTGAGAGCAATTATGTATGACGGGAAAGTCACTTTTTTTTTGTCAAAAACCTGTTTTTAGACTACTTGTTTTTCTCTTAAACTATCAGTTGTGGAGTCTTGAAATTTTACCATTATCTTTAAGGCCAAAAAATCACTAAAGAAAAGGAACTTTATAACAGAGTAAAACACGCAAGAAAAAGATAACATTCGCTCAGAGTGAATTGGTATATACGATTTTTGACAAACGGAAAGAAAAGTGATTTTTATGAAATACTAAGAACCCATAAAATTCCCAGTATAATAGTTCTATAAAAGACCAAAAATATAAAACATAATTTAAAATTGAAAAAATTCTTTGAAAAGAAAAATTATCCTGAATCTTAAATTCACAGTTATCTTTAATTGATATTTTTTCTTACATGTTTCTGACATTATTCAGACAAAATGGGAGTATTTTCAAGTTTTGAAGGGAAACATTTTTCCTAAATATTTATTGTAGAAGCTCAGGTAAACTATGTAAGAGATCTACTGGCTATTGGAACAAAAGCCTTATTCTCCTAGAAGAAATTATTTCGTAACACGAAGCTTTTCAAAAATGTTATTCCTGCTGTAATTATGCTAATGATATTTATATGCATCAGTGGTGGAATATTCAAAAATAAACATAAATGTTGATAAGTGGATCAATCACTCTGTATACCTGCTAGAGGAATGAAAGACTAATAAACGGCTTCTATTTAGACATTTATATTATACCTAAATGGACCATTGAATATTATATACCGAAGAAATATGATATTATGTTTAGTTATAGTAAAGGTGAGTGAAGGCCACTCCAGATTTGTTATTAAACTTAATTATGAAATTAATGTAAATTCTAATTGTTTTAATTGAATGCTTGCTATTTAGACGATGTTTTGATAAATGCACTACAAGACCACAATGAAAAACTGTTCTATCTTATGTGAGTTCTTTTTATATTTATGTGTGGTAAGTACATGCTGTGGGTTTTGTAGATCATAATAATTAGTGAAAGTTTTTAATTTATGTGGAGGGCAACGGAGTTATTTTAAAAAACAATTATAAGATGAGGAGCAAAAAATAAAATTTCAGAATGAGTAAGCAAATGAATGACCATTATTTCTTTTAACAAAATAATTATGTAGAAGGTAAAAACAACATAATTTAATTATATGTTTCACTTGAATAAATATTATTTAGTATTGACGTATAAACACGTAAAATTAAGCAACTCAAAAATTCAAATGAATATTAATTGTTAACTTCACTTAGAAGCAGTGCTTAATTTATAATGTTTAGGTATTACCATTTCTTGTTGCTGACAGTAATTTAGATTTGCATACAATATTTCTTGTAGAATAAGAATCCTAGCTTTTTTTTAATTACGTTTTACTTGAAGACGAATCAAACTGTTCTTTAAAGGAAATTTTAAATTACTTTATTTTTTGCAAAAAAAAAAATGGTTACTTGTTCATAAAATATTTTTTCTGAATTTATTGCTGCCTTTGTCAGGTATATCAGTTGGTTGACTATAAAGGATAATGGGATTTTCAGTTTTTTTTTTTTAAAAAGAAAATACAATCAATTTCAATGTTTGTTGACAGTGACAAAAGAAATTCAATAATGCTCCCAAACTGAGGCCTAAAGAATAATGAATGCTAGCCTATTGTGTTGCAGGTTGAAGTTCCAGTGCATGAATTTTTAATCATATGTGGGATTTATTTTCATTAGGTTAGTACAAAATAATTGTGATTCAACTTGTACATTTTTCTATTTACATTCTAATTCTATATGAAATATAGAAATTTTTAAGCTATCACTTTGATTCAGAATTTTCAATAAAGCTCCATGCATTTTGATGCAATAAATTTGAAGTCTTCTGATACCAATGGAATTGGTTTCTCAATATCTATATATATATTATAGGTTGGCAGCAAATCTTCTTGAAGGCATATTTTGTTGAAATGTACCGCAGCTTCGGTATTAAATGAAACGGTCCAACGGACTTTTAAATAAAAACCAATTAAAAAAATAGGTAGCACACAGATAGACACAGGGATAACTCACTTCTATATTTCAACCATCGAGTCGCCGCTCTGCCTTCCTGCGGGACTCTTCACTTAGTTATTGTGTCCTAAACATCAGTAGGTTATGAATGCCTAGTTAGTGTAATTTATAATATATTATGTGGTAGTGATTAGTTTAGCAGCTCATATCATAATTAATCCCTAACAATGATTACAGGAAGAATATTTTTTCATGTTTTAATAAATTTGGTTGATAAAAACATGTATATTAATAATTAGATAAATGATTGTCGTTTCATATTGCACACCAGATTTGTTTAAATATTATTATTGTTTGAATTAGTTTAGATGTATGAAATCTTAGAATGTGTGGCACAGTTCTACTTCTAATATCCTATATTTCTTTACACTTTAGTTGAATATGGATAACAATTTTAAACAAACAAGGTTTTAGAAGAAATTATGAGTAGTTTTTCACCATTTTTTAGTACTACCTGAAGAAAATTTTTAAGATAAAAAAAAAAATCGAAAATATGTTTCTCTTAAAAAAAAATTTTATTTTGCTGATAGACATCTTTACGCCTACTGAGGTTTGTAATACATTGATGAAACAAACAAGCAAGGTTTAAGACTTGAAGAGATTCAGACACACGTCTCTGTGGTAGAGGCATGAGAGTGATCTAATAGGTTAATCTTCCCACCTAACCAATATTTACTTCAAATAATTCCATAAAATCATGCTTAAAATGATATTTTCAAAAGAAAACGTAAAAGATGTTTAAAACTGTGATAATTCTTTTCATGCAAGTTAATAAAAGGTAACTGAACAAAATATAACGCAACATTATTTACTGTATTAGTTCAACAGTGATAACTTGTACATTGTTTTCAGCGTGCTAATTGGATCATATAAGAATATATTTTGTACGATGTCTTCTAATAAAATAAAAATAGAATTTATTTTATAAAATTATATTAACTAGATATATCCTCATGAAACTCTTATAACTTCGTAGTAACTAAATTAAAAATTTTGTAATTTTTTAATATTATTTTATTTTCATTTCTGAAATTATGGAAGTGTATTTAACTTTGCTATTGTTATTTTTATTATCAGTTTATACATTTAATTTATAAACTTTTATCCTTTTAATTTCATCTATCATTTAAATTTATCGTTTTATACAAATATATACATATATAATTCAACAATATAATTAGTAATCAATCGAAGAGTAAACCAAAATTTCAGTTACGTTCATTCGGAGTTCATAGCAACCTATGAACTTAGGTTTCTTCTGTCCTTGAAGATAGGTGCAACTAGTACAACATTCTGAGGTAAAATGGATAAACCAACAAAAGTCTCCACACAAATGAAGTGTTATTCTTATTCAACGCGTTTCGAACAGTTTGTCTTCCTGATGATGAACACAAAGTGTTCGAAACGCGTTGAATAAGAATAAAACTTCATTTGTGTGGAGACTTTTGTTGGTTTATCCATTTTACCTCAGAATGAGTAAATACCACACAATTGCACAACTAATGATTTAGTACAACATTTCATGCAACATGCACAGGATATTTTCTAATGATTATGTTTGAACATATGCTAACATTTGCGTACTAATATCCATTTATTTAATGTAATAATGACTAAATGGTATAATTTTTTTAAATTTATTTACATATTTTTAATTCTGAATGTAATTTTTGCAAAACCTGATATTTTTTTTATAATTATTGACATTTTTTCTTGCTGTATTACTGTTTTGTCAGAAAGAATTAATTCATTACAGTTTTTGGTGTAATTAGTAAAAAGATCACAAAATATTGCAAACGATACAACAGTATGTTATATTTAAATTTTAATAAATGGTTTTATAGTCTCATAATATAGAACTCCAGTCTATTGATGATTACATTGACATACGTGTGCAACATACTTATAGTCTGCTATAAGACTTTTTAATATATCTGTTTTTCGACATCCAGCTGTTTAGTAATATAGATCATTAATTTTTTTCAATAAGTTGCTAAACTTCATACGTGTATAATAATTGATTAAAATCAAACAGATATACTCATAGAAAACTGTTTGATAGTGTTTATTTTCACTAGTCATAATTGTTACGTATAACGTAATCATTTTTGAAAATTTTAGAAACAGTGTTCATATAAAATTTTGTATTAAGAAAAAAAAAATTATTTCAAACATTTAATGTTTTTCTTTAGTTCCTAGCATAAATATAAATTGAAACATGGTACCATCTAATATCAATAAGAAAAT
Source organism: Hermatobates lingyangjiaoensis (assembly GCA_026182355.1). Lineage (NCBI taxonomy): Eukaryota > Metazoa > Arthropoda > Insecta > Hemiptera > Hermatobatidae > Hermatobates > Hermatobates lingyangjiaoensis. Next base: position 811,201 of record JAPFBL010000123.1, on the reverse strand, counting down.
TATAAATTAAAATGTATTTGTCATGAGAATGCAGATTTGGGAATATGCTACAGATTGAGTTGGTTAAATGAATCAACCTACAGATTCAGGAGATGAAACTTAATTTTGACTACAATTGATAATAATGGTATTGTGAAAATTTGTGGCATTTTTTTCATTTTTCGAAATAGTTAATGTTCAACTTAAAAGGCAAACACATTAATTAAATTTAATTAAAATGAAACATTTTAAGGCAACTTTGTCTATGACTGTGAGAAAGCATGTTTAATGATAAGGTTCTGTCAAATAGGACAAAGAAAGTAGCTCTTCTTTTCTAGCCAAAGTTCTTATTTTTTTTTTAATTCTACGTTTATTGATTATTTGAGGAAAAGGTGACATATTTGTCTTCGTTGATCGTGCTGCCTTAAAGAAAGTCCTTCATCTGTGTCCATTGAGTACAACACAGACTGAAACATCAAGTTGATAGTAATCTGAACCAGGTATTCCGATCTTCTAACAAAAATTGACAACAGTATGGTCACTTGAATAGAGTACTCTGTTACAGTATAGAAGTACTCTCTACAGAATTAGTCAATAATCTGAAAACATTAATAACTAATTCTATCGAAACGATCAATAGAAGAGCCAGTTCTATAGAGTATTTTGTTGTATGGAAGAAAAGTACTCTAAGGTATCAAACCATTAACAGCAGTCAGTTGTTCACAGTACTTTATTGCCGTGCAGAAGTATTCTCTAAAGGTATCAAGTTAGATAACCAAATTTATTCATGGTACCAACTTGTTGAACAGTACAAATGTGAGTTGTATAGGGTACTTTGTAGCAATGAAGGACTATTCTCTACAGGTATCAAATAAGTTTACCAGTTAGACATGGTACTCCCAAGTTCTAATTTGACAACTAACAGCACGCTTAGTTGTACAGAGTACTTTACATCAATGTAAAAATATACTCTAATACATCAAATTAGTTATATTGATAATACGCATAGTACTCTTGTGTTACAACAAAATAATCAACACTGCAGGGACTCATTTGTGTAGAGCACTTCAATTCGTTATATGGGTGCTACCTACGGGTTGACAAACAACAAAGTACTTTCATCTTTTGAGAAAATCATGAGCAGACATATTACCAACAACTCTTTTGACTCCTTAAAAAAAAAAATTATCTGTATTTAAGCTCTTTAAGAATTGGATCAACATTAAAATTATTTTGACAGTTATTAATCTGCACAAAGTTTTTACCTAAGCAGTAGTTTTGTAAAATATGATGGTTTTTTTAAAAAAAGCGGAAGAAATACCTCCTGTAATTGATATTCGATAAGTTAAACTATTTTGAATCGAAATTTCAGTATTACTTAACAGTTTAATCTTATAATCGAAACAAGACCAAGATACGTTATCTTATAACTAAACTTTATTCAGGAATAAAGAACACCGTTCTATTTTGCTTATTTATACTTATAAAATATTAATAGAAATAATTTATTCTTTTTTGAATCGAATTTTTGTAATATAAAGAGAAGAAGGAAGAAAATAATATATTTTTTTTAATGCTAACTTAGCAAGGTGAATTGCTTTGGATTACAGATGATTGCTGGAAGCCTGATTAAGAACCCCTGCAATCCGACAATCTCGAAGACTTGATTTATCACCTTAAGCTTTTCCACTCTCATTTATAAATGCACTCTTGAATTATATTTCTATTCCTAATTCATAATTGTATTCTTCATTTAATTAACTAAAGATAAAATTAACTTGATTGGTTTTTCAGAAACTTTATTATTCATAGAACAGTATTTAGTCATAATATAACAAGTGAAATGAAAAACTGTATTAAAATTAATTAAGCAAGGCTTTATTGTGCAAGAGCTTACAGTAAATGGCGCATTATTGAGATACATTGCTAGACAAGAATCTATTGTAAAGCAGTTTTACTTTGTCAAACGTTCCTATCATGAAATGGTGCCAACATTTCACAGAAGAATCTATTTTGTGAACGGTACAACTTTAATAGACAAGTATGCAGCACACATTGTTTCATTACGATAATAAAGTTTACCGTGAAATGATGTCATTTTGTCAGGTTGAAAGCTATCGTAAAACATTGACTACTAAAAATCTATCCTCGAACATCGCTACTTTGCTAGACATAAGGGTCCATTGTTAAGAAAAATTACTTTATCTGGAAAAAATTTTTTCAGAAAAACTTAATGTTTTGTTGGGTAAAATCCATCATAAAACGACAATCATAAATAGGCAACTTACCGTCTATTATGCCTACTTGATAGAGAAGGTTCAATTATGAAATGGCTTCATTTTCATACGGAATATACATTAATTAAATTTAACAAATATTATGCTGGTATTGGCACGAATAAGTTAAACCAATTTGTTTTTTTTACATTCAAATAGAATAACTTTTTAATTGCTTAGTCAAAATAGAGTCAAGATGTATTCTTAGATTCGTTCAGGTTTACTCCTTAGTCCTGTTTTAAGCTGAGATTGTTTGAAAGAGTAACATTACAAAGCCGTCTAAACTTTGAAGTTGCTAATTTAATCATTAGTTTAATTTTTATTGAAGTAGGGACTGTTGACAAGTACTTAATTACATATAGAAGAACCTAAAACTTTACATTCACTTCAAAGGTTGTAGTAGAAATGATTTCATTTCCTATATTGATATGCATTTGAATATCTGATTCATTGAAACTGTACCAATCATTACGTTTGCAGTTTAGCTACACTAGACTAGTGATTTCGACCTGTTTTGATCGCTGTGCACCTTAGCTTTCCAGCCATTATACCAAAAGATCAAATCAGGCCGACGATTTAACGAGTTGCTCTTTTGTCACCTCCAAGTTTTGCCACCCAAAACTTGGGGTGTCCGAGGTGGACCTCGCGGAGGCGGGCACCACAATTCTACGTCGCGCATTAGACCAAAATTAAATTAACTAATTCACGCAATTGTACCAGGGGGATGCGAAAACAACAAAAACGGCAGTTATAACCCTGGTATAAGGTGGCTCATTTACCTCACTACCAAACATTTTTACGCTGGGTTGCAATGGCTCTATTTTTCGTGGATGAACTCGAGGTATGTTTTCACGTTTTTACCTTTGAACGATACCTCGTAAAGCTCGCTTGCCTCTTTTCCAACTATCGCCTCGACCTTTGTCCTTTCATAGTCCTTTCATAGTGATTTCAACCATTTTTTATATACTATTTGCTGATTCTACTAGTCTATCATGTGAACAGTTCTAGCTCTCCTTGGTGGTCAAGGAAAAGGAGCTCCCTACTTACGCAAAGCAGAGCTATGATTCTCAAGTGTGTATTTGATATGTTTTCGCTGCGCCATTGGGTAAGGAGAGTGTACCGTCGTTCAAAAGCGTTTCCTCATTTAAAGGCAGAAAATTTGATGTAAATGGTCTACTAAGCAACTACTCTACTAAATAGAATTCAGTAGAACCATTCTTTAGGATGATGAGTGTTAGAAAAAACCGGAATTTATTTTGATTCACAGGAATGGTCATGGCCAAAAGCTTGGAATATTTAGTTTGATAGTGGTTTCTTACAACTGTCAGAGAAACGGCAACTTCCGCCATGTAGCCTAGGTAGCAACAGGTGGCGTAATGACGCCTCTTCCATTTAGGAATGGTTCAGTTATTGTGGGTACTGAGCTGAAATAGTAGTACTCATTTTCGGGTAATCCCGAATCCCTGTGAAACTGCAAGTTTTAATGCTACACGAAACGGCATAATTTTAATGCTACGCGGAGAAACAGCATCTTACGCCATGTAGCCTCGGTAGCAACAGGTGGCGTAATGACGCCTCTTCCATTTAGCAATGGTTCAGTTATTGTGGGTATTGAGCTGAAATAGTGGTACTCATTTTCGGGTAATCCCGAATCCCTGTGAAACTGCAAGTTTTAATGCTACACCTGGTAAGAATTCACTTACCTAGAACCCCCTTCCTTAACACTCGCGCTAAAGAAACATTAGAATATATTTTTTGATACATTATTATTAATTTTAAGTTTTCGTAAACCTGACAATAAATTTTAATTATTTACTCATTATTTTAATTTACTGTTTTCTAATATTACGTACGTTTAGCTTTAGAGAGAAAAAACATTGATAACGTCTTACAATAATATCCAAACGACTTATTTGTTCATTTAATAAATTAATTTTACTAATAAACTTCCTTTCTTTATTATATCTGGAATGTAGTGTCAGAAAATAATTCCATCTTAAAATCCAATTGAAAATATTGAGTGTCATTTTTTACATCAGCCACAGTTTTGATGTCACTTATTTTTAACATATGGTTAACAATTTTCCAATTATTATATAGTTAAGACCAGTACTTATATGATCGTTTTTAATAACATTAAAATTATAGACTACAGGATTAATATTTTTAAATTATGCTTCCATTTTCTTTTCATTATTTCATATTATGTTAATATTATTACTAAATAAAGGCTTAAATTTGTCTGAAGAAAGATGTACGCTGTATGAATAGTCTTAATTAGTGTTTGGAATGCTAGGCTATAATGCCACTAAGGATAAAATTGAGATGAAACGCTGTTTGAAGAGAGCTATTCTGTATAAATGTTCTACATATACTAAGATTGTGGAATGCTATGCTAAACATACAGTTACGTTATAAGCCGACATGACAATTGTTGCGAAGTAATGTTGTTTAACGAAGTGAAAGGTGAAATCTTGTAGGGTGTGATGATATATTGTAACATCACAACGGTGAACAAAAATGTAATTTTTGTCCGAATGAAAGGTTGGAATATGGAATCTATTTGATAGGCAGTCATATCTCTGTATAGAATACATGAACATAATGTTGAAAAATTAGAGTATTTTGTATGAATGATGAGCGTATAAAATTGGAATGTTACAACATAAGTAACTACATAAGTAACTACACTTACAACATAAGTGACATTGTAAGGTCACTACTTAGACGTTTACTGTTTTGAAGAGACATAACCCTGAATGAATGAAATATATGTAAATTGTTGAAGACGCTTTTCAATACTACCACATAAAAAAGGAGGCATGATGTTGACTAAAGAGGAAAGTACGCTGTACGACTGTTGTTCATAGAGGATAAATACTGTCCGCTGTAAGGCAGTTACTAAGAAGACATGAATTAATATCAAACAGTAAATTTCATTAGATGTGATGCTTACATGAAAAGTTAAATGATACATCTGTGCAGAGTAGTAGTACATTTCAAGTTATCCACATAGAAACAAAGTTGTTGGAACAAGACTGATTGCTATACAAATGTATTACGCTGCACTCTCATTGACAAGAAGACATGAATGTATTTCTCTCTAAAAGTTTCATAAAATTATAAAAAATAAAAAGAGTAGGCTTTCTTTCATTAAATGCTGTATTAATGTGCACAACTTATATATTTTTTCTGAATGTGTAATAAAATATTTTGAGAAACTTCTGATAACGTTTCAAACACTCAAGATAATTAACCACTCAACTAAAGCCATCATAACCACTTGCTGATATATTAAAAAGTTTTTTTATGATATGAGTGCAAGTAAAAGAGAAAATTTATTCTTCTTGATAACTTTTGAAGATAACTAGTGTCTGGCTAATACATTGAACTTTTACTAGTACTAAATACATCACAAATGAACACTGACTATTTAATGATAGTTTATTGTGTACTTGTGAAAATATTTTTTGCTATTTTATTCTTAATAACAGTAATATACTCATGATACTTATAATTGAATAAGTTTTACTTCATGAACAGTGCTGCCACCAGTCACAACTAAGTAAATACTGTCTTCTCTATAGTTGCTGTAAGTTTGACTTTGTCAAGGAATTGTTGAAAGTTCTAAACGTAAAGTAATTTACTTTTGGAGTTAACTATTTAATTTTACATCACAATGAGCAAAAGGATTCGGGAAGATGAAAATCACAAACGTGTATTTAATTCAAACATTAAATAGTAATTTAAATAGTAGAGGCCAACATTCATTGTTGCTTACTAATTACGAGCATATACTCGTTTATTTAGTTCTATAAACAATATTAAAACTTTATTAGAATTGTCACTAACAGGTAAAATAAAATATAGTAGGTAAATCTCTACAATTACTTAATAAAAGTAGCTAAAATATCTTGTTAAAAATTAAAACTTTCATCATTCCAATGTATTTTATTTTTAGGATTTTTTAACCACTTTTAGCTGTTAAAATATTTTAATGACATTTTTTAGGATATTCACTTTAAAATTGGTGCACTAACCAGAGATAATGGCAACTTTTATGTTAAATAGTAAACTGACATTACTTTGAAATGGCTATATCAGTCCTCAATATTAGATAGAAGAAACTATTTGGGACTAAACCACCGTTTTTTCGCAAGGAAAGCAAAAAAAAGTAAGCAATAAATACTCAAAGAATTATACATTTTTTGCTTAGCACTGTTAGATGATAGATACTGAAAAGACGCAAAAGTGCTTTGTCGAAGCCTATTCCGTTAATGACACCCTGAGGTGTGACACAGTCCGCCAGCTTATTGATTATCACCGCTCAAGCATCTGTGAGAGTTGTTTGTTAAGGCCCTCTCCTGCGCATGCTCACATCACCCAGCCGAAATGGGAAATTTTACCCAGTATGAATTTCCCTTCTTAATCTCTAGGATAATTTTTTATTCTTCTCATATAATTGATGTAATAAAATATTATTAAATATTGTAAAAAAAATAGTAATAATGTAATTCATTTAAAATAGATTTAAAAATAAAATGAATTTTTTTTCGTTGGAAAATAAAATTGTTTAGTTTTTTTTTGTAAAATTAAGCTGCAGTTTTGAACAGTTCAAAAAATAACTACAATCTTTGCTTAAAAGTTCACTTCAGGATATAAAATTTAAAAAATCTGGAGCGGCTTACACTCAAATTTACTATAAGCAAACTTAATATCAAACTTCTTGGTTACATAATATATAATGTAAATGTCCCATTTAGACATGATATAAATCTCTAAATTGGATAGGTTTATTAGTCTTTCATTTCTGGAAGTAGTGCAGATAGTCATTGATCCACTTATCAATATACATGCTTATTTTTGTACATCACACCACTGATGTATGTAGACGAACCACATAATAAAAAAAAAAAAAAAAAAAAAGTACAGACATTTACTTACTGACCCCACCACTACAGCAGGACTTTCCCCACCACCACACTCTCTTTCGTACATCTATACTCGTAAATGACGTTGACTTTCTGTAGGTCGTCCGTGGTGGTGTTCAGGCTATTTCGTATTACCAGATTGGTTGTAGTTTGAGACTTGTAGTAGATGTTGAGTTGTAATAGGTCGTTGGGTTCTCTGCATTTGATATTCCTCTTGAGGATTTGTTTTAACACCTCCTCATCTGTTTTGTAGGCCTCCGTGAATTGGTTCCTTTAGTATAAGTTGTGCGTTCTGCTGTTGGGATCTGTGGTCCTATTAGGAGTTTTTTTCTTTTTTAGTGAGGTATTTGCTGAGCACTTTGTCAAATGAATTGTTAAAATAACCATTATTCACGAAGGTTTGCCTCAGATGCTTAATCCTGGATCGAACAATTCCCACGTGGACAATGTTTTATACGCTCTACGTATAAGGGCATGTATAGTCCCGGTCCTGTACCTTTTTGGACATTCGCTTTTGGCGTATAGGTATATTCCCTGGTCTGTTTCTTTTTGATGTACCGATGTTATGTAGTTAGTGCCTTGTCCATGTATATGTACATCGAGGAAGTTGATGTGATTCTCCTTTGCTTCCTCTTGGGTGAAGTTCAAACCAGAGAGGTCCTGCAGGGCGTTCTTGAGCGAGTGGAGTTCTTGATTATATATATATATATAAAGATTTCACATAAACACGTGAAATAACAATCAATGATCAAACCACAATAAGAAATGGGAAAACAAATTTAAGATCTTTCAACCGTAACAAGAGGTCTTCGTCAGAGTCAAAAACCCAACCTCTGATTATTAATATATATATATATATATATATATATATATAATATATATATATGTGATCAAACCACAATGTAAAAAGGGAAAACAAAACAAGACTAAGATCTTTCACCCAGTTGGGTTTTTGACTCTGACGAAGACCGTTTGTTACGCTTGAAAGATCTTAGTCTTGTTTTCTCATTTCATATTGTGGTTTGATCATTGATTTTTATTTCACGTGTTTATGTGAAATCTTGTTATATATATATATTCTTTCTTTCAAAGTTCTTCTCAATTCTCATTGATTCTTTTATATTTAACCAACCTGTACTGCTTGGGAAGTACAGAAAAAGTGATTTTTCCATTGAATAATGATCAATGTAAATCACAGAAAAAATTTCAAAAAATAAAACTGCAGTCTTTCAACCAAAATAATATATCTACGTGAAGGCCACACATGGGCTAGCAAGAGAAAGCAGGTATGCAGTCTGGTATTGAGGAAGGAGGAGACAGTGGTTTTCTAAAGGGAGTATAAGGCAAGGAAGGCTAACAAAAGGCTGTCCTAGTCCAAGAAGACAACAAGAAGATTATGTGGTTGCTGCTGTTAACCTTAGTAGAAAACTTTAACCTTGGGCTAAAGCTTTCGTTAATTCTGACTGTTATTTCAATAAAATATTACTAATTTTTATCCTAATTTGATATATTCAATTTAATAAATTGAACTTTATATTATATTTTAGGAACAGGGATTTTAGAAACGTGATAATTTTAGAGTTTGTTCCATTTATACAATGATTTTCATTATTTACATGGAAAAATATGGCATTCGTTTCCCCCTCTAATTAAAAAGTATTGGTGTTGTTTGATATTCAATTTTAATTATTTACCAGTCTGACCAATATATATTCTATTACAACCTTTAAAAAAAATTGTTAATGCCAGTATATTTTAGCTCTCTGAGAGAGATTTTAATAAAAAAATTACCTTCCTTAAAACCATTCGAAAAAAAATATTAGTGCGTAGATTACATGTTAGTCCAATAATTCATTTTATTGCAAAATGAAGATAATTAACATTAACGGTTTCTGTTATTGCATCGAAAAACTTTTTATACCTTTTTTTAATTTTTTTTTCATAAAAATGTATGTTTTATTATGATCTTTCGTCATATCTAGACATTTTGGTAAAGTAGAAGACCGCTTTCTTATAGGCTGCATCATCGAATACCGTACTTACCAAATTAATAAGGATTCGATGATGCAGCCTATGCAAAACCGGTTGGACAACTGAACCATCAAATGACTGCATCATCGAATGAGATTACCGTACTTAAGAAATCAATAAGAATTCGATGATGCAGCCTATACATAACTAATTGGACAACTGAACAATGAAATGGCTGCATCATCGAATGAGATTACCGTACTTACCAAATCAATAAGGATTCGATGATGCAGCCTATGCATAATCGGTTGGACAACTGAACCATCAAATGGCTGCATCATCGAATGAGATTACCGTACTTACAAAATCAATAAGAGTTCAATCCGGTTGGACAACTCACCTTCAAAATACGAGGTATGAAGGAAGTTTATAATAATATTATCTTTAGTAACCTTTTGGTACAAACGATATTTATATATTTTTAACACCTTATTTGTCAATATATAAAGTGGGGGTTTTTAATGGGTTAGGAATAGATGTAACAATAGTAGTAATAATGGTTAGTTTCATTATTAAGGTTTACAACTAACATAACTTTGACAAAATATGTTTAAAAATAGTTCTTGTAAAGCATATTAAAGTTCGACATACACAAATACACTCGCGAGTTTTTTATTTACCTGAAATTGTTTCAAAATTGTTAAAAATTATTGGTATTGTTTGACATTCAATTTTAATTATTTACCAGTCTGACCAATATATATTCCAAGACAACATTTAAAAAAATTTGCTGATAAAGAAAGACAAGTAATTAACAATCACTTCTTATTCCTATATGAATTGAATTGTTGGTATTAATATGTTTAATTATGTGAAACAGACAGCTTTTTAAATAAAAATGGCACAGAGACATAAATATCGTCAATATATGGTATATTAATTTAAAACGGTTAGATATAATTGATCTAAACCTTTTAGTTTCAAAAAATTATATATATAAATTACTGTCGAAGGAGTATATGTCATCGCAAGACCAGAATTCTATTATTAATCATTATTTTGAAATTGGAAAGGAAAGTTAACTATATGATTGAAGTCTATTCTTGTAGTTTTAGTCAGAGAGAGGGAATACTTGACCTGTTTTTCTGAAGAGAATGTGAAAGCTTTGTTACCAATAAATAAAAAAATAGTACTTTGCATCAAAACTAATTGATTTATATTTTTGATTATTATAGATGCACATTAATTCACTAATGAAATCTCTACTTTTTATATGGCTATTTGAAATTGCATAAATTAGTAGATTCATTATTAATTTGTAAAATGCTAACAAAGGTTTTGGATTAGTTATATGATGCCTTGTCAACCGACCTCACAATTTATCTTATCAATGTCTAAACCACCGTAAAAATCAAAAAAGTAACTAAGATCTTTCAACCAAAAGTGGTGAACGTTTCGACGTCGACTTCGATTTCACATGTTTATTGTGAAATCTTGATATTTATCTTATAGGAAAAATTATTTTTATGGTTTTAATGAATGTATTAAATATTTGTGAAGTAAATAAGAAAAAAGAAATTGTAATTTTTTTTATGTTTTTTATCAAAAAGAAAAGCATAAAAATTAAAGGTAAAAATTTTTTAGAGTATTACTAATTAGGTGTATAGGAAAACCTATTTATGACTTCTTATATTTTACCTATCCCAGAGTTGAAAATATTCCAAATTAACAACATAATTTCTAAATAACACTGAGCACAGGGAGTACCCCTGCCATGAGGGAATTTATTTGTTTTTACAGCATCCTCCACAATTGTATTACATGCAATTTACAACTTTACAACAACATTTTTATAACTAAACTCAAATACAATAATAATTAATGGGTATGTTACTTACAATTAATTTTTTAACATTAAATTTATCAAAAAATTTATTTTACTATTATTTTCTTTTATATATTTAAAGATTTCACATAAACACGTGAAATAACAATCAATGATCAAACCACAATAAGAAAATGGGAAAACAAGACTAAGGTCTTTCAACCGTTAACAAGCGGTTAACCGTTAGCGTAACCGTTAACAAGCGGTTAACAACCGTTAACTTCAGTTGGGTTTTTGACTCTGACGAAGACCGCTTGTTAACGGTTGAAAGATCTTAGTCTTGTTTTCCCATTTTCTTATTGTGGTTTGATCATATATATTACTAGATGATCATATGAATACTAGATGTGCATCTAGTGTTCAGTTGGGTTTTTGACTCTGACGAAGACCGCTTGTTACGGTTAAAAGATCTTAGTCTTGTTTTCCCCTTTCTTATTGTGGTTTGGTCATTGATTGTTATTTCACGTGTTTATGTGAAATCTTTATATATATATAACGAATATTTACAAGTATTTACATGTATGGTGAATATTGTGCGTGTGTGTGTATGTCTCTGCGTGTGTGTGCGTGTGAGTGCGTGTGTTGCGTGTGTGTGCGTGTGTGTGTATGTCTCTGCGTGTGTGTGCGTGTGAGTGCGTGTGTTGCGTGTGTGTGCGTGTGAGTGCGTGTGTTGCGTGTGTGTGCGTGTGTGTGTATGTCTCTGCGTGTGTGTGCGTGTGAGTGCGTGTGTGTGCGTGTGTGTGTGTGTGTATGTCTCTGCGTGTGTGTGCGTGTGTGTGCGTGTGTGTGCGTGTGAGTGCGTGTGTTGCGTGTGTGTGTGTGTGTGTGTGTGCGTGTGTGTGTGTGTGTGCATATGTGTCTGTGTGCGCGTGCGTGTGTGTCTGTGGTTTGTTTGCGTTAGTGTGAGTGTATGTGTAAGGGAATCTATCTTTGAGTTACTTCCATATTTGATGCAGAACAGCAAATTTGACACTAACATACTTTCATTTTTTCAAAGAAATTTTTTTTTTATATACCGCTAAATTTGTGTTGCTACAATATTATTTCTAGTTTGTATGGATCAATTAGCTATTACTAAACTCTGGTGAAAATAATATTAATAATGAACAAATGAAAATAAAATAAATATATAATTTCATATGGCTGATGAAAGTTTTATATGATTAATACAATCTTTGTACAGAGGTTGATTTATACTTTATGTGACTAACAAAGGAGTATCAAAGTGTAAACAAATATGTATAAAACATGGTATATAATTTTATTTAATATACAAATACTTACAATTGTAGTTATAATTTACTTACTAAACATTTAAGTTTATTGAAGTAGATATTCGTTTAGTAATTGTAAGTTAATTTAAGTGTATACATGGTGTATTCTATCAAAAAGTAATTTGTGGAATTCATCAAACAGGAATCGATAGGAAAGAATATTGATTTTGTAGCAACCAAAGGATGACTGGTGTTAATTAGACAGATTCAACTTTTAATAATTAATAATTCGAAGAAGGGGGCCTGACACGGCTATTGTCTGAGGTCATTAATATGAGTTCAAATATAGGTTGATATAAAAGCTATTGTTTAACAGGAAAGTAATATACGAGGGTCGTCCAGAAAATAAGTTCCGTTTTGGTCTGTAGGGCGGTAGGAGTGGTTTTTGCCAAATCCGGCAACACCGCTCGAAAGAGGAGAGGTGGGGGAATAGAATGAGAGGTGGGGGACCTCAGTCGGTCAATTACCAACGTCAGGGCAGGTAGTTGAAATGGAGCCCTCCATGTCACGTCCCGCCACCTCGATCCCCGTTCCTCTCGAGTTGTTTTGCGCCGAGTGATTCAATTTCTTTATGCACAGGGTTTCAAATCAGTTCAAATTCACGAACAGCTCATTTCTGTTTATGGAGAAGGTGTAATGAGTGAATCAAAGGTGAGGAGATGGGTATGTGAATTTAAGGCGGGCAGACATTCAGCTCTCTAGGGACCCACCGGGCGGAAACTTTCCGAAAGTCAAGTTTTTCCGAGACGATCTCATGGATGAGGGATCGTGAGATGTCTGGGAAACTCAGGTGGAGTTCATCCAGGGTTAAACGACGATCTTTGCGAATTGCATTGTCGATTTCTGCGACAATTTCGTCCGTCACAACTGAGGGTCTGCCTCTCCCACTTTCATCCTCAAGTGAATGTCTTCCCGCCTTAAATTCACGTACCCATCTCCTCACCATTGATTCACTCATTACACCTTCTCCATAAACAGAAATGAGCTGTTCGTGAATTAAGCGTATTCACTAATAAAGTGTAACAACTCGAGAGGAACGGGGATCGAGGTGGCGGGACGTGACATGGAGGGCTCCATTTCAACTACCTGCCCTGACGTTGGTAATTGACCGACTGAGGTCCCCCACCTCTCATTCTATTCCCCCACCTCTCCTCTTTCGAGCGGTGTTGCCGGATTTGGCAAAAACCACTCCTACCGCCCTACAGACCAAAACGGAACTTATTTTCTGGACGACCCTCGTATATTATTTACATTCCTTGATTCCTTAATATTTTAAAGTTATATATGAAAAAAATTGACTGTTCAAATATCTTACATGCAAAAATATATTAATTAAAGTTTAATGAAATGTCTTAATTCGTGCATTTTCTTGTCTTGTCCATCTTCTAGAGTAAAACTGAAGATTTTTAGATGATTACTCTAGATTGCAAGCATTACATCAATTTATTTCTATTCTCTAATAGAATGTCTTATTTATTACATAATTAAATATATGGTTAAATACATGAATATTATTATTACCACTGAGGTTAGTATGATTTATATTATTAATATGGCAAATAGTCATACCTCGTACAATGATGTTGGAGTCGTTGGAGCGCTTTTGGACGTTGTCCATCTTCAATCGCAACTAACTAACCTACTGAGCTGTTATAAAGGGGGTTGGTTTAGTCCACTGTTATCCTGATATTATTATATTGATTTTATTTTGTTATTTTTGATTTTTAGTTTTTAGCTATTATCTAGTTTGATTTTTTTATATTTTCTAACGTCGTCATACTGTCTGTCTAGTCGTCTTTTTATTTTTATTAATGGTTTACATAAAATATCAGTTTGGTGGTTTATTTGTTCATTTATTAATTTACCCTCATTTTTATGTTTATATATTTCTATCTGTTCAGTTATAAAAAGATTTTACATAAACACGTGAAGTAACAATCAATGATCAAACCACAATAAGAAATGGGAAAACAAGACTAAGATCTTTCAACCGTAATAAGCGGTCTTCGTCAGAGTCAAAAACCCAACTGAGTCAGTTGGGTTTTTGACTCTGACGAAGACCGCTTGTTACGCTTGAAAGATCTTAGTCTTGTTTTCCCATTTCTTATTGTGGTTTGATCACTGTTCAGTTATATTAAGTCTCTGTCCTTTCTGCCCTGCCTGTAGGAAGTCCGTTGTCATTCCTAAGCTGTCTGGTGTATATCCGTGTTCAGTTCTCTATTTATGAAGTATATTTATTTCAACTTTTAAATGTTTTATTGTCTCTGACTTTCTTGTTCATTTTCTTTCTGTCTGACTGTTTTTTTTTCAAAATGTTTGGTTACATCAATGGTCTAAATATGTCAAGTGTTATGTGCTTAGTTTGTTTATGCTGTCTTATAAAATGTTTTGTGTTTAAATATTTTTAACAGTTCTACTGTCATATTTATTTATGCTCTTTCCTCATTATTATTAAATGATACATACCCATATGATATTAAATGTTTGGCAAAATTGGGTTAATTTTATTTTACGTAAAATCATGTATATATTCTTCATATTGTTACCTTGGAATCCGAATAGTCTGTTCAATGTAATGCTTTCCACAATAATGCATTTTACTCTCTAAAGTCTATTTTGAATAAATTGGCTCTCTATATCTTCTCTAGAAAATTGTATGTTCTTTTTTATTAAATTATTTTCTCCTTGCATTGATCGAATATTCTCTATCCTTTTTATAAATAAGTTTATTTGTAAAGTCGTGGGTTTCTCTTTGGAAGTAAAAGTTATCCATTTCTTGCTAACATTCGATGAAAGTTTCTGGCTATACTATCACAATTCTACATGTTCTATTTGGGCTTAATTTTACGTATTTTGTTATTACATTTCTATTATAACTGTCTCATTGTTTTTAAGGTTGATATTTATATAAGTTTGCCTTTATTGTTGTCCCAAAAATGTAATTTCTATAATGCTCTTATCCCTATAGTCTTCACACTTTTTATGTCAGTAAAATGAGCTATATTTTTACAAGTAAATCCTACACAGATAGTCTTAAAATTTGCTTTTTTTGGATTCTGTAACGATATGAAATTATTTTTGAAACATTTGACTTCAATATTACCACACGCTATAGTAAGGTGTTGTGCTACTGCAAATACCTGAGGCTGAGAATGATTGTATTGGTATACACTCATTTTTGTTATTATAAGAACACACAATCAATGCTGTTAACATTGTAAAGGACTGTTTTTATCTTTTTTACTACTAATATATGATTTTATAATGTGTGAAGACGTTGACACATGAAAAAACTTCCTCAATTAAGAACCAATACTCATTGTATTCAGGTTTATTAAGTTGCCGTACTCAAAATAAAATAGATTTTCAAAGCAAGCGCTCATATTATTTATATGCATTAATAAAATTTAAATATTTTTGCTTTTATGTCTCAAGTGATTAAATGCCACAATTTTTCTGTCTTAATAATTATTTTTATAAATTTATGGGAAATCACATGATCATCTGAGCTAAAATGAAAAAAGATGGCCTGAAAGGAAAAACATTATATACTTTCTTTGAAGTTTTTTAACTTAAGTAGGAGTTTGAGTCAAGAATCTAATTAAACTCTCAGATATTGAAACAGCAATTAAAACTAAGTCCGTGGAATTAGCATAGTTAGGAATGAGCTGGTCACTCCGCTGACCTATGTTGCCAAGACCTATGGCAATTTATACTCCGACCCAGATTAATGGAACACAGACATACGTAAAAGCTGTTATCAGGTTAGCACACTATAAATGAATGGACTGCAGAACATATCAGGAAATCAAGAGTTAGATTTTAAGAAATGACTGGAGTTAATAAAGAAACAGATTAAAGAGCTGCAGCGTTCATACTTGACAAAATTTTTGAGTATTAATCAAAATTTTATAAATATTTATGTGATATTTTCTTTATCAAATAAGTGAAATATAATTATACGTATTATTTATTAATTTATTTTAAAACAATTCTTTATTTATTCATATGAATATATATATTTTTTAAGGTATTATATTTATTACGTTTGTAATTCTTTTTAAATTTAGTATTATAAAAGAAGGATCATTTATATTTTCATTATTTCTTTATTTATAGTAAAATTGTGTACACACACACACACACACACGCACACACGCACACACACACACACACACACACACACACACACACACACATACACACATCATATTCTCTCACATACACTATTTTTTACCCTTAGGAAAATAACTAAAATTATCAATAAATACTGATAATTTTATTTATACTTATTAATACTCTACAAAATTATTAATTTTGCATTGAACGTATATATAAACTATTTAAATATATTTAAAAATTGGCGATGTTTTTGTGATTGCAATGTTAAAAACTTATTTTTTGTGATTGCCCTAAAGGTACTGTGAAAGGAGTTTACAATTTACATGAAATATTGAATAGATAGTAGGTTTTCCTTCTGTTTTCTGGAATCAATCAAATCAATGAAAACAATCAAACATTACTATTCTCAATCTTTATTTTAATATTCCGTACTTCTTTATTAATGTCAAGTTAATTAAGTTCATCTTGTCAGTTTATTGTTGTAATCTAGATAAAGATTAATTTGATAATATTACTGTATGCAAACGAAAAGTTGTTGGTTAGATCAAATATTAGCATCTTAGCAAATACCGGAGAGAGCCTAGCTTGTAATTTCCATATCGAATAATATTGTTCCGAAATCTTTACTGGCTGTAAATTTTCAAACTGTATATGTTGATCAGATATTGGCGTGAATATAGTTACTTGAGCTGTTCAATAGAAAAGTTTAAATCGCTTCAAGATACTATCGTTCGCTTCATTTCACTTTCGCTATGTTATTCAATACCCTTTAACAGTAACTTGCTCTATACAAACTCACAAATTTACAAAAAACGGTTACCACAAATGTAAATACTGGACACACACGCACTCATTTTTGGGGAACTCAAAGAAAAATATTTTTTCAAGCAGAAAACATAATTTTTCTGGGTATCAACTAATAGACATAATGAATATTATTGTTCACCACATCACTGAAGTAATAAAACATTTAGTTGGGTTGTGTATAGGAAGTAGCTTTTCTAGTGTAGTAGATTCAGGGTTCGATTCCTACTATAGGCTCTCGATTTATTCACATGGTAGTTAACAAAATAATAAATTTGAGCACATCGTTTTCTGAGACGGCGTCGGTCCAAGTCATCGTCCTCTACAGTGTCAGGGACTCGTTAAAAATCCCTATTCGAAATATGCTTGAATTAAACAAAATTTAGGACTCCCTCTGTAGAATGTTTATTGTATACTATCAGAAAGGGCCAATGTTTGACCCATGTGTGTTCTCTGGTGGGGGTGGTCCCTATTACCTAACCTAACTTAAATTATGCAACATTGTGCATTGTTATTATTCATTACTTAGTTAATATTTAACATTGCGTTTACATTGGACTGGAGAAAGCTAACAGCTGAAGCATAATCAGATTTATCCATACAGATGTGGGAATAATCACATGAAAAAACTGTATTAGTTTGTCATATATCAAAATAAAGGATTTCGATAAAAATTTTTTAATTCAAATTTCAACTGAACTCCATAACATGAGGTTACCAGAGTCCAATAAAGTAGTTTCTTAAATGTGTTTATCTGTGTGGTGTGTGTGAGCGCGCGTGTGAATGTACCACAGCACAAGGGAACTTATGTCTTTTTTCATTGCTTAATGCAATATATATCTTATACTAATATTTGATTGTAAATTAAAAATACATACTCGTAGGTACAGCAAGCTTAGAATTATTTTGATATTCCATTGTATGTATAATTATTATGAGTTTTAGTCTAGTTAAGTTACCATAAATATATTACTACTTTAATGTTTTATGTCTATGTTATTGAATATTCTATTTAGATTGTTTTAATAAAAAAATTTTATATTCTAATTAAAATACATTAATACCTCGCTAGTTTGCGGTTCAATTTTTGCGGGTTCAGTATTTTGCGGGGTTCTGAAATGTTCAATTAAAAATTAAAAAATATAAAAAAATATTCAACTGTAATTACAGTAAAAAATAAAAATATACAACTCGTAATGAAAAAGTACAGAAGTTTGTATTAGAGAAGAAAATATACAGGATTCTTCTTGTACGATCGAGAAAGATATCAAACAACCATTGACTTGCTGGGTCAAAATATATTCTACAGTATTAAATTAAATGCTAATTAATAAAAGCTATTAAAAAATATTCAATAAAGACAAAAAAAATAATGAAAAATATTAAAACATAATCAATTCTAACAAGAGAATAATAAAAATATCAAAAAATAGAAGTTGAAATTAATAAAAAAATAACCAAAGATGTTTTCTTTGAACGTGATTGGTTAATTCATATCGCCCAACTTCCAGTTCACCACGTCACCCACGCCCTTGTGAATCTACGCACTACACATTAGTCTTTGTTCAAAATTATTTTTTTTTTCTTTTTGTTTTTCATTTTTATTTACAACACAGTACATTATTCACTAAGGTCAGGATTCTCTCTCTGTTGGAAAGGTCGTTGTTTGAGCTTTAAACGCTTTTATAAAGGCGCGTTCATTATTCGCAGATTTTCACTTTTCGAGGGTGTCTTCGGTCCCCATTATCTGCGATAAGTGAGTGATTACTGTACTAACATTATGCTTAAAATCTATACAGTTTTTAGGACTACCATTGTTTTATTAGGATTCTACTACTCTTTGTGTCATCAATTTACCTAATATGGAACATTACTAAAAAATTGAAAACAGAATAACCATGAAGTTCACCATGAAGTTCATGTGTTCTCCAGTAACTCAGAGAGAGCAGTTTTGGAAGTCAGCGACTTATATTTTCTGGATTTGGCGACGAAATTTTGGTGACTACAACTTGAGAAGGATGTACATATTTTTTTAAGGTGACCCTCTCATCATAGAATAACCATAGATTTGAATAACCTCGCCTCGTTATAGAAAACCATAGATTTGAATAACCTCGTCTCGTTATAGAATAACCATAGATTTGAATAACCTCGCCTCGTTATAGAAAACCATAGATTTGAATAACCTCGTCTCGTTATAGAATAACCATAGATTTGAATAACCTCGTCTCGTTATAGAATAACCATAGATTTGAATAATTCTAGCAAAGAAATTTGATTCTATATAATATGAAACATATTGTTTCATGGTTACTGTTAAAAAAAAAAATATCAGAAATTCGTTTGATCTCACGAAGAATTAAAGATTGATCATTTATATTGTTTGATATTGGAGATCTTTTTTACCAGGTCAGTGCAAGCGAACTTCAACAAAAACTTAATTTTGCATGAATGAACCAGTTGCTTTTAGGCCCTCTCACAGCAACGTGCTTCGAACAGCACTGTCATTAAGTCGAGGTAATCTTTCCAACTTCACTTCATTTATAAATTATGAAATTTGATATTATTTGTTATCTCAACTTATAATGAATATTTTTTTCTATGTTTACTTAATATATAAATAAAATATTAATTATGAAAAACTAATTTAATTACTTCGTTAAAATAAAACATATCCATTTAATTCATCAATGACAAATAGCTGTGAACAAATTGTTATTTTATTAACGTTTTTGTTTATCCATGAAATTAAAAATCTTATCTGAAGTATAGTTCTTAGCACAACTTACAGTTCTAAATAATAATAAATAATTCATTTTATTGAACTGATTGTCTTTATTATTTTATTAACTAAAATTACATAGTATCTGCTTCAAAACTGTTGAATACAATAAACATTTTTGATTACATTTCATTAATTGAAAATTATAGTTTAACCTTAAACAGACTGCATATAAGAACAAATTTGCTTTTTTTGTCATCAAATTTTGAAGATAGCTGGGCTATAAAAAATGTTTTTTTTTTCACTGTTAAGTCTCAAATTACTTCCTTTCAATTTTAATGCATAAAGGAAAACTACCTACGAAAGAATCAACATGGGGGGAGGGGGGGGGGGGAATTCTTATTGTGAAAATAGGTGGCATCTACTGAACTCAAGAATTATATAATTCTGGATACTAAACTGAGTGTTTCTGCATTTGATGAATTTGATAATGCATCATCAAGATTATGATGATTTGATGAGATTTGTTTATATCTCGATACTAAACTGAGTGTTTCTGGATTTGATGAAGATGGTAGTAGTGAAGTACTACTAAATTCATGATTTGTTTATATCTGGATAATAAACTGAGTGTTTCTGGATTTGATGAAGATGGTAGTAGTGAAGCACTACTGAATTCATGATTTGTTTATATCATGATACTAAATGTAGTGTTTCTGGATTTGATGAAGATAGTAACAGTGAAGCACTACTGAATTCATGATTTGTTTATATCATGATACTAAATTTAGTGTTTCTGGATTTGATGAAGATAGTAACAGTGAAGCACTACTGAATTCATGATTTGTTTATATCATGATACTAAATTTTGTGTTTCTGGATTTGATGAAGATGGTAGTAGTGAAGCACTACTGAATTCATGATTTGTTTATATCATGATACTAAATTTAGTGATTCTGGATTTGATGAAGATGGTGGTAGTGAAGCACTACTGAATTCATGATTTGTTTATATCATGATACTAAATTTAGTGTTTCTGGATTTGATGAAGACGGTGGTAGTGAAGCTCTACTGAATTCATGATTTGTTTATATCATGATACTAAATTTAGTGTTTCTGGATTTGATGAAGACGGTGGTAGTGAAGCTCTACTGAATTCATGATTTGTTTATATCATGATATTAAATTTTGTGTTTCTGGATTTGATGAAGATGGTAGTAGTGAAGCACTACTGAATTCATGATTTGTTTATATCATGATACTAAATTTTGTGTTTCTGGATTTGATGAAGATGGTAGTAGTGAAGCACTACTGAATTCATGATTTGTTTATATCATGATACTAAATTTAGTGTTTCTGGATTTGATGAAGACGGTGGTAGTGAAGCTCTACTGAATTCATGATTTGTTTATATCATGATATTAAATTTTGTGTTTCTGGATTTGATGAAGATGGTAGTAGTGAAGCACTACTGAATTCAAGATTTGTTTATATGATGATACTAAATTTAGTGTTTCTGGATTTGATGAAGACGGTGGTAGTGAAGCTCTACTGAATTCATGATTTGTTTATATCCTGATACTAAATTTAGTGTTTCTGGATTTGATGAATATGGTGGTAGTGAAGCACTACTGAATTCAAGATTTGTTTATATCATGATACTAAACTTAGTGTAGTAGATTTTATGAATATATAAGTATCCAAACTGATTTTTTGGATATATCTATATATCTATAACAGCTAGGGTGTTTGGTGCCAGTCAAGTCGTCTGCAGAGGTTATAGTGTTGGTTTCTTCTTTATGGCTGTCCGTGTCATTTCCTTTCATCTGTTAACCATATAATTTAGGAAGCTTTTTGAACCCTCCTGCTTGGAAGTTAATAATAGGTTAATAATAGACGGGGTACTTTTATATACTAATGCATCTTTTTTACAAGGCTCAAGTAGAACAGGAGTGGCAGCATCAATTATAGATGTACAGCAATCCCCTCTATAACTCAGTAGATTGGTTCCTTGTTATAGGAAAACGCGTTGTACGAGGGCCATTAACTGGCGTTATGTGAAAAGTGTTATAGAGGGATTACTGTAACGGGGAATCCCCGCGTTATACAAAAGAAATGAAAACGCGTATAAGAGTACCGTGTTATAGGGTGGATTACTGTATATTGATGAATTATCCTTCCGTGGCTCAGATAGAAAAGGGTTGGCTAAGAATCTACATGACTTGTTATAATGGCTTAGATAGAGTGCAAAGTGGGTACATATCTATATTGCTGCATTATCTTTACATCGCTGATATCTTTAGGTACTTTACACACTGGTACAGAGACGGTTGGAGACTGTCTCCAACCAGTGCACTTGATTCTTTCCTTTATCTCTCCTGAAGATGATTCAAACCGAAAATTATTGACTGTAAGTGTGTGCTTTTAGTTTCTTAAATTTATTAATCTACATTGAACTTTATTTATCCCTTTCGGATCGTATTTATAACAAAAAAGTGAAAAATATATATATGTATATATAAATGATCAAGCCACAATAAGAAATGGGAAAACAAGACTAAGATCTTTCAACCGTAACAAGCGGTCTTCGTCAGAGTCAAAAACCCAACTGTTGGAAACCCAGATTTGGGTTTTTGACTCTGACGAAGACCGCTTGTTACGGTTGAAAGATCTTAGTTTTGTTTTCCCATTTCTTATTGTGGTTTAATCATTGATTGTTATTTCACGTGTTTATGTGAAATTTTTTTATATATGTATATATACAACTGGAATTCACAATAAAAATTGTTTTTTTAAATTATATATATAATACATACACACACATACACACACACACACACACACACACGCACATACATATACATATATATATCAAAGTCCAAAACAAAATAAGAAATCAGAAAAAAACTAAAATCTTTCAACCGTAAGAAGTGGTCTTAATGAGAATCAAATTTCAACAGATTCTGTTGACTTGTTTACCCGGAAAATCAACAATTTACTAATTATTTGTTCGCATCATTTGGTTCTTTAATTTAGTTATTTATTAAATTACTTAACATGGAAGTAACATTGTTAGTACGTAAAACTTCATGATTAATCATATAATAAAGTTATTAATGGTTACTTAAATAATTTAGTTTATTTTAAACCCGATAATTAAAAATGCATTTGCTTATCCTGAACATTTTTATTTCTGTTGTTTGTTCTCACGTTAAGTTTACGACTAAAAAATTAAAACATTATTTAGTTCATAAAAGTTTATGTTACTTTAAGATGACGAAGACCTTTTTACAATAAATAAAAAAAAGTTGGTGTTTTACAATAGTAATTAAATGTTTATGAAAGCTAATGTTGGATTAAATTTAGTTTGACGGGATATAAAGTAGTTTGTTACAGGGGGTGGGAAATTTTGCTTTGTTCTATGGGAGGAGCATCCCTGCAGGGCTCAGTCTTCGGCGAAAGGGCGAATTGGTCGCTCCGTTAGTCTTTCGAGTGCGCGAAGTGAACTCCTTTCGCAATAAGTGCGTTTTTTGTGCGCTTCAATTACATAATTTATTGTAAGAAACATAACAGATTGCATTGCAGGTATGTTGATCAATAAATATACATATTTTATACCTTCAACTTAATTGAGAGACACAAGCATTTTTTTCCTTTATAATACTGTGGTGATTTTTTTATTTTAAAAAATATATGTGTTCATTATTTCGACATTTCGTGCGAAAACACCCCCCCCC